>CP116445.1:84098993-84104289 GCA_028216015.1 Quercus dentata | reverse complement strand
TTTGGAAAATCAATAGATGTATTTGCATAGTAAAAATTATGCATTTCTTCCATAGTTGGTTAATATAAAAGTGGGCCCATTATAACAAGTACACAAGAGGAAAAATGGTTCAGCAGTGAATATGACAGACCTCCAGTGGTAGACATCCGACAGATTAATAAGTGTGTTTACATGATAAAAATTATATACTTTCCTCATTATTATTAAGACAACATAAGGGAAAACTTCCATAATGTCCAAGATTTAATGACCTTCATTATAATAGCTATAAACAAGGATTAAATGCCTTATAATTACTAGTAAAAGAGGAAAAATTAGGATGGAATGAAGGGAGAGAAAGATTCTAGCTCGGTGCAGCAAATGTTCTTGGAATATATATATATATATATATATATATATATATATATATATATATATATATATATATATATATGTGGCATGAGTGGGGTAGTGTAGGCTATTTTGAGTGATTGGGTATGTAAGCTTGTGGTGGTGTGATGGAGTTAATGCTGAAGCTAAAGCTTTAATGAGTAAAGGGTTGTTTGTGATTGATTAGGAAGCATTTATAGGCTTGGAATATGCAAAAAAGGAAAGGGAATGTCTGAGGCTAAGTGAGTGTGGGCTAAGGAGAATGATTTATGAGCTTGGGGAGAGTTGAACCACAAGCAAAGTGACAAGAAAATTAGAAATTTTAGAGGGGTTGGTGTGTGTTTTGTGGGCTGATGTGCTTACCATTTTATAGTGGAGTTTAGGGAGGTATTAATTAGCAAAAGTCCAAAAACGTAGGACTGATCGGGAGGCAGAATAGCAAACTTAATTATCCTAGGATTTGACCATAAATAGGAGATTTGCTTTTAGGGCTGCTTTACTACTTTAGGTAATATGACACATGGTAAGTATTTGGGGTAATCTTGCATTAAATGCTAAGATTTCTGAGATTGTGTTCAGCCAATGAGATTAAGGTAGGTATTAAGGAGGAATCCTAATACCGCAACCGAGATTTGGACCATAGGAAGTAGGATTTAACACCCCAAAGCAAAGGTGTCAAAGTTTAATCTCACTTTAGAAGGTTTTGCTGGAGATTCCTTTATGCCCTCCAAATTACATGTTCCCAAATATCCTGTTTAGGATTCATGGGCTTGGTTCATAAATCAATTACATACATTTTTAGTAATAAAATAAACTATTTAGTTGAGTATTTCATGAGCTTGGAGATCTTGGTCAAAACTTGGAGAAGAAGGATATTTATTGCCCATTAGCTTTTAGGTGTCAGCCTAGCCTCTAGTGCTGTTTAGATCATGATTGGCGGTGGCGGAGGGGCTGCTAGGACGGGTGACTGGCTCCTAATTTGGTTTGAGAGCTTAGTTGCTTCTTGAGGTGACCTCCAGCGGAAGGCAAAACTAAATGGAGTTCTCCAGTTGGGTCAGTTTGCACAAATAGGTTGTTTTGATTGAGACTTTATGTTGGGTTTGGCCATGAGGGAGCTCTACAAAATGGACAAAACTACTATATATTGCCATGGATTTTTATTCCACATGGGCTTTAATTGTTAGTAAAAATGAAATGTATTCATGAATTTTAATAAATATTTTATGATAGGTTTTGAGTATTAATTTCCATAGATTTTAAATAATAATTTGAATAGTTTCTCATAACTTTTGTCATGGATTATTTTGTAAATGATATTTTCTTTGGGGATTTTAAATAATGACCTCCAATATTTCTTGAGAATAATATTTACCATGGGTTTTAAATAGAGATAATATCCATGAGTTTCAAATAAAATATGGTAACAACCAATATAGTGGAATAATGTGATATTCTCATGGGTTTTTCTATAGATAATCATAATAAGGTGAATAATTCTCATAAGTTTTGGAAATAGATATTAAGAATGTATAAGATAAATAATGACCATGGGTTCTTATATAAATTCCACGAATTTATAATATGGTATAAATAAACAAATGTCATGGGTTTAAGATAATCATAACTTTCCATGAGCTTTTATAAGATGATTGCCATGGGTTTTGAAAATAGATAATTGCCATAGATTTCATGGGCTTGTAATATTATAGTAGTAGGTTTAAGAACTTAAAGTATTGTTCATTATTGGACTTTTAAGTGAAATAATATGATATAGTATTTTGCCAAGTATTAATAACCTTGAGCTTTTGATAAAATAGTGCCAAGTAGTTAGCTTGAGTTTTTAATAATGCCAACATAAATTGGATTTTTGATATTGCCAATGAGATCGGAGCTTTAATATTGCCAATGAGAACTAGGCTTTAAATATTGCTAATGAGAATTGGACTTTTGATGTTGTCAATGTAAATTGGGCTTTTAATAAATAAATTGTCATGGGTTTAAAGCATGGGTTTTGATTATGGATTTGAATTCCATTGAAAAAATTGTTTTTGCCATGGGTTTAAAGCATGGGCTTTGATTATGGATTTGAATTCCATTGATAAAATTGCTTTTCCATGAACTTGAATCATGGGCTTTTCAAATATTGCCAAGCATAAGTATTTTTAGGCTTTAAATAGAATGAGATGTGTGTATTGGGCTCATAGGGCCTGTTTTGGGCTTAAATAAATAATATTAATAAAATTTGATAAGATATGAGTTTTTGTGATAGTTTAGATTATGACCTAATTTAGATAATAAGATATTAAATATTTGTGGTTAACATAATAATAGGGCAAAAATATTTGTGAAAACCCAATAACTTATTAGTGATGTTTGAAAATAAATATGTGGTACTTATATAAAATTAGGTGTAAAAAAAATGTACCCTAACATCTTTTAACAAGCCTATTTTTTATTTGATTTGATTGGTTAGAAATGATCCTACGGCTATTGCGACTACAACCCCCTCCCTCCCTTGAGTACCTAGGGAAGTACCACTTGGACCACATGTACGATTTAACAAGCCGTATTTAACAGGGAAATACTTAGGTGCTCCAGGAGCAATGTTCCCTCCTCTCACATTAGAGGTGGGCTCCACATGTAGGTCCCACCATGGGGCCCACCCCTTGTGTGAGAGGAGGGAGCATTGCTTCTGGAGCATGTAAGAATTACCCTATTTAACATGGCAAGACTTTTACATCTTTCGTGATAAATGCATATATTGTACGTTTATTAATAAAATAATTCATATACTATATTATTGAAATGAAAATGTGAGATAGTAGTATTTTTAATTATTACAGATGTGCATATTTACTAATTGAGGGTTTGAAATATGACATTTTCCCTAATGTTTAGTTGCTTTGACAAAAATCAAAACGTAAAAGAAAATTTAAAAACATATGCAATAAAAATTTAAAAAAATTAATTTTGCTTAAATTAGTTGAAGTAATAAAATTTTAATGAATTTTTTTTTATAAGTATAATAGAATCAATCTATAGTTTCTGCTCTATGATGATTGTTTTTTATTAGTAAGCTAATAGACCAAATTGTTTTTGTACAGCAGAAATGAAACCTAAATTTCTATTCGACAACAAACGAATTTACCAGTTAAGCTAACTAGAGTCCATATATAAATATTTATGAATTCAATAAATAAATATGTTCCTATTTTTAATTATATTAATCTTAACAATTTATATCCTAAGTTCTTCTAAGGACATGTAATATATGTGTATATGTTTGTGTAACCAATAACATAGTAATTTCAATTTGTGCTATGCAATTAAAAATATTTTTTTTCTCCAAAAAAAAAAAAATTAGAGTAAATATATTTATTTTCATGTATTAGTTATTTATAGATGGTAGACTGATAATTTATGTGAAATGAAATTTTATGATTATTTTTCTAAGATTTATATAAGAGAGCTTTGAACATTAGGTACAAAATTTATTGTTATTTCTAAAATTTACATAAGATACAATTGATTTGAAATATGAAACATGAAATTCATGCTCAAATTGAGTTGTTTTGACAAAAATTGAAACATGCACGGTCTACCAAGAGATAACAACAAATTTATCTACACACAATCAAGAATATAAAATATAATTTTATACTTAAATCGGTGGAAAAAAACTAAATATTTGTCAATTCACTCAAACAATAGCTAGGTTCGCATTCTTAATTAATTCTAACACTTTGCACTTTCTTTCAAACTATTACATGTAATAAAATTGAAGTTGATCCCTAAATATTATAACACATAATAAATATTATACATAGGCTACAAGATAATTTCTCTAAACAATGTTTCTAAATTCATTGCTCATTGCATGGGACATTGGTTAGTTTACATAAAATCACAAATCTCAATCTTCATTCTTTGTTCTGAAAA
Source organism: Quercus dentata (assembly GCA_028216015.1). Classification (NCBI taxonomy): domain Eukaryota; kingdom Viridiplantae; phylum Streptophyta; class Magnoliopsida; order Fagales; family Fagaceae; genus Quercus; species Quercus dentata. The sequence continues at coordinate 84,099,981 of CP116445.1, read as the reverse complement.
AAAATAAAATAAAATAAAAATTGAAACACTTTTTGAAAAGAAAAAAGAATTTTCTTTATTTATCCTTCCACCTCATCATTTTTTTTTTTGTTTTGTTTTGTTTATGTCAATGTATTAATTGCTTGCCATGTATTAATGAGGTTTATGCATTTATTTCAATGTATTAATTAGCTATAAATGGTACAATAATTAGTATTTATATAAAATAAATCGATATGGTTATGTTTATAGAATTTGTATAAAAGAAATTATTTAGTATACTTATTTTTGAGTAATGCACATACAAAATTTTACAAAAAATTTGTGGATTTCAGTTAACTCAATTGGTAAAATCTCTAATGGTTATATAAAAGATCTGAGGTTCAATCCCTACCTATACCAAAAACTGATTGGTGTCTTAATTTGATGATAAGAAACTATAATCAGAGTGGACGTCATAAGTTAAAACTCTCTCAAAAAAAAAAAAAAAAAAAAAAAAAAAACTTCAACAAATTTTTTTATAAACTGCTGACATGATAAGTGATTATTGGTAAATGATAAAAGTGAAGTTAATGGTGGGCCTAAATGAAAACCAATGAAAAGTTGGTCATATCAACAATTTGTAAACATGTTGTATAAAATAGTTTGTGACTGTAACATTACTCATTATTTTTTCTTTTTGAAATTTTGATAGTCACAACAATGGAGGTGGGAGAATTTGAACCTTAGCCATTCAAATGAGAAACACTAAAAGGTATTAGTTGAATTACAAGTCATGTTGGCTATTTAGAACACTTATTATTTAAAAAAAAAAAATTGGAATATGAAATTATTTCTAAAAATTGAAACGAAATCTACCAAAAGGTAAAAGCAAAATTTAAAAACACATTCACTAAAAAGTCTAAAAAATTATTATGCTTAAATTAGTCAAAATAATAAAATATTTATAAATTCAATAAAATAGTTTATTCAAAATTTTAATCATCATGTTAATCTTAACGATTTACAA
>CP116445.1:83571493-84093993 GCA_028216015.1 Quercus dentata | reverse complement strand
ATGAATTGCTTGCTATCATTCTTATGTGTAAAGAAAAATTAATAAGGTTTAGATAGAATTTATCAGCTTAAGCACATGTTGGGCTTTTAATACTTTAATTTTTGGAGTTTCTTTGTGAGGATTTTATATGTTATATTGCTGCCACCTTATCTTAACACAAAAAGTTTAGGCATGACAATATATAATATATTATAATCATTTTTTTATCACTACTAAATATTAATTTGAACAACTTCATCAACCACACGACTAAAAATAACTCGAACATTCCAACAAGATCCTCCAATATATATAGTAAAAGCTTTTTGACTGTTTATGCTATACTCGTTTTCATGTGGTATTACATGAAAAAAAATATTAATCTGAACTTCTTCATCGTCACGAAAAATGACTCGCGCGAATATATTCTAATACAAGATCTTCCTAGTAAAAGCTTTTGATTGTTTATGTTATATTCGTTTTCATGTGATATTAATTACATGACTTCATCTAGACAAAAAAGTGTAATTTATATCATCATTCACAATATCATATCGAATCCTATACTTGTAACTTCGAAAATCTTCGTTCGAAATGTTTGTACAGGTGTGCACATTGACGTGTCATTGATGCCAGGTGGCTATCCATGAATCAAACTCACATACTTGAGGCTGTGTATTTGGTTTTGCATCGCATGTCGACCTTTTTTGTTTTATTTTTTTTCTTTCTCGATAACGTCGCCGTGACACCATGTCCAAGCTGATCTTAGTGGAACTTACTATTAGCTTTTGTTGATATAAAAATGCAACCAATGTTTGAAAAGCTTTAGCGTTAGTGTATTGTCTAGTGTCCATTGCTTGAAAACAAGACCTTGGACACACAGATAAAGGGTAATTAACAAGATATGAGCCAATAATGAGTGGTGCAACTGTTTTTGGATGGTGAAAGCAACTTACTTACGTTGATTATAAAAATGACAAAATAGCTACAACTTATTCTTGCTTCAATTTTCACCTCCCTCTTATTTATTGGCTCTTTGATTCCAGATAGTTGATTCCTTCTCTTCACTCATGGCTGGAGGTCAGAGAACAAAGGGACTAAGCAAGTCATGCATTCTTCTAATAGGTAATAATTAAGTATATATACCATCATCTTAATTTCTCTCTCTTTTTTTTCAACCATAAAACATTATTTTTCTCAACCTTGAACACCCTTATTTGGGTCTAGTAAGTTCTCTAAAACCCCATGGGGGATTTTTACACCTTGGTATATACTAGTGCTCCATTCTATAGCTGTAGCTTTGGATGAGCATTTGTAATGAACTTAATTTGTTTCCTCATAATGTCTTAGTTAATGTGTATGTGTGTAATAGAGTTCTCATTTGATCTGTTTATGGCTGAATTAACAGTGCTAGCTGGTATGGAGAGGTTTGCATTCAAAGGGGTGGCATCAAATTTAGTGACTTATCTCACAGATGTTGTGAAGATGAGCAACTCTTCTGCAGCCAAAGCGGTTAACAGTTGGTGTGGGTTTACTTCTATGTTGCCACTGCTAGTGGCACCTCTTGCTGACTCTTATTGGGATAGATATTCCACCATATTGAACTCTTCTTTCCTCTATGCTGCTGTGAGTCATTCCTCTCTTCTTAGTTCTCTCTTATTTTATTTATTTATTTAATTTGATTCTGAGTGCATAGTACAGTTCTTTGATTTGTTGTTATTGTTAATTGTTATTAATGTTAGTGTTATTATCACAATACTTGGCCGTGATTCCCACGAGCGAATGGAGATTGCAACTTACTAATATTGCATAACTTGTCTCTAGAAGTTTACTTATCAAGGTGTGGCTAATTATTTAAGGCTTTAAAAGATGGCTAATTATTTAAGGCTTTAAAAGATGATTAGATAATCCATTGTGATTATGGAGCCTTAGTCATCATTCATCACTATTCACCACCCAATTGAATTATAAAATTAATATCCTTAAAATTTAGAAGACTAGCTGGTAAACTTTTGGGTAGGGGTGTTCACCAAATCGCATAAACCGCACAAACCGCAAAAACCGCACCAAAACCGTCCGTAAAATAGCATAACAACACCGTCTGCAAGTAATAGTGCATCAGATCGCACCACACCGCATGATGCGGTGTGGTTTGCGGTTTTATAATAAGAAAACTGCACATGCCGCACCCTCTTTATATATTAATATATTTAATTATTTTTAATATTAAATATATTATTAATAGTTTAATAACCCTAGTTTTCAAAAAAAAAAAAAAGTTTGATAACCATAACAAGTGTTGATTAAGAAGCCAGCCCAAAATAAAGAAAAACTAGCTCAATAGTTTAAAACTTGGACCAAAATAAAGGGAAAAATTAGTTTTAGGCTAGATAAAAAAAGCCCAAAATTTGAAATTGGTATCTTATACACTGCACCGCATATGTGACGGCAAAAATGAGGTGCAGTGCGGTTATGGCTTTAACTAAACTTTAAACCACACCGCACCGCATATGTGACCGCAAAAATAAAGTGCGGTGCAATTATGGTTTTAGCTAAACCGCACCGCAAAGTGCGGTGCTAAAAATGACCTAAAACCGCACCGCACCGCGAACACCCCTACTTTTGGGGTCCATTAGAATTTATTAATTTTTGTGAGGATTAAGGAATAAGAAGAGCCATTTATTTGCCTAAGACCTTGTCACCAATTGAATATCACTATGTGTGGGTTTGGATCTGCGTTTCCAAACCCACTTTTGCCTTCTTTTTTTTAAGACTAGTGCACCAAGGCATATGAACAATAAAAAAAATAGTGAACAATACTTTTTCACACATTTAAAAATTATTTTGCTCTTGTGTTTTCAATTTTCAGCAAAATAAATTATATCCAAACGAACCATATATCAGCAACTACAAGCCAAGCTACTTCCTAGATTAGCGCCCGCTATCTGATAGCCCTTGAGTGAAATGAATGTTTAATCTTGCTAAGATTAAATAAGTTAATTTCAATAGTTCTTGTTCTCTTGAGTGATTGCTGATTACCATTAGGGTTGTTTACCAAACCGCATAAAGCGCACCAAAACTACCCGCAAAATGACATAACCACACCGCACCGCAAAAACAAGACACGCACCGCGCAAGTGACAGTGCACCGCACCGCAAGTAATAGTGCACCGCACCGCATCGCATTGCATGATATAGTGCGGTTTGCGGATAAGAAAACTACACAAACCGCACCACACCGCACCCAACCCTCTCTATATATTAATATATTTATTTATTTTTAATATTAAATATATTATTAATAGTTTAATAACCCTAGTTTAAAAAAAAAAAAAAAATTGATAATCCTATCAAGTGTTGACTAGGAAAGTCAACCCAAAATAAAGCAAAACTAACTCAATAATTTAAAACTTTACCAAAAACAAAGGGAAAAAAAAATAGTTTTAGGCTAGGTAGGAAAAGCCCAAAATTTGAAAAATATACTGATTTCATACCGTTCAAACTGCGTCTTATACATAACACGATATATGTGACCGTAAAAATGAGGTGCGGTGTGGTTATAGTTTTCGCTAAACTCTAAACCGCACCATACCGCACTACACCGCACATGTGACCAAAAAAATAAAGTGTGGTACAATTATAGTTTTAACTAAACCGCACCACAAAGTGCAATGCTAAAAATAATTCAAAACCGTACCGCACCGTGAACACCCCTAATTATCATGATAATGGTTTGATTAGACCATTTTATTGCTATTTTTATTTTTAATGGTCAAAAGTCTTTACTGCTTTTCAAGAATTGCTTTTAACTCCTTTAAGAGTTCATTACCCAATGACCTTGTGTGTGCGTGTGTGTGTCATGAGGGCCAGACAACTACAGAGCCGGAACTTTAAAGTTTGCTACTTTGCTTCCTTTGAGTATGAGGAAATTATGACCTCATGACTGGTGGTACGTGATTGCTTGGATTTTGAATCAAGAAAATTTGTTACGATTGTGGGTGACATTCGGCCTAGCGGACAAAACTTCCACTTTTGTAGGAAATTAACTTATATTTAACTGGGGCCCTATGGAAAAGATGTCTTCTCTTTAGTGAAATTTCACCACCAAGCATTGTGTTTTTGTCACTAATGAATACCATGGATTGTAGTTTTGTCAAGGAGATTTATTGGTAATGGTAGCAGAATAAAAAGGTTGCAGTACTGTGAGCAGAAAATTAATCAATTAAAGGACTAATCTTTACAAAAAGCTTACACCACTTTTATTACCTTTTTTGTTACTTAATAATGAAGAATCACTTGTGATTCTCAAAACAAGAGAAAAGAGTTCATTAAGGATAGGCCAGCCTCAAATACTGATAATAACTTACAAACTCAATAGGAAATAATGGTATCAATTTCCTCTGTATAAATTGAAAAAATCAACAACACAATATTTACCAAGAATAGGAAAGTCACTTTTTGCTATTTGTAAGTGAAATGATTTTATTCCTGGGACTAAGTCCCACGAGGGAGCAGTTGCTGCTAGGCCTTAAGGTCACTAGCAATAGAGAAGTCACATTTTTATTTTTATTTTTGAAAATAAGGAGTAGCAGCAAAAGCCGCCGCGGCAGTACACAGGCAAGAGAAAGAGAGCATTAAGTATTGTGGATAATATAGTCTCTCTCTCTCTCTCTGTATATATATTACAATTAAATAATGTATATATTGCCTGTCTATGAATGCTTTTGCAATATAATCAAGATGATATTATTTAGTTTGTTCTTACAATGTTTTTCATTTTTAGGGGCTTGTGGCATTGACATCATCAACAGCATTGGCATGGGCATGGTCTTCTTCTACAAACAAAACAATGTCTTCTTCATTTCTTTTTTCGTCACTATACTTGGTTTCAATAGGCCAAGGTGCATATAACCCATCATTGCAAGCCTTTGGAGCAGATCAACTCGATGATGATGAGGAATTTCCCTGTAGCAAAAACGAGAGTAAGTCTCATAAAAAGAGTTCATTCTTCCAATGGTGGTATTTTGGTGTTTGTAGTGGAAGCCTGTTGGGTGTCACAGTTATGTCCTACATCCAAGATACCTTTGGTTGGGTACTCGGATTTGCCATTCCCATGACAGCAATGGTAACATCGGTTGCATTTTTCTGTTGTGGAAGACGGATGTTTATTTATAAACAAAATGATGCTATCTGTAATAACCCCTTTGAGAGCATAGTTCAAGCTTTCAAAGCAGCCAAATCAAAATTTATGCACCGTGAAGTCAAGTTATCAAATTACAAAGCTGATAAGGTTGAGCTAGAGTAAGTTTTTTTGTATCAATTTCAAGGTATCTTCATTTTATAATGACAATTCTTACTTGTTTGTGCTTCAAGACAGAACTTTTCAATGACAAATCTTGCTTGTTTGTAGGCTTCAAGAGAAACCTCTTTGTCGCGAAGAGTTTGACAGCATAAACGACTTGGAAGCGAACCCAAGAAATGGTGTACACATGTTTGACAACGTGAAAGTAGTGCTGCGGCTTTTGCCCATATGGACAATGCTTCTAATGTTTGCAGTAATTTTTCAACAACCTGCGACATTCTTTACTAAACAAGGTATGACAATGAAGAGGAACATTGGAAGCTTGAAGATTCCACCGGCTACACTACAGAGTGCTATTACATTGTCTATAATTCTTCTAATGCCTTTATATGACAAGATTTTGATCCCGATTACACAACTGATAACTCGTGATGAAAAAGGTATTAGTGTTATGAAAAGAATGGGGATAGGAATGTTTCTCTCTATCATAGCCATGATCATTGCAGCAATTGTTGAAACAAAGAGGCTGGAGATTAGCAGAAATATGGGAAAACTTGAATCACAATCAGAAACGGTACCCCTAAGCATCTTCTGGTTGCTGCCTCAATACGTTCTCTTGGGCATTTCAGACATTTTCACTGTTGTTGGGATGCAGGAGTTCTTTTACAATGAAGTTCCAGTTAGAATGAGAACCATGGGATTTGCTCTATACACTAGTGTTTTTGGTGTGGGAAGCTACTTGAGTGCCTTATCAATTTCCCTTGTTGAAATCTTTACCAGCTCAAAAGGAGGGCATGGCTGGTTCTCTGACAACATGAATGAAGCTTGCCTAGATAAATTCTACTGGCTTCTAGCCTTGTTAAGTACATTGAGCTTTCTATTTTACATGATTTTGTGTAAGTGTTACATAAGTAGGGCTGAATTGGAGAATGAAAACTGTAAATGACCTTTTAATTAGTTTTGACTTTTATACAGTTTCAGCAATTTGATTTAAACCCTGTCGATTACTTGGCTCAATGTGGCAACAATTTTCTTTAAAAAACCTAAAGGAAAACAAGTAAGCAAGTAATTTTTTATGCCAGCAGAATCTTAAAGAGTGGAAACAAAAGACTCACCGGTCTTAATTCCTGTTCATTTGTATATACTTGAGAAATGTTTGGCCACAGAATGGTTTCAAATTCAGGAAGTTGTTGGGTATATTGTGGACATTGGATGATATTCAACAAAATTTTATTGTTTGTTAGCCAAACAGAAAACAGATTTGAAAAATAAAGTTGAAGTCATGTAGTTTGTAATCTTGGTCACATCCATTGTGTTGTTGACATATCAAATATTTGTCACTTTTCCCCTCTATTCAGAGCTACAAGACAGTGGAGATTTGATGACAAAATCTACAAGAATGACCGGTTACATGGACCCCAACAACAAATATTAGGTAGTCCAGCCTATTATCACATTTCTATGAGATGTCCATGCACACTGGTTGTGCAAATGGAATATTCGTGCATTGTTGTAGTATTTTCCAATTTTCAGTTTTTTACTAGTTGAGACTCATTTCATGTTCAAAATATTTGGTCATTCATAAGGCGGCTGTAAAAATGGAAGAGAAACTTCTACACTTATTTTACATATGCTGTTTTACACAACGTTCACAATTGATGCTGATATACATATTTTAAAATAGGAAAAGGTATTGTCTGCTTTTAAAAATAAAAACATATAAATGGATTTGTAAAATTGGAAGTAAAAAAGTGGATGTGAGAGAATAAAAGCCTCATATCTCCTTTAAAAATTGTTAACATGTAATTTCATGCAATTGTCCAATAACAAGTCATTTATATACTATTTAAAAGTTAAAATTTCGTATTTATTGTCGTTACGCATCTGTTGGGACATATCAAAGGTGGTATTTCGGTTCATTTGGTCCCACTCGGTCCCTTTGATCCTTTTTTTTTTTGGTTCTATTCGGTCCACTTTTGTCCAATTAGGTGCATTATCTCCATTTTGGTCCTTTTGGTCTAATCCGGTCCACTTTAGTCCATTTTTTACTAATTAAGTCTTAAATTGATTCTTTTGGTAGGTTGTCTTTTTAGTTTTGGGCTCAAAATTTCATTTTTTTTTCCTTAATTTTTTGGTTGAAAAACATAAAATTTAATTCTATGTGGAACAAACTCTTTAGTCTTGGGCTAAAAAATACAAGTAAAATAGGAATTAGAAATTACAGTTATGTGCCTTAAAAAAAACTATAAAAATGATAAATATTTAAAAGCTTTCCTTAAAATTCATATTTCAACAATATAGGCATTATACTTATTGTAAGGACTAGATTTGAATCATTGGCCCAAGATGGATGGACTTAGGCCCAAAAAGCCCAAAATAATGAATTTGTAGAGAGTGAGTTGGAAAAACTGGACTAAAATGAGTTGACAGTAAAATAAAATGACAAGAACAGGGAAATAGATTGAATTTTCTAGAGAAAATCGTCCTCGACACAATCCGAGTAGATCAGTTCTTATATATTTTGCACAAGTTTGATTACTGATTTGGTTCTTGATTGCTACAGTGTTTCTCTTAATTTTTCCGATCCCCCTATTTTAATTGTTCTCCCTTCTTTTATACTCTTTTCCCTTTTCATCTCCGCCCTCTACGTGTAGGCCAGATTGGTTGATCTTGATACTTATCCCATCAACCCCTTCCAAAATCTTTAGGTAGTAGTTGTAAGGTTGAAGGCTATTGTTCAGGTATCACCTCCACATTAATATGGCCAGAGAGTTAGCTGCAGAGCATTTTATGCGGTAGTAACAACTTTCTCCTTAGATATTTTAGGACTCCCCTTTGTCCTTTGTTTCTGCAATGCTTATCCGCGCTAACACGGCCTCCCTTGACAATGTTTACTCATCCTCGGAAGACCTCTCGTTCTCAGCTTGGGCCTTAGGCCCAATATATACATAGATAATGAACTCCTGGGCCCAATATCCCTATAATAGCCCCTCGAGATTCTTCTTTCTGACTCCTTAGGAAGAAAGGAAGATTTCGATATCACCGTAGTTGCCCTAAGCCCGTCGCATCCCACTTCTACTTGTGAAGACGCCTTTTTAACTACCCAAGACATGCTCCTAGTGCTTTGGCATTCGAGATACGTCTTCATTAAATTTTTGCAGCTCCCTGTCCCCCACGTTTTACGGCACAATGCATATCCAACGGTTGAGGATTCTGCTGGGGCTTGGGTAGGAATTTTCCATCTCTGTAGCTTTCTCTTTGATATAAATACCACTCAAATCAATTTCTTATCTCACTTTAGCATTCACTTAGCTCTAGCACACATACACCGAACTGTCAACTTTCTTAATTTACTCGTGCCTCTACAAATACCAAAAGTCTGTCCGAGGACACCCTCCTTATTTCTGTAAGTCTTCACAAATCTTTACACTCTATTTTTCCATATATTTTTCTATTCTTCGTAGATTTCCTCTCCTTGGCTCTATTTTCTCCCCTTAATCTTTTTAGTTCTCTCCAAACCCTTCTAGAAATGGGTAGATTTAAGAGTTTGGTAGACTCTAAGGAGGGAATAGAGAACTTTAGGGCTCAATATAGGATCCCTCCAAAAGTAGGCATCGAGTAATCTGTAAAGAAGGACAATGGCATGAAGACAGGCAAGAGGGAGAGGTAGTAATCCCGATGATTGCCTTCATAGAAGGCGGAATGAGAATCCCCATGGGAACCGTAACCGGGGATTATCTTAGGGCCCATAGGTTAGCTCCTACCCAGTGTGCCCCAAATATGTTTAGGATCTTAGATTCTATAGATGCCCTTAATGATAGGATGAGGTTAGGGATTACCCACCATGATATTAATTGGGTCTACAATCTCCACCACTTAAAGGGGCAGGGGTATTACTTGAAATCTAGGTACCCAGAAGTTAGGCTCATTCGGTGCCTGCTGTATCCAACAAAGGCCTAAAAAAAGACTTCCTAATCGTGTCTAGAAGGCGCACGATGGCCTCACCTGCCCGACGAGAGAGGGGTAGCCAGGTGGGGTCTTAGATTTTAGGATGGTTATTTTAAAGTTACACCTTCTGTGCTCCTCTTTTTTTGTTGTATTTGTACTGAAATCTTCTTTAATTTGTGCCGCTCTTTCTCGATGATAACTTTCCTTTGTCTTTACCAATGGTTTTTCAGACAAAAACACTGTCATTCCCAACTTCAACCTTGTGAATTAGGCAAGCTTGGATAAGATCTTGAAACAACTAAGGGTTGCTCACCCGATCTTGGATTATATTCCAATTTCCAACGCCTTCCAAGCACCGAAATGCGAATCAAGGCAAGGGACCCGTGTTTACAAAGGATCAATGTAGCCGTTCCAGGGTTTCTCATTATCGGTCTAGTTCCACAAGGCACACTTGCCACTGGTCCGATACAAGAGGGCATCCTAAGGTCACCCGGCCACCATAACATACAACCGAGGAGGGAACTTCTTCTCATTCAGCCTTCATAAAGGAAGAAGAAGAAGAAGAAGAGGAAAAAGTAGTGGAAGTATTCGATTTTGAAGATGAATTCGACGTCTTCAACGAAAAATTGTCCCCAGAAACCTTTCCTGGTGATCTCGGCTCTCCTTCCCCAACACAACCCAATCCTCTCCAACAACCTGCCGATACATTTGTTGATATGGGCATCTAGCGCAGGCACAGGTCAACCCTCCAAGAGTTATTGGAGTCCCGACCAAGGAGAAATGCTCCTAGGAAAGCTTCTCAGACCAGGCTCCCCACTCTTTCACCCGCTCAACCCTTCCAAGCTGATCTAGCCGACCACAAAAGGAAAAGGGAGGAGAAAGGGAAAGAGGTGGTAGAGGTTGGGAAGAGCCAACCTCCCCAGGAGATCAAGCCTCAAAGGGGGGCTAAGTAGCCAAGGGTGACACGGACGAGGTCAGCCATTGAGAGAGAAAAAAGGGTTGACCACCGAGCTGCAGCCCCTGTTTGGGCCCCACGCATGGAGCTAGATAGAGCTCCCCTTCTTAATGATGCCTTCATACGAGATTTCCAGCTGGGTACGTGGCAAACACGGTGGAACAATCCCTGCTATTGCCCAAGGATATGGCTGATCTCGGATCTATGAAGCAGTATGAAGTCTTCCTCGGATTGAAGAGGGACTTGGCTATGGTAAGTAAGTTTTTAAGTTAAGTTTTTTATTTTTTTTATTTTTTTATTTAACTGTACTCCTCTTCCTTTCCAGGCCATCCAAGCTACTTTTAGGGCCGAGGAGATGGTGAACTAGTCCCATCGATAAATGAAGGAGGAAGAGGGGAGGAGGATAGGAGTCGTGGATGCCTTCCACATGGCTGAAAAAAGCAACCAGGAGCTGAAGAGCAAGCTGCTAGAGGAGGAGAAAGAAAGAAAAAGTGTCTTCGCTACTCTGGATAACGTGGAAAGGCAAGCCGAGGGCTAAAGGATACTTCTCCAAAACGCCGAGGACCAACTGGCTGCCCTTAAGGAGCAAATCATTGCCCTGAGAAAAAACTAGAGGAGGTCAAAAAGGCCAAGGCTTAAGCCGAGAACGCCAAGGAGGAGGCTGAAAAGGCAAGGGAGGAGGCGAAATAGCACGGGTATGACGTCGGTGTGATCGAGACCAAGGATGCCCTCAGGGCCAAAGTCCCCGAGATGTGTAGGACTTATTGCTTCCAAGTATGGAATGAAGCCCTCAACCAAGCTGGGGTTGAGGATTCTTCCATACTTAGGAAGGTAGAGAACGTCTACTACCCTCTAACCATGCCTCCTTCTCTAGCAGCTCCAAAGTGGACATTCCAACCGAGGTGGCAAATCCAGAGAAGAATAGCTCCGAGAAGGTTCTTCCCTCTTCTGGTAGCCCTCCGGAGGTGGCTGAGCAGCCAGGGGTAAATGAAAAAGAGGCCGAGGGGACCAAAGGAGTGGCCTCTGATGCCACCAAGCCCCCGGCCGTTCCCTAGGATCCTACTAAAGACAAGGAGGCACCCAGGATGGAAATTGTCCTTGCATCTCTTCCACTTCCTACCAAGGGTGACCCCAAAGGCACTGACCAAGGATCCTTAGAGGCTGCAGCCCAACAATCCAAGGCCCCTCCCTAAGGAAAAATAGTAATAAAAAAGAAGTAGATTTTAGCATAGCTCTCTTTCCCCTTTTTTTTTTGTTTTGGTTTTCGAAATTTGTAACCAGATTACACCTTTGTATTTGACCTACCTTACTTTAAGGCCTTTATTAATGAAAGTTATGAGTATTTTCTTTCTTCCTGTGATTCATATATTGGAGTTGATATGATTTCTATCTTATCTCACACTTAATGAAAATAGTAATGAAGTAAAACTCTTCTCGTTAAACTGCATAAGTAGTAGAAAATTTATCCCATCTCATATAATCAGCAGCAAAATAGGTGAAATCTACTAAGTCCACCATCTCGACAAGGTATAATTTCAACTTTTAAGAACATAAACAGTAATATAACATGCATACAGGTTTAAATTTACTCTGCTTCTCACTCATTAGTAAGCTTAAAGGAGAAGAGGGATAATCATTTCTTAAACAAATACAGGTAAGCCTATAAATGCTTTAAGTGACGCTCATGAACATCCACTTGAGTTTGTTACCACAATGAAGATTTTTGTTGTTTAGAGTAACTGATCATATTTGACATTTAATTAATCAATAAGAAGTACTTATTTTACCTCAAGTATGTAGTCCAAAAATCGAGATAAACCAAGGCTTTGCCCAGACGCTTGTAAAAAATGATAGGAAGTACCAATGATTAAAAGATATCAATTTACCCAAGGTATGTGATCCAAGGATCCAGGAAAAACCAAGGTTCTGTTTGATACTTAGATAGATGTCAGGGAGTATTAATTTACCCAAAGCATGTGGTTCGAGAAGCCAAGCATAGCTAAGGTTCTGTTTAATACTTAGAACAATGATTAAAAGATATCAATTTTCCCAAGGTATATGGTCTGAGGATCCAGGCATAACCAAGATTCTGTTTGATGCTTAGATAGATGTCGGGAAGTATTAATTTACCCAAAGCATGTGGTCCGAGGACCAGACATAGCTAAGGTTCTGTTTAATACTTAGAACAATGATTAAAAGATATTAATTTTCCCAAGGTATGTGGTCCGAGGATCCAGGCATAACCATGATTCTATTTGATGCTTAGATAGATGTCGGGAGTATTAATTTACCCAAAACATGTGATCCGAGGAGCTAGGCATAGCTAAGGTTACATTTAATACTTAGAACAATGATTAAAATGATTAAAAATATCAATTTTCCCAAGGTATGTGGTCCAAGGATCCAAACATAACCAAGGTTCTGTTTGATACTTAGATAGATGTCAGGGAGTATTAATTTACCCAAAGCCTGTGGTCTAAGGAGCCTGGCACAGCTAAGATTCTGTTTAATACTTAGAACAATGATTAAAAGATATCAATTTTCCCAAGGTAAGTGGTCCAAGGATCCAGGCATAACCAAGGTTCTGTTTGATACTTAGATAGATGTTAGGGAGTATTAATTTACCCAAAGCATGTGATCCAAGGAGTCAGGCATAGCTAAGTTTCTATTTAATACTTAGAACAATGACTAAAAGATATCAATTTTCCTAAGGTATGTGGTCCAAGGATTTAGGCACAACCAAGATTCTGTTTGATACTTAGATAGATCGCATGACACGCAATATAACAAACCCAAATATGGTGAAGAGAAATTTCATTAATAATAATACATTCTTAGGTTAGTTACATTCCAAGGGCGTGGTACAGCCCTTTCCTCAAGATCTTCCGGATAATACGCACCTATTCTAGTTATCGATGTTATACGATATGACCCTTCCCGATTAGGTCCCAATTTTCCCCCCGGGGGTTCTTGGCAGTTCCTAAAACCTTTCTTAAGGCCAAGTCTCCATGGCCAGTGGCCTTAGCTTTACGTTGGCATCATACCCTTGTTTAAGCTTGTGTTAATAGTAGGCCAATTGGACCATGACATTTTCTCTCCATTCTTCAATTAAGTCTAAGCTCTTCTCTAATAGTCCATCATTGCTTTGCTCGGAGTGAAGGAACTTATTCTCGGTGTGGGGAACCTAGTCTCTAGAGGAATGACAACCTCGGCCCCATAAGTCATTGAAAAGGGGTCTCCCGGTGAGACCTATGAGGTGTAGTCCAATATGTCCAAAGGACGTGTGGTAGCTCTTCCACCCATCTTCCCTTTGCGTTATCCAATCTCTTTTTAAGTCCACTCACTATGACCATATTGACAGCCTCGACTTGTCTATTCTCTTGTGGATAAGCTGGAATGGAATATCTATTCGTTATTCCCAGGTCACAGTAGTACCTCTTAAAGGCTTTTCTTGTCAAATCAAGTCCATTATTCGAGATGAGTGTATTAAGGATCCCGAATCGTGTTACAAAATTTTTCCAAACAAATCTCTTGGCATCCACGTCCCCGATATTCGCCGGTGGTTCAACTTCAACCTACTTGGTGAAATAATCAGTGTCGACCAACAAATATCTCTTATTCCTTGCTGCCTTAGGGAAAGGCTCCACAATATCCAAGCCCCATTAGGCAAAGGCCAAGGACTGGACAAAGGATTAAGGACCCCTCTAGGTTGATGAATGTTTGGGGCGAATCTCTAGCATTGGTCACACTTCTTCACATAGTCTTGTCATTCTTTCTGCATATTTGGCCACCAATAGCCTTGTGTGAAGGCCCTGTGAGACAAAGATCTGCGCCCCGTGTGGCTTCCACAAATTCCTTCATGTAATTCTTCCAGGAGTAGTTCAACCACTTCAAGGTGTATGCATAGCAGATATGAGCTAGAAAAGGATCTCTTATACAATTTTTGGTCCTTGGACAGCCAAAACCGAGGAGCCTTCCTCCGTACTTTGCTAGCCTCGGACTTATTCTCAGGCAAGATGTCTTCTTTAAGGAATAATACAATAGAATCCATCCAGTTAGGACTCACCCTTATTTGATGAACATGAACCACCTTTCCTCTTACCTCAATAGGTTTACATAAGTCCTCCACAAGGATCATCTAAGGTAAACTTTGTGTCGAGAAGGTTGCCAATGTGGCAAGAGAATGTGCATTTCTATTTCTAGGGACTTGTGATAAATTAAAAGACTCAAATCTAGACTGTAAATTTCTAACCTAGTACAAATATTCCCGCATTCTGGGATCTCTGGCTTCCAACTCTCCTTGAACTTGGCCAACAACCAATCTCGAATCAAAGAATACCTCCATTGCTTTTCCACCCATTTTCTGAATCATGGTCATCCCTACCAGCAGAATTTCATACTCGGCTTCGTTGTTTGTGATTGAGAAGCCCAATCTTAAGGATTTCTCAATTGTGATCCTCTCGGGGGATATCATCACTAACCCCACTCCGGATCCTCTATGATTTGCTGCACCATCAACGTAGACCTTCCAAGACAAAGGCTCTTGTAGGGGGATTGCACCAACCAATTTTTCATCTATGTTTTGTTCCTCTATTTTTTCTTCTAATGGGGTTTTGATAAACTCGACTACCAACTTGTCGAGGACTTGACCCTTGATAGAGGTGTGAGGCATGAATTTAATATCAAAAACCCCTAGGATCGTACCCTATTTTGCACTTCTCCTTGTATAGTCAACGCTCTAAAGTAGAGATCTAAGTGGGAGCTAGGTTAGGACAACAACTATGTGTGATTGGAAATAATAGGGGAGCTTACGTGTAGCATGAACCACTGCTAGAATGGCTTCTCCGATTAAGTAACGGACCTCGGCCTCATGTAGTGATTTGCTCACATAATAAACTGGCCTCTGCACATCACTATCAACCCGTATCAACACCAAACTCACTGCATGAGAGGCTACTACAATGTAGGCAAACAAAACTTCATCTATCTCGAGCCTAGACATAATTGGTGGTCGAGAAAGATACTCTTTTAACCTCTGGAAAGCCAAAACACACTTCTCGGTCCATTCAAACCCCTTCCACTTGTTCAACAACTGAAAGAAAGGCCTACACCTATCTCGCTAATCGAGAGATGAATCGGTTCAGAGCAACAATCATCCCTGTTAACTTCTAAACCTCTTTGGGATTCTGAGGTGGTTGCGGGTTGTTGATTGCCTTAATCTGGTCGGGGTTGACTTCAATTCAACGATGTATGACCATGTAGCCTAAGAACTTCCCTAATCCAATACCAAATGAACACTTGGAAGCATTAAGTTGTAGCTTGTGTCTCCTCAAGATCTCAAAGATATTTCTGAGGTCATTAACGTGCTCGGACTCCAACTTACTCTTGACCACCATATCGTCTATATAGATCTTAATGTTTTTTCCTAATCGTAACTCAAACATCCTGGTCATCATCCTTTGGTAAGTAGCCCTGCATTTTTTAAATCAAAGGGCATCACCTTGTAATGGCAATTCCCGATAGGAGTAACAATGGTTATCCTTTCTTGATCATCTAGAGCCAAAGGTATTTGATGGTAGCCTTGAAAAGCGTCCAAAAAGCTCATCCAATGATGGCCTACTATTGCGCCCACCAGTTGATCAATCCGAGGCATGGGGAAGGGGTCCTTTGGGCAAACTTTATTCAAGTCCGTAAAATCTACACATACACACCACTTCCCAGTTTTCTTTTTTACCACCACTGTATTAGCTTGACCATCCAAGGTAGAACACCTATTTAATAGCCCTAGCTTGCTTAAACTTCATCACCTCGTCCCCGACAAACATTAGATCCTTAGATGAGCGTCGAGGTGGTTGTTTCCTAGGGGTGATAGATGGATTGACATTTAAATGATGGCAGATGAAGCTCGGATCCACCCCCAGAGCTTCGTAGGCATTCCAAGCAAACACATCAACGTTTGTCTTAAGAAATTCCACCAGCTCTTCCTTCTCCCGAGGTGGTAGCCGAGCCCCAACTTGGAAAAACTTCTCTGGGTCATTACCTATGGAAAATTTCTCTAAATCCTCACACTTCACCTTATCGGCTTGCCTGTCTACAGGTAACACCGGAGACTTTGACTGTTATAAACACCTTTCAACAAAGGCCGAGGACTTAACTGCAGGCCGATGCATGATTGCAACCACAAGGAATTGTCTAGCCATGGACTGACTCTCCTCAACCCGATCCCCTAATGGATATTTTACTTTCAAATGCAGAGTTGAAGAAACGGCCCCTAGGGTATAAAGCCAGGGCCTTGCCATAATGGCCGTATAAGGAGAGTATGCATCCACTACAATGAAATCCACTTCAACCACTTTTGAACTCGCCGCACAGGCAACCTAATTTGGCCCCTCGGGATTACAACCTTCCCATCAAAGCTCACCAAAGGTGAATCATAGGATGTCGATCTTGAGGTTTTAAGTTCAGCCCATTGTACAAGTCAGGGTACATAATCTCTACACCACCGCCTGGTCTACCATCACCTTCTTCACATCATACCCCCTATTCTGAGGGTGATCACCAAAGCATCATCGTGTGGTTGGATGGTTCCCACCTTATCCTCGTCTGAAAAACTCAACGCCAATCGGATCTCCATTCTAGCCTTCTTTGGCTCCGAATTAGAGTCATCAAGCGCTATTCGAGCTATGAACATTATCTTGGACGGTTGGGAACCAGTTCTCCCAGGTGCAGCAAAAATGACATTGATTATGCCTAACAAGGGCCTTGAGGAAGTGTTCCCTTGAGCCCTTGACCTTGACTGGTCTCCTTGCCTGTTGGGTTGGTACAAAAACTACTGTAGTCTTCCCTCTCTCGACCCGGTGATCCGGATGATTCCATAGAGTTCTGTAATCCTCGGTGGTATGCCCTCGCTCCTGGTGGTATTAGCAATGAAGGCTCTGATTACTCCTCGAGGGGTTCCCACTCATCTTGTTCAGCCATTTGAAGTATGGCTCGTTCTTGATTTTCTCCAAAACTTGGTACACTGGTTCTCGGAACATGGTGTTAACCCCCTAAGGAGTTGTGGGCCCTAAGCGCCAAAGAAAATCCCTCTAAGGTCTGTTATTATTGTAGCAGTCCGACTTGAAATCCCTCCTCTTCTGAGGGATAACTTTACCCTTTCCTTTGCCCTACTGTTGGTCCTCCTCAACCCTCTTATACTTATCAATCTGATCCATAAGCTAGCGTACATTGGTAACAGGCTTCCCGATCAAAGACTTCCTCAGGTCATGTTCAAGAGGTAAGCCGACCTTGAAAGTCCTGATGGCCACGTCGTCAAAATTACCATCTATCTCATTAACCATCTCCCAGTATCTATCCGAATATGTTTTCAACGTCTCCCCTTCTCTCATGAACAGGGACAACAAGGAATCTAAAGGCCGAGAAATCCTGCTGCACGTGATAAAGCGGGATCCAAATGCTTGAGTGAGCTCTTTAAAGGAATCAATGGAACCTACACCTAGACCATCAAACCACCTCATCACGACAGGTCCCAAGTTAGATGGAAATACCTTGCACATCAAGGCCTCGTTCTTAGAGTGCACAGCCATTTTCAGGTTGAAATGGCTAACATGCTCTACAGGGTCTATTCGACCATTATACATGGTGAACGTGGGTTGGGTGAACCGCCGAGGAAGTCTTCCTACCTCAATCTTGCGTGTGAAAGGTGATCTAGAAATTCGGTTGAGTGCCTTACTCATAGCATCATTTCCTAGGCCTCTCGAGGATGAATTTTTGTTTCTATGCTTATGATGGTAATCTTTATCATACAAGAAAGACTCACTAGGAGGAGTCCTTGATCTGCGCCTACAACTATCATCCTCTTCACCATCGGAGGAGAAGTTAGAAATGGATGGAGCTCTCTTTTGCCGCTCATGACATAAACTTCTTTTCAAGTGATCAATCTCCAACTATATGGTTTTAGTATTTTTCTCATAAGAGAGGTGGCTACCACCCCTAGAATGACTCCTACTCGTATGGGTAGTGTGCACACTCCCTCCCGATCTCTCTCCTCTGCTCAAGATCACGGAAGTGATCTTGATATTGAGACCCCTTGAATTCTATTTGATTTGAACTTGAACCTAGCATCGTTGAACGTTAGACTCACTATCACCCCAGTAATTCCCACAAATGGCGCCAATTGTAAGGACTAGATTGGAGTCCTTGGCCCAAAATGGATGGATTTAGGCCTAAAAAGCCCAAAACAATGAATTTGTAGAGAGTAGATTGGAAAATTGGACTAAAATGAGTTGGATGGTAAAATAAAATGACAAGAACAGGAAAATAAATTGAATTTTCTAGAGAAAATCATCCTCGGCACAATTCGAGGAGACTAGTTCTTATATATTTCACACAAGTTTGATTATAGATTTGGTTCCTGATTGCTACAGTGTTTCTCTTGATTTTTTCGATCCCCCATTTTGATTGCTCTCCCTTCTTTTATACTTTTTTCCCTCTTCATCTCTACCCTCCACGTGCGGGCCGGACTAGTTGATCTTGATACTTGTCCCATCAGCCCCTTCCCAAAGTCTTTAGGTAGTAGCTATAAGGCTAAAGGTTCTTTGTTCGGGTATCACCTCCACATTAATGCGGCCGGAGAGTTAGCTGCAGAGCATTTAATGCATTGGTAACATCTTTTTCCTTAGATATTTTAGGACTCCCCTCTATCCTTGTTTCTGCAATGCTTATCTGCACTAGTAGAATTTCACGGAACATCTCCCCGAATGGCAGACCACCTCCATAGACCTCGGCTTGGGTTAGCCAAGGAGGCATTCATCCTTAGACTACCCCCTAGGGCCATTATGATCACAACTACCTTCTTCATCTACTAACACAGACTCCCTTGACAATGTTTATTCATCCTCGAAAGACCTCTAGTCCTCGGCTTGGGCCTTAGACCCAATATATACATAGATAATGAACTTTCGGGCCCAATATCCCTACACTTATATTTGAAAAAAAAAAAAAAAAAAAAAGTGCTACAATTCTAAAATTATATAATAATTTAAACTTTTTTTTAGAAACATTATAATAATTTATAATTTTTTTTTTTTTTGAGAAACAAATATACATACATAAAGGAGAAAGAAAGGGGCTCTAACACAAAGTACACCACAACTCTACTCAAAAACCATAGTAACTTTTAAGGGAGAGTGGGGCAAGTTATATTACACACAACACACTCTCTTAATAAAACATGTTTCAAGAAAATGGGGGAGTACATTTTTTTTTTTTTAATATTCTTGGATATTTTCAAATTAGTCAACCAATTATGGTAATTTCTTTTAAAAGAATTCATTTTAATAACATCTTCTCACAATATTATAATTATGTAATTTAAATCTTTTTATTACATTATATATATATATATATATATATATATATATATATATATATATATATATATATACTTTTTTTTGTTGTTGTTAAATTAAATTAAATTAAAAAAAAAAAAAAAAAAAAAAAAGAGAGAAGAAGAAGAAGCTTCGTTACCCTATGGAGCCTTCAAAAACTGAAGCGAAATTAATGGAGGAAGGTGTACGTGAAGTTTGCCTGGGATATTGGTATTTGAGATGCGCGCTTTGAGAGCGACTCACTCATCTCTAATATGTCACTAGGATTTGTCATAGACTGCAAGTTTTTAGATCTATGCTTGTTTCCCATGTTAGGCGTGGCAGTAATAAACCCGTGGATATTTTAGCTCAAAATGCCAAAGGCATTAGTAGTTTTTTAACTTGGGTTAGGAGGATTCAATAGTCATTGAGTCGGCTTTGACTTAGAATGTATTGAATTTATCTTCATCTTAAAGATATCAGTCTTTTCATAGATGGAGAGCTGGGAGAAAATGAGTTTGTCATCACTGCAGAGATTTACTCTTCTGAGACTGGTGAATGGAGCAGTGAGTTTCAAGTGAATTGGGATAGACCCAGTTACCATTCCACTGCTAAAGCTGTTGCTTGCAATGGGATTGTGTATTGGCTTAGCCCTGGAGGTGGTGGCATTAAAGCCTATAACCTCTATGATGGTCCTACAGATTATTGTAATGTGATCAATTCGCCGAGTGATAGGGACTTGGATAGTGTAAATGGAGGACTTGATCACAAAGCAAGTATGTGTGATTTGTGTCAAGGAGAGCTACGGTATGTAGAGATAAGTGGGAAAAGGCTTGCTAGGACTTTGAACGTGTGGGGAATGAAGAATTGTGATGCTGGGAAGTGGTGTTTGGAGCATAGTATTAGAGTTATTGATATGGGATGCGATGATGGTTTGTTGAAGAAGTCGATTTCAGGTTCTGGGTATCCATTTGCTTGCCACCCTTTTGATTTGGATATCATATATGTTAGTTGTGATGAAGCTGATGTACCATATAATCTTCGAACTAGAAGGTTGGAGAAGCCAGCTTCTCATGCCATGCTTGGATGGTCTGAGACACTCTCTTACGTGCTACCTGCTAGGCTTACCCCAATTCTCAAACAAGAAGTATAGTCACACAATCTGATTTTTCAAAACAAATTGACATATGTTGCGATTGGTGATAATAAAAATTGTGCAGTAGGGAGGGTATGTAAAAGTGATTTTGTATCAATCTCAACTTGCCACACTTCTGCAAGTTATTAAAATTAGTGTGAATCAAATTGTGTTCTTTTGCATTAATCAATTCCCAAATAGCCTCTTTTCAAGTTCAAGTCTTCTTTGCCAATATGCACTGTGAAATGTTAAATGTTATTGTCTCAATGTTTTATTTCTTGTTTGAACATTATATTTGAATAGCTATGTCTCTAGTCTCTAATTAGTATACGAAAGATAATCTGAAAAATATTTCCGTTTTTAACAAGATCATGAAATATGTATGTTTAGTGACATTGTCATATGTCAGATTATTTGCTTGGTAAATTTTAGTCGATTTTCTTATGGTTGAGGCTTGCTCATGCCTTCTTTGACTATGTCAAAGGCAATGGGATCCTGTTTTAGAATTTCTCATGTTTATAAATAAATAAAAAAACCACTTCTTTCAATTTGTCAAAGTAAAACTGCTCTTCAGTTCAGACTGAATTCATATATGATATTGATTAATTTGTATATTGGTCTTAGAAGGGCCTTTTGTGTGTGTGTGTGTGTGTGGTAGTGGAACAAGTCTTGGAAGAATCTTTAACCACATAAATCCAAGCCACAAAAGTCACTAGTTTTAATTCACAAATATAGAATTGCAAGATCTTTTAAGGAGGATTTTGGTTAAACTCATCAAACGAAACTAGTTATAATCCATGTTGTTTGAAGTGGCAGTCAAGCTGTAGCTTCAAGGTCATTCCCTATTTTCCTTATTGTTAGGTTAGTTTAATTTATGTAAAACTCTAATATCTAAGTTTTAAGAAATTTAGTCAAAAAAAGTTTTAAGAAATTTAAAATTCTACTCTATAGAAATTCTATCACAGAAATTTCAAGAAATATAAAATAAAATAAAATATTTACATTTAATTGAATTATTTTGTAGATTTACTTATGAAAAAAATAATATTTTGCATAATTAAAATACTTAAAAATTACTATTTTGGTCCCCACATTTATACTATACAATGTGTCATGAATTAGTTTAATCCCTAAGTTTTTGGTATTGTGTGTCAAAATAGTCATTGGATCATTGCCGTTAAGTGATGATGGAGTTCTTGGATTGAATGGACATCTAGGGCTTCACTTTGTTGAGTACCGACAAGATCTAATATCCCCTTTATGGCTAGACTTGCAACTTCATCAATTTTTGCATTTTCAAGATAAAACCAACCATGTTTATAAACACAAAGCAAAGCAAGAAGGATATGATAATCAATACAAAAGCATAATAGTAAAGAAGAATATGAGTTAGTGATGGGGGAGGAGATGTACTCGAGTTGGTACAAGCCAAATCTCAAAGATAGTATTTTTGTTTCTTGAGTGATTTGCATGGTATTCTAGTTTTGATTGATGAGGAAGACAGAGGAATGGCACTTAGTAATTACTAATTAGTTCTAATAAATAAGATAGGGTAAATTTAGGGGACTTGTTGAATTTGAGGGTATGAGTATTGGAATTTTCTAAATAAAAGCGGATGGGGTTTTCCTCCAAGACAAGTGAAGGACATGAGTTCCTTCTTTTACTGTCCCCCTTCTATGGAATGTTTTCCACGACTTTTATGCATGAAAGTCTTGGCTTTATAAATGGAAATCCTTCTAAAGAAATCCAAGAGTTGAGGTGTCTAACTCTTGGGTGTACATAATTTTGTAGTTAAAAGTAATGGATTTTGGATATTTTTTTTAGATAAGTATTTTCATTGTTCCAAAGATGTGCAAAAAGTGTCCTCGACACAGTCAGGTTGCTGCTGGTTCTAGGTCATTTCCTATTTTCTTTGAGCCTGAGTACAAAGTGGGAACTTATCTTCTAGAATCTTAATTTGCAAAAATCCTAGCCATCCAAGTTTGAAAAAAAAAAAAAAAAAAAAAAAAAAAAAAAAGAAAAACCAAGCAGATCCTCCTGGAGAGGGGACTCTCAAGTAGTTTCAATTCAACAAGGATTATATTCTCTTACGTTGAACAAAAATCTCGTTGTGTGTGCTGAACTGTACAGAGCTTATTCATATTCTCTGCATTGGGACGAGAATTTGATTCTAAGATATTGGTGGCACACCACAGTCAACAGGTACGACTTTTTACAAAAATTTGATTAAAAGCTTATCCATGTCCACATGTGCTCGATAAAGCATTCTTTTATGGATCATTGTAGAGCTCAACTAAGTGCAAATCATATAGGAGTATCATATAAGTAAAATTAGTCATCCAAAATGTTAGAATTGATTTCTTCATGCATTAATCAATGTGAATAAGGAGCTCCACATCCTGCAATTTCCATTGAAATCTAAGATATGAATTGGCATCTCACACTAAGGTTATTCACAGCATCTATCACAAATCTTATGGTCCGTTTGGATTGAGGGGAAGGGAAGAGGTATAGAGTAGAATAGAGTAAATTTAATCCAAAATTAACCTATTTTCAGCTAACTCTACCTTGCTTCCCTCCACTCCCCTCCTTCCGCCCTCAATCCAAATAGACCCTTAATTTTGATCCAGGCCATCTCAATCACAAACAAGTTGAGAACAGAATATTGGAAGGGATTCAAAAATGCATGAGCGCGTGTGTGTGACCCATACCTATTAGTGCAGGCTCAAAGAAAAAATAAAGACAAATACTAAAAGACTGGCTTCTCTAATTATGTTTTTCATTAAAACAATAAGCTTGAAAATCACTTTCAATAATAAACACTAAATATAAGTTTACCAGATTTCCAAACTTACATTAAAATTGGAAAGCTTGAAAAACAGGGGGAAAAAAATTACAATGCATCCAACAATATTCCACTTTTTTTTTTGGCAAGAATAAAAAATAAATTAAAAAAAAAAAGCTTAGAGCATATTTGATTGCTTTAGCCTCAATTATATACAAATAACCAATACATACACAAGTAAGCAACCTAACAAACCATCCTTTTGAAATCTGGCATCCATCTCTACCTACTTTTGAAGTAAATCCACACCATTCAGTTATGTCAGACCAAAAATTCTAATAGACACCATGTGTATTTGACAAAAACATATAAACATTTAAATAATTGACAAAAAGTAAGCACAATGGCTTCCAACCCAAAATTAAATACATACCAAATGTAGAAAATGCACAACAAAGGAACCATATGTTAAACCTTTTTTTTTTTTTAAATAAAACCATATGTGAAACTCAAACACAATGAAATCTACTGAGAACATAAATTGCACTCCTTTCCAATATCGATGTTCTCATTAAGTATCCAAGTGCTCCTGGAAAATTTACTTGGAGAACGACTGGCCTCACAAGTTTGTGAATGAAGAGCTTGGAGAAATAAGATTTTTATAGAATAAATAAACAAAAAAAGAAATTTATTGACTTTTCAATAAAAGGCTTCACCACCACACATGGGCACCCGCACCCGCCGGGGGGGGGGGGTGTTGGGGGATCTCTTCAAGAAAATGGAAAATAAGAGAAAACATCACTTTTTTCTTTACTTGAAATCCATACAAACACTTTTTTCCATTCTTATAAAAATGCAAGCCACATTGCAGGAATATTCTGCCAAACCTTTTTTAACCATATATACAGCTATCTTAGGTTCCTAATCTAATTGCTGCCCATAATATTAACAAAAAGTTTGCTTTGTGATCCAAATACATTATTCTTTGGAGTTATTAACATGGTTGGTTAATGTCTTTAAGATAGGGTTTTAGTGGCAGCTCTTCCTGATTAAGTTTCATCTTTTCTGATGCTAAAACATGTTTGTAGATGATGAATAACAATGCGAACAAACAACGTAGTCATAGATAATGGCCACATAAAGACTAACAACACCAGATGTTATACAAAATTAAAGAAATTTTACTTCAGACACTTGTAAGGCTTTTGAAAGTCGCATAGAATTGAATAAGGATGATATACTTTACTGGGATAAAGAACTAGTCTTTGGAAAAAATTTATGTTTCTTAAGATTACTTCAACCGATGGCAATTCATAAATCCATCAGAAGACCATATTCTATTTCATCTAAGAAATATTGGGTTGATAATACCAAGTACAGAGAAACACTATATAAAATAGATTAATTGAAAATCCATGGAACTGATAAGCTTGTTCAAAAAAATAAAAAAATAAAAAACTTCAAACAATACTAAATCAAATGAATCACAACAGACCACTCAATATCAGTATCAAAATCACATAAAATGAGAAAAGGAATGAAGTTTGGCGTTTCATTACAATATCAAACTGAAGCACACGATGTATAACATATAACTAGAAATCTAGAACAAAATCTACAAAACTGAAATCCAGTTAAAACGCTATCTCAATTCATGTACACGAAGTGAACCACATTCTTCACAACAATCACAAAAATAAAAATAATAAAGTGAAACATTACATTCACCAGCTCAAAATTCGACTAGATTTTTACCTCACTAATGAGATCCATGACCATTCACACCCAATTCCAACATACCCACATTCTGCTTTCCCATATTCTCCACTTCCTTAATCTCTTCACCAGCATCATCATCAGAATCCAAAGTGAATTGTGCATTCTCAATTTGCTGCATTTCTGCGCTGAGCGGCCTATACTGAATAAAATCACCGGGAACTCCATACTTCCTGACAAAAACCGAGTAAATCCCCACGACCAAAATCACCATAAGTGCGAGATGACAATTAAACTGTAGCGTGGCGACCGCTCTTGCCCGGTGATACTCAGGGTGTCCCTTACACCTAATCGTATAATTCCCTCTACTCTTTTCATGCAAAGCACATCCATGAGCAATCAAATTGGTGTAAAAAGAAATACCCATTTGCACAAACCATGTCCCCTGTAGAATTAACCCAACCCCACGAGCCATTTTTGGGTAATTCGATTTTGGGGATTTCACTTCCATCATTGTGGCAAATAAACAAACAGCTATAGGTACAAGCAACAAATCATAATACTGATTTTCAATCCCACTTGGGTCTTTTCTCTGCAAGTAAAACAACAAAAACTCTTCCACGAAAGCGAAAAGACCAATCAAACTAAGAAAAGAACAAGGCATAGGAATGAAATTCTTGAAATTTACCACGAAACCCGTAAGGGAATAGAGCAAGAAGAGCGAGGCAATAGCGAGCACTTGTAGTTGGAGCGCCGAGCCCGTTTTGTCATTGGAATTGAGGGCGTCAAAGAAGGAGACCAAGGAGTTTAGGAGGAACAAGGAAGAGAGGACAGAGAAGAAAACGAAGGTTAAAGAAGAAGAGGAAGATGGGTTTGTTTTGGTTTTCGACGACGAAGCTTGTTGTGGTGGGTGAATTATTGAGAGAGGTGAAGATTGGATAGAATTGTGATTTGGGTTTGTGGAGGTAAGGGCTTCCCATGTACCCATCAGGATGAATCCACCGCCTGCCATGGTGTATGTGAAGAGACCCATTGTTGAAGTTCTCTGCTTTTTCAATATCTGTATCAATGGAGATCTTGATCTTGATCTTGAGGATTTTTGGGTTTTCTGAGATGTTTGTGCCTTTGTGGGATTGTTGCAAAGACAGACTGGGATTTGTGTTTGATTTCAACGGTTGGAATAGGACTTTTATTATTATTATTTATTTATTTTATTTTTTTTGTCTTTCACCGGGCTGGTTCTGAGAAATGGGCACCTAGGGGGCATGACAATTTGATTTTTTTAATAATTTATTTTAGGGTAAAATACAGTAATTAATTAATTATTCTTGAGCTTTGGCCTAATGATAGTCAAGTCCCAAAATTTTTGAATTGATCAATTTAGTCTCTAAATGCACATTAAGTGTAATGCTGTTAGTATTCTAACTCTTTGTCTTAACCGTTTGACGGATAAACGGTACTATAACTAACTTATATGAAAGTCAGTCAAACTATTACAGCTAATATAGTCAACTTTTTTAACTGTTTGTTTGTATTTAGGATCAAATTGGTCAATTTTGAAATGGAATTAATTGTCATTAGCTTAAACCTAAGGGTAACTACTGTATTTTACTCCTTTTTCTAACCTTTTATTAAAAAAAATTGGAATTTTCTTTTCATAAATAGAATCAAAATTCAGATAGTATTGTGTTGCTAGAAAATACTATCTTATGGGACAGTTTTATAAGATATCTCTCTCACAACATGTATAGATCTCACACATATAGATCTCACATATTGTGAGAAAGGTCTCATAAGACCGTCTCATAAAATATCTTTTCACTTATTATTAGAACCTAAAGGAATAGTGAGTCTTAATTGACTTCAACTAAAGCATAATAATTTAGTAATTATTATAATTTTAAAATTTTAAAAATTGTATTAGAAAAATATATTGTAAAATGTTGAGTTGATGTGAAAAAAATATATGCTTCCAAAAACTTATGTTATTGTATAAGAAAACCCAACAAAGAGTCTCGACAATTTTTAACATTTACACACATTATTGCCAGATCGAGTTCGGTTGTTTATCAAATAATAGGTTGATTAAATTGTGGCAAGACTTCTGACATGACTCGTGAATATAAGTTTTTCATAACATTTTTCCTTTGTTTCTAAGCATGTGTGAAGGAGGGGATAATATCTAGTATTTGGAACAGTCACAAAACCGGTGGAATCCTCATGTGGTGACTGTGTGAGAGTTCCTGAAAGGAGGGTGGATGAATTTCTTTAAGAAAAAAGGGACTTATTTCATGATGAAATATATGTATGTTGGAAACAAAATTGATGAAATATTCAGTGCATAATCATTCGTATTTTTATAAGATTTGTGCTACCTTGTATAATCATTCTTGTTGATAAGATTTTCTATCAATTTTTCAAATAATATAAGCCAAGATAAAGCATCTTTAAAATTTTCAAATAATGCAATAAATTCATGAAATCTGTTGCTAATGATTAAATCAATGAAGCTTGTGTTTTCCATGTTAACAAATTATGCATTAATTTTTCCATATGCAATATTGATTATCAAATATGATCCACTTTCTATGCTTCATTCACTTTTCATAAATGATTTTATGGTTAAACTAAATTTACCTCAACTTAGAACCACAAAATCAACCAATCCAATTGGGAAAGAAAAATGATGAAATATTTAGGTCAAAATTTGTTTGGAGGAATCTTCCTCCAACCGATAATGAAGCAATTGAAAGATCTTCAATGAGTCATGTTATTTGTTTAAATAATACACATAAATATCTTATAAATGATCAACTTATGGGTTGAAGATCTAAACTTTGTTCTAGGTAAATTGTAAGTCCTATTGTAATAGATGTTTTATCTTGTTTGAGTTTAGGAAAGTTACCGATGAAAAAAAAAAAAAAAAAAAAAAACTGCAATAAGCATAGTTATCCTCAAGTTGATATCCAAATTTCAATACCCCTTAAGCACTCATTGCCTATTCCTACCCGAAATTTTACCCACGAATACCCACACCTAACCTCAAACACACCCCTTTTTTTTTTTTTTTTTTTTTTTTTTTTTTTTTTAAGTTAAAAACGTGATTTTCTAAAAACAGAAGAAATAATAATTTTAAGTGAATAATAAATTGTATGAAACTAACTCCATCCGTTTTTGTACAACAAAAGCAATGTTCAAATGCTAAATTCAAGGACTCAAATACTAACTCAAGCTAAAACAATAGACTTCTCCATGACTCCACCATTCCATTAACTAAACATTCGGACTCATACAATTCTACCTAATCCGGCCCATAGAAATAGGAATACAAAACAGCCCCTACTACGCGTCTCCTACATGGGATGATGGGAATTGTGTGCCTTAAAGGACACCATGGTTGAAGACACAAAACCACACGCTTAACAAAAACTTCATTGAAGACAGAAAATTCTTAGATATTTTTAGAGTTAGGAAACAAGTGTTTTTTTCTTTTACATTCATGGTGAAGTCTACTGTGAGTTTAATGAGTAGATCTCACCATGAATATGAAAGAATGAAACATTATTCTTTGTTCTCAGGACCTAAGAATTACTCATTCAAAACACAAATGCATCATTTGAGGGTAGTTCTCAATTTTAAGTGAAATGAAGAGAAAAGTAACATGCGGTTTTTATTTTTTATTTTAGAAAGTGGCCTTTGTAAATATATGGTCGCTTAAGCATATATAATCAAGTGTCCCTTGTAAATTCCAAACAATAAATATATATATATATATATATTTTTTTTTTTTTTGAGAAAGAAGACAAAGATGTTTTATTAAGGCAGGCTAGATAAATCTGCCTGGAAAACTGATACAAGGTCTGGTGGGATGTCACCCATCCAAACGGTCATAACAGGTAGACCTTTTGCCTTGTGAGCTAGGGAGTGGGCCAGCTTATTGCATTGGCGTCGTACCCAGGATACAGAAAAAGTTGTAAAAAAGGAACTGAGGAATAAAATATCATTTATAAGATGACCATGCTGTGCTAAACTTCTACCTCTGTTTTTCAAAGCTTTAAACAGAGGTTCAAATATATATATATATATGGTTGGTAACACCATCTAATAACTTTCATTGGATTAATAATTCAAATATATATATATATATATATATATATAATTAAATAATTCAAAAATATATATAAAAAATTCATTAATCAAATATTTTTTATTCGATTTGTAAAATTATATTTTGTGTAATTTTAAAATATAAAAACTTAAAATTTCAACATTTTACCTCTGAGATTGTTATTAATTTCACATTCAATAAAAAAGTGTTGAACAGTATATATCATTGTTTTAAATTACACCAGTTATAAGTTGTATATATTATTGTTTAAAGTTACACCAGGCATATACAACTTAAACGCAACTATACATATATACACACCCCCAAAAAATGACAAAATTTAGGTACAATACTTTAGGTATTGTTCCTTAGATTCTTCTCTTAAGATTCAGTCATGTAACTACTTAATTAAAATATACATTTCCATCCCATGAGAAAAAATTCACATGGCAAAATTTTAATAAGGGAACCTAAGGAACAACACCTAAATACTATACCTAAGTCTTACTCCCCAAAAAAAGGGGTATATAGAGTTTGGACATAATTATTCAATATATTTTGTCAAGGCTAAGGATACTTATTTTTCCCCCTCTTTGGACTTGCATGTTATTGCCTAGTTACTTGCAAGCTTCCACACAGACTTTATCTCAACTTTTTGGCCAACCTTACAAATTTTGAAACGGCATTAAACCCTCCAAAATATAGCATTGCGTATTCTTTGTACTAAAACCCCTAACACAATTACAAACACTACACTAGTGTCTTTTGGCAACCACAAAATGGCTTAATTTCTTATATATGCTATGCACTAGAATGCACAAAAGGGTACATGATGATGATCCAACCTATTTTGTTTATAAATACTAAGACTTTTTGCACTCTCTCTTCATCTTCTCCTTGGTATTCACTCTAGGCCTAGAGTCCGAACATATACCAGAGAAAAAAAAAAAAAAAAAAAAAAAAAGAAAGGAAAATGAGCATCAATGGATTTTTTCACTATTTCAATGTTTTATACTTGGTCTTAATATTTGTGGGCTTCCATGGTTTCGTACGGGGATGGTTATTCACAGAAAAGAAACCTAACCCAAAAGATATTCTTGCCGAGAGCTCGTTGGTTGGTCTCTCAGAATTTTTGGGGAGTCTTAAAGTATGCTCGATCTCCCTCTCTACTCTCTAGCTTGTTAGCTCAAAATGGGTATATTTGTGTTGTATAGGGATGCTTTGTTGAACTTGAAGCTTATTGTTCTTTTTAATGTTGCAAAGATCTTGTTTCAATTGACTTGGGAGGAGCAACATTTGGGTAAGGTTTTCCCATTCCTATGCCTTAGAGAGTTACTTCTCATGTACAAGCTGCATATATAGAAGTTAATTAAGTTATTGTAGCATAATATAATATTGCCTGAAATATGTTAGTTTTTCCAAATGAATGAAAATGTTCTCTGTTCACTTTGAGATGAATATTAATTTTACATTATTGTTCAAATACAATGAAGGAATGTGGTTTCATTCAGTGATGGACTACCTCACAAAGGTAGTGGCATCCCATATTTCTACTTGGCAACTTTTGATCCATCCGCCAAAGATGCAATGAAAGATGAGAGAAGTTCATTCACTATCAGCGAGTATCCTCTTGGAACTTGTGGGAAGATAGACCCCGAGAACCCCAGTTGTGCAAAAATTACACTCACGGGAAAGGTGAGTTACAAAATCAGTTTTATCTAATTGTAATATTTGTATTGTCACATAGGTTGAAGAAAAATAAATAAAAAGAATTGTATGTCTGTACATATATATGAGTGTCAACACTATAAGTGACTATTTTGTCTGTCTTTCTAGTTTCCAATTTGCACATATTTCTTCCATTCTTATGCTTGAATATGCTTCAATATGTTATCCAACTAATTAAAGTACATTTGTAGAGACAAGTTTTAGAAATCTACATCAGGTGCCAAAGATCAATGTTAATGTCATTAATTGGATAATATATGTGCGTATAAGATGCTAGAGCTAAATTATCAACATTACGGGATTAATTAGTGATGTCAATAAATTTGTGTATATATATATATATATATATATGTGCACACTACAGTAAGATGACAACTCAAGTCATATTATTTAAATATTTTAAATCATAGTTTTTTTATTAGATAAATTAAGGATTACCCATTAGATAATGATAATAGTTTTAAAGATAGAAAAAATTTATAAAAAATTAATTTTGAATAAATTAAATAATAAATACCACTTTTATTTTTCATCACATTTAAAATGTAATATAAAAGAAATATAGTAATTAATAATGCTAAGAAATTTTTAAAAAGTTCTAAATGTAATTTTTTTTAATCATAGATGACAAAATAGAAATTGTCCTAAACTATAAAAATCATAGTTTTTTTTTTATATATATATAATTTATTAGGTAAATCATAAATTATCTCGCATATAATAACAATATTATAACTAGGCACCTTACCCATAAAAAATAATCCTCTTTTCTTTCTTTTTTTTTTCTTTTTTTCCATTAATGTAAATCTGATCATATATATTTGTAAGGGTTGGCTTTAGTTTTTTGGTCCAAAAGATGAATGAATTAAGACCTAAAGAGCCTAACACAATAAATTTGTAGAGAGTGGGCTGAAAAGATAGGCTTTAATAAAGTGACGACACCCTTAATGGGCCAAAGATGGTAAGGAAAAGTAATGAATAGACAAGTATGATACACATAAATTCTTCCTCAGCAATGTCCAAGGAAAGTAACTCTTGAATATATTTCTTTGGGATTTTATTATAGTTCCTTTTTCTTAATACTACAGTGTTTTCTCTACTGATTCCTTCCCCCTTTCCTTTTAAAAGGTCTCTTACATTATATAGCTCCCTTCAAGCGATCTTAGCTCTCCATTTGTTGATTGTCCAGTCCATCACTTGAGTGCTTTTCCTATTAGGCATCTTCCCAAACCTCTTGTGAGTTGCTTGATCAAGGCAAAGCACTGTTCAAGGGTTTTCACCATATAAATGCAGTCAGAGGGTTTGGTGGGATGCATTGAATGTGGAGGCACCCACCATCCCACCAGTCATGTCGGGGCTAACCCCCTCTCTGAAGCTTTTTCTCAACAGCAAGACCTCCTCTAGCAATGGAACAACGACACGCGGCACAAGTACCTTACCTAAATTCTTGTGCCCCACAATATTAAAATTAAATATTCAACTAAAAATGAAACCCATCCATTTCAAAGCAAATGGAGAGCTCATAATCCTAGAAGAGCACTATTAACTTTGAAGAAATGTCCTAAAGAAACCAAAGCATCAACCATAATTAGTTTATATAAGTTTCTGCGACAATGGTGAGTTCCATTTAATTAGACTGGTAAAAATTTTTGTCATGAAATAAGAGATTTAAGGTTAGATCCTCACCTACACCAAAAAAATCAATTGGTATCTTGGTTTGATGATAAAAACAATTATCAGAAGTGAACGTTATAATTTGAAACTATCTCTATTAAAAAAAAAATCCACCATAATGGATGAAGATTTCCTCCTATTTAAATTTTCCAATTTTCTCAAATTTTAACCAAATGTGAGAAAAGTGACATTTGTTTATTTTTGTGTTGTTGTTCAACAACCCCACTCCCAACCCCCAACAAAAAGAAAAATAGAAGAGAAAGCCTACGTAGAGTTGTCTTTGCTAGTAACTAGTGCTTTTGATTTTGACAAACATGGATTAAAATCTTCCTGTAATGGCATTTCAGTTGAAGCTAGTTGATAAAAACTCTAAGGAAGCAGGATTGGCTAAAATCGCCTTGTTCTCAAAGCATAAGGAAATGAAGGGTACGTAATTGCACAAATTTGATACATTAATTGTAATTCTTCTTTCAATGGTCACTTTTTTTTCTCTTTTTTTATTACCTGAGACACTTGACATGTTGCAAGTGTTACTTTTTAATTTTTCTATATTTTTTACTACTAAATGTACCCAACCTTACACTTTGTGTTTCAAATGGTTGACAGATTGGCCTAAAAATCACAACTTCAAGTTCTACAAGTTGACAATTGAGCATATATTTTTGATTGATGGGGCTGGTGGTCCAAATTCTCTCACACTAGATCAGTACCTGCATCCCAAAAAATGAGTGCTAGAATTATGATTCCCTTGATCAGGGGAAAAATACTGGAAAAAAAATGTAATTTCTTTACTATTAAATATCCCCATCGTTTTGTGAATTGTTCATAATATATAATTCCCACTTTTCTTATTTGATTGTTCACTGGATTCAATGTGAAGTGTGTAAATTGAGACCGTTGTGTCAATTGTTTACATATTCTCACAATTGTGTGTCAAGTGTGTCAACCCATCGTTTGATAACAAAATATAAGACAATATGTTGTTGATATAAGCACATTTAAATCGCAGGAACGGAGAACCTTTATTGTTTTACATTGTATTCTAAACAATAAACGTTCATAAACATTGGTTGAATTTGGAATCCAAATAGTTTGTGCATTTTATTCAATGTGAAGCGTGCCATAAGTTGAGACAGTTGTGTTTACTGTTGACATATCAATCAATATCATCTATATATCTATATATATATATATAACCGAAACTTTTGAAACTCCCACAATTTTCCACATCATCATTTTAATTTAAAAAAATTTTAATTTTTAAAACTAAATAGTGAGAGAGTCCTAACAGGAGTCTCTTTTATATATATATATATATATATATATATATATATAAGAGACAAAATCTTTGAAAACCCTAAAGCAATCTCCTCTGTCCGTCTCCACTAAGAGAGAAAACCCTAAGCTTCAATTTCTTTGGTACGCTTGCTATTGCTTTTTCTCTTTTTTGTGAATTAGTTTTTTTTTGCCTTTGTTTTGTATGGAGTAGTACTTTACAATATATAGTATAACTACAAGTATTGTAGTAAGTTTGCTAACTTTTTGTGTGGTTCAAAGATGCTATATTCTATATTATTTTAGATTATATAACCTTAAGCTTTACCTTATGGAGACATATGTACAAGTTTTCAATTCCTTTTGTGTGGATATTTTTTCACAACTGTGAAGTAAGGTATATGCACTATATGTTATCTTATGTTTTCTCTTATGGTGTCATGCTTCTTTGTTTTTTAATTAAAGATTATGTTGGAAGCCTATATTATTTGCACCTTCAAAGTGTTCAACAATGTTTGAACCAAATTTTTCATCAATTAGGAAGAATTGGATAAAAAAACTTAAAAAAGTTTTCCATCCTTACTGAAATTGTCTCGCAATAATGACTTTTTTTGGTTTTTTTTTGTTTTTATAATTTGTAGGTTCTGAATGTTTTGATTTTTAATTTTATTGTCTTTTGAAAGTTTGACCATCTAAATTTTTGGGTTCAATTTTTTGCAATATTTGAAACAGTTTAGCAAATTTCAACTGTTATAACTATGAATTATTCTCTTGAAGGTAACATCAAAACTTTTTAGTTATTTTTTTTTCAATATCTAAATTTGGCTTATTCATCAAATTGTAACTCAAAAAGATAGGAGCAATTCATGCAATAGTATAGTTTCATAATCAATTTAAAATTTTATAAAATTATTTTAGTCTATTATAAATAGGTAAGTTCCCGTGCGTTGCACGGGTTTCCGACTAGTATTATATATAATAAAAGTTGGGCTTAGAAGCTGTAATTGCGCCACGTGGCCTCGCCAAATTGTAGAAATTTTATTAAAATTTTAGATTTTTAAAGAACTAAAAAAGAATAGTATACTACTAGGACTCTAATTTATTCTTATCATTAAATAAAATTATATTAATATTATTTTTTATTTGTTAGGATATATTTCTCAAATTTAAGGGATAATATTTAACATACAAAAATTTAATTTAGATAATATTTATCATCTAATTAACATTATTTTTTTATTTGTTAGGATATATTTCTTAAATTAGGATAGTATTTAACATATAAAAATTTAATTTAGATAATATTTATCATCTAAATTTTCAAAAAAAATCTTCAAGAGGTGATTAATATAAATTTATCTCAAGAAACAGTATATATCTCCAATAATTTGATAATCTCTATCTATTTTTAAAAAGTAGTATATATCTCCATTAATTTGATAATTTCTACATTGATGACATTTAAAATATATATATATATACACTCCATTAATTTGATAATTTCTATGTTGATGACATTTAATATCATATTATATCATATCATATTATATATAATAAAAGTTGGGCTTAGACGCCGTAATTGCGCCACGTGGCTTCACCAAATTGTAGAAATTTTATTAAAATTTTAGATTTTTAAAAAACTAAAAAAGAATAGTATACTACTAGGACTCTAATTTATTCTTATCATTAAATAAAATTAGATTAATATTATTTTTTATTTGTTAGGATATATTTCTCAAATTTAAGGGATAACATTTAACATACAAAAATTTAATTTAGATAATATTTATCATCTAATTAACATTATTTTTTTATTTGTTAGGATATATTTCTTAAATTAGGATAATATTTAACATATAAAAATTTAATTTAGATAATATTTATCATCTAAATTTTCAAAAAAAATCTTCAAGAGGTGATTAATATAAATCTATCCCAAGAAACAGTATATATCTCCAATAATTTGATAATCTCTATCTATTTTAAAAAAGTAGTATATATCTCCATTAATTTGATAATTTCTACATTGATGACATTTAAAATATATATATATATATACACTCCATTAATTTGATAATTTCTATGTTGATGACATTTAATATATATATATATATATATATATATATATATCAAAATTCCATATAGCTATCAACCATGTTCTCTTTCTCTTTTTCTTTTTTTTTTTTTTTTAATTTTTAATTTTTATATGTTACGTTATGTTGAATCAACTCTTTCTTTTTTCTTTTTCTTTTTTCATTCTATTCATATGACCTTTTTTAAATTCCAATTTTTATGGGATAAAAACAAACACATTGATTAGATATCTTTAATTTCAATAAGATTTATATGAATTATATTTCAAATGGTACTCTACCAATATATATAACCCTATATATCCTTTTTGGAGTGAAGCTTATTTCAATATGTGAATATCTAAATCCCATGACAATGCAGGTATGAATTCTTTCTTCTTTTATTATTATTATTTTCATTTTTTTTATTTTATTTAATGTTAATATTGGTTTTTTGTCTTCATGTGATTTTAATTAATGAATTCAAAACATTGTCAAGTTTCTAAAGGCTCCTTCTTTGTTTTTGTATTTTATTTTTATTAAATTGATTAGATTTTGTGTATTGATTGCCTTTTGTTTAAACTAATTTTCTTAGATTTGATCTAATTTATATGCTTAGGGTTAGGGTCTTAGAATTAATGATTAAACATGGTTAGAATTAATAGATTAATTTTAACAATTTTCTTATTTGATTTTTATGTTACATCAAATTATCAAAATGTTCTACACGTGTATTCTTGAATTATCAACTTTAATTTTAATTTATAATATTATCCTTTTTGGAGTGAAGCTTATTTCAATATGTGAATGCCTAAATCCCATGACAATGCAGGTATGCATTCTTTCTTCTTTTATTATTATTATTTTCATTTTGTTTATTTTCTTTAGTGTTATTATTGGTTTTTTGTCTTCATGTGATTTTAATTAACGAATTCAAAACATTCGAAAACATTGTCAAGTTTTTAAAGGCTTCTTCTTTGTTAATGTATTTTGTTTTTATTAAATTGATTAGGTTTTGTGTA
This sequence comes from Quercus dentata, assembly GCA_028216015.1. NCBI lineage: Eukaryota > Viridiplantae > Streptophyta > Magnoliopsida > Fagales > Fagaceae > Quercus > Quercus dentata. Next base: position 84,056,926 of record CP116445.1, on the reverse strand, counting down.
TTGGTTGCCTATTGTTTAAACTAATTTTCTTAGATTTGATCTAATTTATATGCTTAGGGTTAGAGTCTTAGAATTATGATTAAATATGGTTAGAATTAATAGATTAATTTTAACAATTTTCTTATTTGATTTTTATGTTACATCAAATTATCAAGATGTTCCACATGTGTATTCTTGAATTATCAACTTTAATTTAAATTTATAATATTATCAAGATTATATTAATTTTAGATTTATCAATTGTTTAGTACCTTTTTTTAAAAATAATTATCAATTTAAAATTCAATTTGGAATTATCAATTTAATTTAGTTTTAGGAGAAGAAATCTTACCCCTTATTTTAGTGAGATAATTATTTACACTTGATAATTTTTTTTCTTTTATCTTTATTGAATCTATTAAAATATATAATTATTTAACATTTATTTTATAAGTTTTTTCATTAAACTGTGCAACGCACGGGCCTATAATTAGTATGTATAAAAGCAGAGATCTCATGTAAGAGTGCACGAGTCCTGTCATGTGGCACTCTAATGTTGCATTTAGCCTTTTTTACCTCTTTTCATTAAGTATTTTTTTACTATTACCTAATAGATCATAGTAACTTATTTTTACTATTACATAAATTTAACATTTTTTACTTCTTTTTATTAAGTATTTTTTACTGTTACCCAATAGATCATAGAAACTTCTTTTTACTATTACATAAATTTAGCATTTTTTACTTCTTTTTATTAAGTATTTTTTACTGTTACCCAATAGATCATAGTAACTTCTTTTTACTATTATATCAAATATGAGCTATTCTTGACAATTAGACCAATTAGAACAAAAGTTAGTCACTACAAAATGGACTTCCTTTTAAAAGTAGACCAAACCTTATGAAAAACTTAAGTCCAATTATTACCTTACATATTATGACGAAAGTTTGACCATTCACACGTGTAAATCAAAGCAAAAACTCTTACCCTCTTACAAACACTCTTCTTCCTCCCCACGTATAGATGATACTTCTAGAAAATCTCATTCTCATGAAATCATGTCTCCATTTTTCCCCAATTTCAATTCAATATGTTTTTGTCTATTAATAATGTTCTATGCAATTTATGCAGATAAATTCTTTGTCATCAACCAATGCAACAAAAATATATATAAATCTTGAGATCCTTGAGGTTGTTGAAATAATTGACAAGTCCATATTTCTAAAATTTATAATAACAAAAAGTCTAATAAATAACATATACTATCTCACAAAATGCCATTAACTTAATATTTTCTTAAAAAATTCAATAATATGAATGGTAAAAAACATGATCCTATACAAAAAAATACCAAAAACACATGCAAAACAATTTTCATAGGTGGATATATCTTTAAATAATATGAAGACAATAGTAAAGATAAAATATATTGAATGAGATCCTATGAGACAGATTTGTCAACCATTTCAAATTATACTCATCATTTATGTAAAATAATAATAATACATCATATTATTTACATTAAAAAAAATAATACATATTAATTTCAAAGTTCATTGCAAGATGTGAACTGCTAGGGTATTGCAACAATAAGTAACATTGATACAACAATGGGTTGGTATTACATTTTGTGTGTACTTTGTGAAAGGAATATCAAACCACAAGCATGATCATTTTGATGTGCAAAATGTGAAACAAAAACAAATCTTTCTATCCCAAAGTTAAAGGCACTCACATTAACTATATACTCTCCAAATATTTATAATATATTTATCTCACTATAACTACTATATATATATATACACAATTGCAAACTACTTCAAATATTTATAATATATTAATTATTTTTGCTGCACTATTCCAAAATTAAAAAAATAAATAAAAACATTTACAAAAAACTGTCACATCATTGAAATCAATATATACATATATATATATATATATATATAAAAGCAAAGACCTCAAGCGAAAGTGCATGAAGTCCTGCCAAGTAGAGTTCTAATTTTGCATCTATCAAGTGGAGTTCTAGTGATATTGTGTCATTTAGCTACTAACTCTGTTGTTTAGTACACTAATCCATTGTGTGTTTCTTAATTCGTTGGATGGTGATGGCGATTACGCAATGGATATCCAATCTCCCAATGCTCAGCGCTTATCATTTGATGATACACAGTAGGTGATACTCTGTTGTTTAGTACACTAATCCATTGTGTGTTTTTTAATTCGTTGGATGGTGATGGTGATTCTGCTGTGGATATTCAATCTCCCGGTGCTCAGCGCTTATCATTTGATGATACGCAGTAGGCGATACTTTGGACCCTATTTTGGAGTAGTTCTTTGTGACATTTTGATATTTATAATAAAGTTTCAAACTTTGATATATATACACATCATAGTTGGAAACTTTATTATAACATTTTAGACAATTGGAATGTATTCTTTTATGCAGGACATTCTATATAGTTAAAGTGTATCCTTTTGTGCAGGATATTCTACATGATTGTGTAGAATGTATTATTTTGTTCATAACATTCTAAACACTTGGGATGTATTATTTTGTGTATAACATTCTAGACATTTGGGTTGTAATTATTGATATGGTGTAATTAAATATATTTAGTTTCCTGGTTTAATGTGGTATTGTATTTGCTATTGGAAAATATGAATTATGGTTCATTACATTTGCTATAAAATATGTATTGGAAAATATGTATTGCAGGTACATAACAAGTGCTAAAAAAATTAAAAAATATTTTTTAAAAATGACCTATTATGGCACTTTAAAAAAATTTGGAATAGGGTATAGGAATATGCCCTATGCCAGCGCTTTCAAAAGTTCTAGTATAGGCCTTTTTAATTATATTCATTAAAGACCTATACCAGCGCTTTTGAGAACGCTGGAATAGGTACCGCCTATGCTTGACTCTTTCAAAAGCGCTAGTATAGGCATTTTTAATTATATTCATTGAAGACCTATACCAGCACTTTCGAGAACGCTGAAATAAGTATTGCCTATGCCAGCGCTTTCAAAAGTGCCAGTATAGGTTGTATTCGTATTTTCGTGAATACCCTATAGGGGGAGTTATAAAACCGCTGGTATAGATAGACCTATATCGACACTTTTTAATAAACAAAAAGCGCCGGTATAGGCCCCGAAATCTGCCGGTACAAGTCTTCAAAGCTATTGGTAAGGGCTATCCCAACACAAGTAAAAACGTTGGAACAGGGTCCGAAAAGTGTCGGGACCTATCTCGGCGCTTTTGAAAAGTGTCGGTACAGCTTTGGCGACCCTATACCGATCTGTCTTTGCTGGTAGTTTGAAGTGCCGGGAAAAAAAACGCCGGGATAGGAATTTTGACCCTATTCTGGCGTTTTCTAGGGCTATGCCAACGGTTTTGCAAACGCTAGGATAGCCCCATTTTTTTGTAGTAAGGGGAATTCATTAGAACAATCAACCAAGGTGTCTCATTCGAGTTAACTTTTGGTAGGTCCTCTTCAAGCCATTTGTATTAAGAGGTATATTTACCTGAAAAAATGATAATGACAAGTAAATTTATTATTTTGGCTTTTTCTGCATGAAATACCCAATTTAATTGGGACGAAGCCTTAGTTGAGTTGAGCTGAGCTTAGGGGTGACCACGGGTCGGTCCGGGTCGGTCCGGGTCGGGTTTATACCCAACCCGTGACCAACCCGACCAAGTCGGGTTCCAATTTCTCGGACCCACCGCCGACCGGTCAGAAAATCAGATCGGATCGGACGGTTCTTGTCGAAAAGTGGTCGGGTCTCGGTCGGGGTTGATTATTTGGAAAACGGCAGGAATCCGGCCAAGAAAATATGAAAAACGGCAAAATCCGACGAGGAAATTTTGAATAACGGTAGAAATCCGGCCAGATCTCGCCAAATCCAGCGAGATCTTGGCCATTTTCGGCAAGATCTTGGCTAGATCTAGCGAAATCTCGCCGGATCTAGCTTAAATGTTTCCAAAGAAAACTCAAAACTCGCGGATCTACCCAAAAAATCTCAAAACTCGCCGGGAATATGATGGGTCGGTCGGATCGGGTTTCTTGGATTTGAGAGGAGGAGATCCGATCTCCGACCCGTTGATCTCGGGTTTTGGAGAATGAAACCGCCGACCGACCGTCGGAGCGATCGGTTCGGTCGGCGGCGGAGCGGGTTCGGTCGGCGGCAGCGGGTGGGTCGGTTCCGGCGGGTCCTTGGACAACCCTAGCTGAGCTACATTGAGTTTGGCAAAATGAGAAACTAGCACATGCCATCATCGGATGCTAGCTTAAACAAAACACTATGGTAGCAATCTTGCCATTTAACTTAACCACATAAATTAGGAAGTCTTGATCATTACATCTCGTCATCCCTTGTAAAAACATTATTCTGTTTGTTTCTTATAACATTTTGGGGCAAAACCCCTTCATTGAGGATGTAGTCCTTAAAAACTTATATACAATATCGGTGAAAGATACTTGTAATGTTATAAACATTGTATATGATGTCATTATGGAAACCAAAATCAAACAAGATCCCCATATTGATAATTGCGGGGCCAATATAATATATATAAATAAATATATATATATATATATATATCCCATGGTCATGACGTTTTTCTTTGTGTCTATATCAATTATTCATTATGATAGGCCAAATGAAGCATTAGAGGCTATTCAAGAGAGGAAGGCAAGACTTGACCTTGTTCTAACAGACGTCTATAAGCCTCTTATTTATAGCAAAAAACCAAGATTGAAACATATTAATAATAATATGACCAAGAGGCATGAACAACTACGCTTACAAGGCAAAGCCCAACATACTTTCTCTACCCACCACTTATAAACAACCACAATCCAGAATTTCTAGCAAATTGTTTGTTTCAATAAATAGCATTCTTGCTCTTTTCTCCTTTATTATCAGAACTATGCCCATTACAAGCACACATAGATAGACATATCAAACCCTCAACTCCCCAGCAACACACTAAATAGATACCAAAATCTGTCAAACTCAAAAGGGCACCTCACATAGAAAGGACACACAAACGCTATATTAGAAGTGCATTTACAATACCAATTAAGCTTTTTATCACTAAAGAATGTTAAAAATTGAATTTTTATCAAAAGCCCATAAACACAATAAAGATTCTTGAATGAGAAACATAATAAAAAAAAATCCTGTATCCAATTATTCCCAACCCACCAAAAAAAAAAAAAAAAAACCAGGGTTATGATTCCAATGATATCTATGTGTCTACAAATATAAAGCAATAATTATAATCAAAACCCAAAATAGGCAAGTCTCAAAAACAACCAAAAACCCAAATAAATCCACAACCCATGAAGAAACAAAAACAAAGAAGCAAAGAACAAATCCTCAGCCAAAATAAGTTCCAAAATTTTGATTTCAAATTCAAACAATCATGTAACCCACCATGCAAAAAGCCCAAATCTATAACATAAATTCAGCAGAAGAGGAACGGAGAATTGTTACTTGGCAAGTGAGATAAAGAACAAAGACCACAAACAAAGCAGAAGTGGGAGCAGTGAACTGGATATTTGCGGCTTTTTTGGATACTCTCCAAATAGTTTGTGCATTTTATTCAATGTGAAACGTGCATAAGTTGAGACAGTTGTGTTTATTGTTGACATATTCTTTCAATTCTGTGTCAACCTATCATCCGATAACATAATAAAAGACAATGAGGGGTTGTTTAGATTTGTGGGTTTCCATCACTCATCACCCTATTTCCATTACTCATCACCTAAAATAAGTGGTTCCCATGGAGAAGGTGCTTGTTTGGATGGGTTTTGGGGTTTTGTTTCCATCACTCAATTCTCACCAAATTGGGTAATGAGTTACTGAAAACAAAAACAAGTTTTAGGTTTTTTTGAGTTACAAAAACAAAGTAACGGGTGACAATTTCGTAAATACCCTCACATCATTGGGCCCTACGGTCAAAGCAGAGTCAAATCTGCAGCTCCTTTTCGTACTCCCTACTAATGGCTCTAATGAGCATTTGCTTCCACAACTACAACCCCATCTGCACAACCACATCGCTACACTCCAATCTTTCTTCACTTCCTCAAGACAACTCCATCTTCACATAAATCCCACCTTGTCCGGGTTAATGTTGGGTTTGGTTTCGACATCGAGGACGAGAGGAAGGAGGTACAAACATAGGTTGTGGGTTCAATTTCGGGGACAATGGGGGAGGAAGAAAGCCCATCCATCATCAATGGCATCGGTGCAATTGGGTGAGGATTGAGTAGAGGAGAGTTTGTGTTGAGGTGCAGAAGGGAAGTGAGAAGGAAGGTTTGGTAAAGTTGGGTTTTGGGGTAAATGGGGTGAGAAGGGGGCGGGTAGGGGTTCCGAGAGCACTGGTAGCCTAGGTTAGAGTGTGGGTCACACATTTTTGAGTTTTTGGATTTGAAAACATAACCGGGTTTGTTTAGGTGATATTTGGGGATGTTTAAGTGATAGGAAATGAGTTATAGGGTGATGAGTGATAATATTTGAGTAATGGGTGATGATATTTTTCCATCCAAACAAGGCCTAAGTTGTCGTCATAAAAGAGAACTCTTTAGTTTTTTAGCGACACTAGTTAGAGAAGCATCATTTTATACAATGGTTCTATAAAATGATGGGGTTAGAGCTTTCACAATGGGAAATGCTATCCTATTCTATTTTATCATCTCAAAAAGCTACTTTATCAATTATACCATACCATTTTACAATACTCCCAACATTCCAATTTTTATTTTACCATACTACACATTAAAATAATATAAATTATACAATAAATAAATCATATAAAATTATCTCCTTCTTTCCTTTATCCCTAATTTCAGTCACTTTTCCTCAATGTCTTTCTCTCTTTCAGCCACACCGCCACCAACAATAGACACCACCACACCAAAACCCATTATTTAACCACCAACAACCCAGCCAAGATTTTTCTCAAAAGAAAAGAAAAAATAAATAAATAAAGAAAAAAACCCAACCAAGAACAAAGCAGCAAATCCACCAAATCACCCAAAAATAATCATTGCCACTACCATCAATCCAAACATAAACACTACTTAGTGGGTCCAGCCATGGGTTTGAAGAGAAGAGAGAGCAACACGAGAGAGAAGGAAGAGAAAGGCTTGGTCCGAGATGAGCTATGGAGAGAGAGAGGATGAGAGAAAGGCTTGCATGCGGCGGCGGCTTGTGTTGGTGGTGGCCACTGTTACCCATCATCAGAACCCAACACCACCAGGTCCACCACCTCAATTACCTAGTCACAATCTCCACAGTTCCACCACGGCTCTACCTCGACTCATAACCTCCATGCCTCCACCACAAAAGCTGATCGAGCCTCCAATGTCGTTGCCTCCATACCGATCTCAGAGAAAGGAAGACAGAGTTTTCGGGTTTGAAGAAGAGAGAGCAAGAAGAAGATAGAGTAAAAAGAAAGAGAGAAAATGAAGAGAGAGAAAGATAATGAAATAATGAGAGAGGAGAGAGAAGAACCAAACATTAAAAAACAATATTTTGCATTACCATTATGCTACAGTGCCGTCCTACCTTTAGGATGGTACTATAGCACTATGGCAAAAAAATTTGCATTTTTACATGTTTCCATGTCCATTGTTGAGCTACTTTGGGCCTCACATGCTAAATTTTCCTTACATTTGCCATATCCTAGGCCCATTGTGAATGCTCTTAGCATTTTCATTTTCTATTTTTCAAGGGTTTCAAATTTTTTTACCAACTTTTTCACATCTTATGCACCTTCATTTGAAAAGGTTTCTATTAGATCCATGAGTTCCAGTTAGCTCAATTGATAAAATTTTTTATAGTTAAATAAGAGATTTAGGGTTCAATTCCCGCCTACACCAAAAACCGATTAGTGTCTTAATTTGATAATAAAAAGAGCTATCATCAGGAACAGATGTCATAGATTAAAACTCTCTAAAAAAAAAAAGTTTCTATTAGACCCACTATAGCACAAACACTAGAGAGGATGTGAAAAAACCAATGAATTATTTTTTGATACAACATCAATATCATGTTAATATCATGCACAACGGAATAATAAATAAGATGAGATATGATGATCCAAGAAAACCAATGAAATAAATTGCTTTCATAATAAAAAAACCTGGGGGGGAAACCTTCCCAAAAAAGTAATCCACTATAATAAAGAAAAGTTTCAGATTTAATCTCAGTAGATGAACTTACAGTAGAAACCTTCTATCGCTTCAGAACCTCTAAACTCTTCAATATATGAACGCTTCACCCACAATCACAATTGGAAACCTCCAACTAATTTCAAGAACCTCTTGAAGGTTTTCCTCACAGTAGTAAGTTTGTGGTGGTTGCTATGACTTGAGCTTCTTCACCAATGGAATTTCCAAATCTACTTTGAAACTCTTTGGTTTGGTGAAATAGAGAAACTTGGTTACAATGTTTCTCTCTCTAAAAAGCCTCCTAATAGATGGCTTATAATATCCTTTAAATATCATTTCAAATGGATCTCAATTCGAGTTTTAAACGAATAAGTTTTGGACTTTTTCACATTGTTAAATTTTGCTGACCTAGACTTCTATCAAGGAGACAATAAGTTTCAAGCTTCTATTGAGAGGTATTGAGCTTCTATCGAGATGCTACCAAGGTATATGCTGAAAAAATGCTAAAAATGTGTTTTTCTTGACATTTTCTTAAGCAAATTTTGTTTCTTCAACTTGGTCTTCAATTACAACTTTAAGACACATCAAAACTCAATAAAAGACACATAATTTGGCATGGTTTGATAATACCAAAACACATGACCCTAACAATCTCCCCCTTTGTTAGTCAATGACAAAACCTCAAGTACAAGAGTAAGTTCAATCATTAATAAGTCGAATACTATGAATGAACCCATACTCAAATAAACTAACCTATCTAAAAACAACTAGTCCTGAGAAACCATAGCACAAACTAGGATTGATTGTTTTGGTTGGCTTCATACTTGTCTTTTTTTAAAGCATTTAACAAACATGTTATGCGCACCACGTGGAAAACAATGATAGATAATAAACAAACAAAGTGCATTTTGTCATAGGATATGCCAATTACATAAAAATATGAATCTAACAATATAATTTCAATCAATGGTGTCCATTTTACGACCTACCATAATACAAACACAAGAGCACCGTAAGATGCCCGTTAACACCTAACTTTATGTCATAATTTTTATAAGCCCCTCGGTTTTGGATTTAGATCTTCTAGATTTCCTAGGGTACTCAATCAAATAAATTTTCTTAAATCTTAACTATTATTTAATGATTTAATGGTCTGGATTTTGCCATGTCATCATTCTACTAATAATAACTGTTAGTGGAATGCTGACATGACAAAATCTAGACCTTTAAATCATAAAAGAATGGTTCGGATTTAAAGAAATCTACTATTAGAGTACTATAGAAAATCTAGAGGATCTCAATATCTCAATTTTATGTTAGTATTTTGACAACTTTATAAGCTTTAGGATCACCTGCCACCGCACGGTGCAATACATTTTTTTCTTTTTTTTTTTTGACACATGTTATACATTTTTCCTATTTTGTTCTTATCCCACGAGGCAATTATGGTACAAACTTGAAGAAGGTACACGTGAACATGATAAGATAGTCACAGGAGAAGCGCTAATTAAAGTGATGACTGATACTATACCAACAAATAAGTGCAAAGGAAACCCATACTCGGTGGCGACGCCACATTAGGCTCAGGGTGTTCCCGGGAACATCCTGGCCTTAAAAAAAAAAAATATATATATATATATATATATATATATATATATAATAATTAAATTTGTTTTATTTGTTTACCCTTAAAAAAAAATTAGGAACACCCTCCAATTAAAAAAAAAATATTTGTTCTACTTTCAAGCAAAAAAAAAAAAAAAACCCAAAAAAAATTTTGAACTAAAATCTGAAAAAAAAATATATATATATTGTAATAGACCAAGTGGCAAGCCCACAGATTCTTAAAAAAAAAAAACGGACGGCAAGCCCAACATCAAACCCACGGCAAGCCCAACAGATTACAAAGGTAGTAAACCCATAGATTCTCAAAAAAAAAAAAAAAAAAAAAACCCAATATATCGAAATCGAAACCAACGGATGGCCAAACACTAATAGATGTTGAAGAAAGAAAGAAACCTAACCTAAAGAAAAAAAAACCTAACCCAACGGACGGAGAAGGAGATTGCCGCCACTAAATGGACGACAACAACCAATGGATGGAGAAGGAGATCGACAGATCGGGCCTCAAACTCAACTTGACTCGACGGAGAAGGAGATTGCCAGATTAAGTTACTCGAGCTCCAGAGCGGGAACAGCAGATGGCATCGCCCCTCGGCCTCGACATGTCGCCCTCCCTCAACCTCAAGGTATTTCATTTTCATCTCAGTCTCAGTCTCTCTACTCTTTATCCGAAGAGTGAAGAATGAAAGTGAAAATTTTGCCTTTTGCTGTGATTGTCTATTTTTGCCTTTTGTTTTTGCTTAGCTTTATAAATTTTTATTAATATTTGCCTTGTTTTAGGAGTTATCCGTTGGTGTTGGGGTTGGTGTTGGTGTTAGTGAGATAAATTAATTGTCTTTTAGTGTTGGTGTTGGTGTTTTTTTGGTGAGATACAATTAATTGGCTTTATCCGATTGGCTCTAGTCTTGTGATTGGGAGTCATGGGGCATTGGGGCTTGTCTGTTGAATTGGGAGGTGGATGGAGGCATTGGGCCGGGGTAAATGCACATGAGGATGAGGTGTGTGGCTCGGTGGCTGTGTGCTAGTGCAAGATCTTGCAACACTAAAAGACAATTATTTAATTAATAAACAATTATTTGTTAAATTATGTTACTATGTTAGGCTAAACAATTATTGATAATTTTAATTGGAGGAAGCAACTAATAAAAAATAATTAATAATTTAATTAACAAATACATTATAAAAGACAAACAAATTAAATTATGTTAGGCTAAACAACAATTAATAATTTTATAATTAATGAAACAATAATATAACAAATTATAATTTATAAAAGACAAACATATTAATGAAACAACTAAACAATAATAATTAATAATTTTATTAATATTTCAAATGAACTTATAGTTTATTGTTTATTCTTTTGCTAGAATTATGGACAAATATTTGGTAAGAAAACCACATAGAAGGCAATTGTAAACTTTATGTATTTGCGTGTTTTTTTTAATTGTTGTTGTTGTCAATATACAAAATTTTCTTTTTATTAGATTGTGTATTTTATACTTGTCGAGGAACACCCTAAAAAAATTCCTGGAATCGCCACTGCCCATGCCAGTGAATTGGAGCGAGTGCGAGTTGTGTGACCCTCAAAACAAGGACCAGTGTCCCTTCTCTAGTTGCTTTCCGTTTTACTAACTGCAGTTCAGTGTAGTGGAGACCACCAAGTTCTTTCTAAACCCTAATCCTATAGGGAGAAAATAATGAATCTATTATTTATTTATTTCGATAGGAAAATAATGGGAGAGGGGAAAAAGCCAAAAAGGAGGTGGTCCAATTTATTTTTTAAGTCAAATAACTTAATTAATGAAAGTTTTATTAACTAAATATTTTATCAAGTCTTTTATAATATTGGAGAGGTTTAACTTCAAGTGATCGCTCATAAGGTAATGATATTCTTTATAATTTGAACCACATTTCCCTCCCAACTATCTACCTCTCTAAACAAACTAGACCATATCTATTATCAACAAGAAACAAGATGTCTTAAATTTCAAGAACAACTTTAATATAGAAATTTTAAAATTTCAAACATTTATTATTCAATTATTATTTTAAATTTTTGGAAAATCCTAAAGTTAAAACAACTATACTATAAACTACTTGCAAATTGACGATAAATATAACTTGTACATGTTAATAACAGAATAAATAAATTTTTAAATTTGTGTTTTATATTTAAAAATAGACACATCAGTTTGTAAGAATTATATAATATTTGTCAAAAATTTAATATTTTAAATTTCTTAAAAATACTAAAGTCAATACTAATTTTACTACAAAATATTTATAAACTGATAATGAATATAAGTCGTCTCACATTAACAATATAATAAATGAATTACTAAAATTTTGTTTTATATATAAAAATTGGCACATCAGTTTGTAAGGATTACATAGTAAAATTTATCAATATTATAATATCAATTTAATAATAATAATAATAATAATAATAATTGAAAAGTAGATGATATATAAAATGCAATCTAGTATTTTTTTTTTATTATAAAATATTATACCGGTTTGTTTTGATGGGAACTTTACGTGAAGATAGTTTTTTTATTTATTTATTTATTTATTTTTTTATTTTTTTATCTTTTTTACATTTTTCTGTATTTGGTAATATTAGCAAAAAATGGTTCAGATGAAAACCATCTTTTGATTTCTTTTATTTAGCTCGGTGTGAGATAGAGTCGTTTTTTACTAAAATTTCTTGGAAAAACAACTATATCTTAAGTCAAGCTAAATAAGGGAAGTCAAATAATAGTTTTCCAACTTATTTTAAAGTTTCTACCAAATATAGGCCAAAGGCTTTGTAGCTAAATTGACACCTCCCCATGTACAAAATACTTAAGGGTCTAGGTGGGAAAGAGTTCGAGCTGTATTTCATAAGATGTTAACATCAAAATAAACTATTGATTTCTACTAAAGTTAGTGAAAAATAACTCTATCTCACACCGACCTAAATAAGGGAAGTTAAAAGCTATTTTTTCAATTCATTTTAAGGTTATCAACTATAGGAAAATAAGATAATTTTTTTTAAAAAAAATGATTTTTGAAAAATAATTCATTTTCTAAAAAAAATGTTAATGTTGAAATAAACAAAATGCTTATATATGTTGTTTGTATCTCCCCTCCCCACTATCCACTTAAAATAAAATAAAATAAAATAAAATAAAAATTTGTGGCCAAGTATGTAGATCAACTTTACGTTTTTCTTTCTTTTAAATATATATATATATATTTTGTTTTGTCTTTCCAATCATAAACCAAATTAAATGACTTTTTGATTTAAATTAAGGGTCATGTTAACAGATGCGCTTAGAACAATTTTTAATAAATCATAATAAAAAAGTTTTGACATAATTTTTATGAAAAATATAAAAAACTATTAATAATATTTATTATTTTATATTTTTTCATAGTTTCTGACCCAACATCTTAAAAGAATTGGTTAACATTTCCTTAAAAAAAAAAAAAAAAAAAAAAAAAAAAAAAAAACGACGACAACAACAACTATACAAAATCTTATCCACGTGCATATCCTGGCTGGATAGTAGAGGATAAATCCTTTTTATCTTTTTTTTGGAACAGCCAACACGACACTATTGATATGCCTCAAACTTTGGGGCTATAAATACTTTGAATATTTTGTTCAGTTCTTCGTCTTCTTCTTCTTGAGTCTTGACCCTTTTACTGTGTCTGACAGACTTTGGAGATCACACAATATAGCAACATCATGGGCATCAAAGTCCTTCTTTCTTGTTTCTATGTTTTATATTTGTTCTTGTTTTTTGTGGGTTTTCCAGGTTCCATAGAGGGACGGTTGCTCCTAACCAAGAAACCTGACCCAAAAAATGCTGCTGCCACTGCTCGTTGGTTGGTCTCTCAGAATTCTTGGGGGGTCTTAAAGTATTCTCTCTCTCTCGCTCTCTCTCTACTTGTTTATCTAGCTTATTATTTCTTGTAAAGGCTCCAATTTTTTTTTTATTTTTTATTTTTTATTTTTTAATTTTTTTATAGACTAATTGGGTTTTGGGTCTGTTTTTATGTTTCTGTTGACTATGATTAAAAAACAAACCCATTAGCTTGGTTTCTTTAGGAGTTGTGTTTTTTAGCTATGTGATTGGCAACCCCACTTGGTTGTGGTGAAATTTAATTGGGTTTTTTTTGTTGTTGTTATCTTATTGAAAAATCAATTTATGCTGATTATCAATTGAAATGTGTGAGTTGATTGAAGTCGAGGGAACGAAAAATGATAGAAAGGCCCGAAATAACATAAATAGAAGTAGTAAAAATTGACATGTCAATTAAGGAGGTAACAGAGAGTATATCTTCGGATCGAATAGAATTGTAGAAAAAAATACATGTGGCCTACAGCCTACTTGACTAGTGCGTTGAGGATCTACAGCAAACCCCTAAATTTTGGGATTAAGTTTTAGTTGTTGGTGTATCAATAGAAATGAGTCATGAGAACAAACAGTTTCTTTTGGTGATCGGTAAACTTGTCAATAACATTAATTAATTGTGCAGATCTCTGTTTAAATCCTTTGTGTCGTGGTTAACTATTTGTGTGTTATTTGTTTTTGTTGAAATGTTTTGTATGTTTAGTTTTTTTTCTTCTCTTCTTTCACTAATCTTGTACTTGTAGAGCATACAGGGTTCTCACCTCCCTGCTATTTTATGAGCTCAGTTGGTCATGTTGGAAGATATAGCATGCAAGCTTAATGTCACTGGGTGACGTAAATGCAATAGGAATTTCCAATCAAGTTGTTGGTTTGCTGGTTCATTACAGATTCATCTTTGATATATTGCTTATGCAAAAGTTATTGAGGAATATATTAAGATATTTTATGGACATTCTGATGTGAGATAAAGAAAGTGATTGTTAAGAAGTTCTCTATTGTTTAATTGTTGAATCAAAGAAGCCAACGTAAATATATCATATTTTTTCACCTTATGTTGTATTGAAACTAGTTGCTGCAAAACAATTCAGTTTCAAAGGTCCTAACAATTGACTTTGTAATATCATATGTGTATTTGGGTGATTGTTTTCCGTTGAAACAGAAGCTTATTTTTCATTTTCATTTTCATTTTGCAGTACCATCTCAAGTGACTTGGGAGGAGCTCCATTTGGGTAAGTTTTTCCTACTTCTACATACTTGAGAATTATTTTTTAAAATTCAAGCAACTTAAAATTCAAGTGCTTTGTTTGGAGAATATTGTAGCATTGCCTGAAATGGGCTCCTTCTTTACTAAAGTTTTACTTCTCTACGAGATACACAGTGACTTTTAGATGTTTTTGTAGAGTTATAGCTGTAGGTAAACAAGGATGCTAGTCTTTGGGGTTCATATTCCTTAAAACTCATGTCTTCAAGTGCCAGTCACACTTTTGTGCTTGTGAAGATTATTGTATGTATGATATTCTGCCTCATACAGTATCTAAAAAATATACAGTAACTTGAAACTTCATTTCCTCAAGTACATATGTCAGGAGAGAGTGCAAAATGGGTGAAAAATTTTTGTCTCATAGTTGAGTTGAGTTAAGATGTAAGTGTGCATAATTTCATTTAAATTTTTTTGTCAAATGGTTATTAAGAATATTCACAAAAAATCAAATCAACCATTTATGTGAGTCCCTTGCTATCAACCCTCATCTCTTTCAGGAATGTCATGAGGATTAAACATATTAAACTGTCCTGAATTTGCATTTTGGGGAAGCAAATTCATAAAAAATGTAATGTTCTGTATCACATGAAAAGGGATACTCTTCTAAGCTTATGGTGACCTCAATAATTTGTTCACCAACACTTTGGGCACAACATTTTGTTTCTGGGTGAATCTATAGCATTTGTTGAACCCATAGTGACTCTGGTTCTCTTCTTCTCTAGATTGAGGCTTAAATACCTTGAAGCTGAACCTTTTGCGATCCCTCATGATAACTATAGAACCTCAAATACTGTTTAATGGACAGTAAATAATAATTTTTATATAAGTGATAAAAATTTTATTAATAAAATTGATTACTTCATGCTCACAATTACGAAATCCATATTCCCATTTCAGCTATAGCAGAAGTCTCTGTTCTCTGTATCTAATACCTCCGTATCATGAATCTAATTGCAACCAGAAATTTTCATAGCAGAAATAGTTATTAATTTGCTTTTTTCTTACAAAATATGTGTTTATTACAATACTGCTAAAATGGGCTTTCTAAGTATTGATTGTTCAAAGACATGTCTAATAGCATGTAGAGCCTCTTCACTATAAAGGTTTCATGTGAACTTCTTTTGAATTGAGTCCTATTTTGTTTCTTATTAGATTATGCAAATGATACCTGCAAACATAACTAATTTTTAGTCTAAAATATAGATATACGATTGAGTTTTCTTTGTTACTTTTGTCAAGAAAATCCTTTAAGATTTTTATTTTTTGCTCAAATTTTGGTCTTTTCTTTCCTTTTTAATAAAAGATTATGCATGCCATTAAAACTTCACATATCTCCGAGTGTGCATGTATGTGTATGTATGCACGTGTGTATAAATGAGAACATTTCTTGACTCTAAATGCTCTTCTGAATAAATTTAAAAATTTGTAATACTTATTTGTTATACCTTTCTTTGCAATAGGTTTGCCTCCACCTCATTTATCTAGAACTAGTTTCATAACTATCTAAATATGTTGCAGGAATGTGGTTTCCTTTAGTGATGGGTTGCCTAACAAAGGTAGTGGCATCCCATACTTTTACTTGACAGCTCTTGATCCAACTGCGAGAGATGCATTGAAAGATGATAGGGCTTCATTCACAATCAGTGAATACCCTATTGGAACTTGTGGCAAGATAGACCCTGAGAATCCCACTTGTGCAAAAATTACACTTACTGGCAAGGTCTGTTGCAAAATTAAAATTTTTCTAATACTAATTTGGTTTATGTTTGGCCACATTAACTGTGGCTCTATTGATTGTTGCTGTAATTTCCAGTTTGCACTTATCTTATTATTATTATTATTATTATTTTTTTTTCCTTTTTTGTTATGGGTCCTTTGATTTTGCTATATGTGAGTAGACAAGTTTTACCAATTGCACCTGGTAATTAAAAAATCAAATTCTAACTGATAGGAAATTATGATTTTAATCATTTAAGTATCATTTTAATGCTCCCTGACACGTGTTGGATATATGCCACAGTCTAAGAGTCCATTAGAAATAGTGGTGTTATCTGCCATGCCCTAATCCCTTCACTTCAGGGCGAGTTACTTGTAACCAACACCAACACGAACACCAACAAATAATTATTGTCTTCATATGGTGGAAACAACACTAGGTAATGGTCTCCTTTTACTTCCTCTCCCCCACTCGCTGCCCGCACCCCCCAAAAAACCATCTTTCTTAATATGAATGAACAGAATTCTATTCAACAAATCAGAAACAACAAAGACAATCATTACAGAACACCTAGTGACAAAACAAAGACTTAAGCAGGAAGCTGCACACTACCATACAAGCATAACAGCACATCTAACAACTATCAGAAGCAGAGAAAGGACTTTTCCAAAGGCTACATAACATCCTGTTTTGGTATAGAGTTTGTTAGGCAGTCTATATCTAACATCCTGCATATAGCTTGAACTATATGAACTTCAAATCGAATCTTTCTGTTATGAATTCTGGTATTACGATCTATCCAAAGGTGCTAAATGACAGTTGCCCAAGCTATCTTACCAATGAGGTTCTGCAGCCCTTTTCCCTTTAAGCTCCTTCGCTGCCCTATAAAGTTCTTGATCTCACCTTCAAATTAGAAAGTTGGGCAACTTTTAATTTTGAATAGCTTGGATTACATTTTCCCTCCATTATGTTTCAGTTGAAGTTGGTGGATAAAAACTCCAAAGAAGCAGAATTTGCTAAAAGTGCCTTGTTCTCAAAGCATGCAGAGATGAAAGGTATTTACAAGAATTGATGCATAGCAACACTTCTGCTTTCATCCACTTTTTCTGACCTTTATTTTTATGCCTTGGATGGTTGACAGACTGGCCTGAGGATCACAGCTTCCAGTTCTTCAAGTTAGAAATTGAGAATATATTCTTGATTGATTGGTTTGGTGGTCCAAAACCTCTCACATTGGATCAGTACCTGCATGCTAGCTTGTGAGTCTTAGAGCAATGATATCATGTTTGCAATAGCAAATCATATAGAAAAATACTGAAAAATAGTTATAATTTCTGTACCTTCGTATAATCCATCAGAATCAATAGAACTTTATTTGATGTTTACTGATGTTTCTTTTCCCAAATATGGGTCTCTGCCATTGACAGGAACTGGTTTGCTTCAAATTCGTAAATGCTCATCGAATTGCCAATTTCTCATGTGTTTTTACATTGGATGTCAATGTGAAGTGTTTATAATTAATTTGTTGCAAAGAAGATGGACAGTTGTGATTACTGTATATATATTGTTATAGTTTTACCATCTTATTGTCTGTTGGGAGTAATCAAAGACGATAAATTGTTGGTACAAGCTTTGTATTTACATGTACCCTTATTGTTTATTCCATACTAGTCTGAAGATGTATATTTATACACCCTTAAAATCAACATACGGATTGATTCACAACTTACATTTGTGCTCAACATGTCCAATGCATCTAAGTGGCATGTCACTGATTCAGTAAGTTGGTATTTTTGGTTGTCTTGGCCAACTGCCTCAACAAACATGAATGTAAGTTCCTTTGCTACATGCATCTCTTTTTACTTCCAATTTATATTTCTCTCAGGCAATCAGAATTATTGTATGGTTCCTTTCAAGTGAATGATATTGATAACTCTCCATACTAGCAGTGTCATCAGTATGCATATGTTTTTGCGTATCAAATTAATAGTTCGTACAATTAGAAGGTGATCATGACAAATAGAGTTTAGTGGTACTTAACACACTGGGAAAACAAAAGGCAAAAAAAAAAAAAAAACAATGTTAGCCGAAGTTCACACCAGGTGCAAGCTACTCAAAATTAAATGGTCATTGCGTGGTTC
Source organism: Quercus dentata (assembly GCA_028216015.1). NCBI lineage: Eukaryota > Viridiplantae > Streptophyta > Magnoliopsida > Fagales > Fagaceae > Quercus > Quercus dentata. The sequence continues at coordinate 84,038,118 of CP116445.1, read as the reverse complement.
ACCATCTACATGGGAATTTTAAGACCATAGAATTTTTTAAAATGCAATGTATCTCATATTTAGCTAAAAATTAGAGTATTGGACTTATCAAAATACTAATAAATAAATAAAAATTAGAGAGAACTGAGCGATTGAAGAGATGAACTCATGCACTTTCAACTGCCTCTCAAGTGCGTTCACGAGCATGTGTTGGCCATGGTGGAAGCACAAACGACATGGTCACACACAAGTGCTCCAGAGTCCAGCCTCCCAATACAAACGTTGCAGGATTCAAATTATTTCTCATAGTCAAACAAATTATATCCAAATCAAATGGGTGGAATGCTATTAGCATGAAATGCCAGTTACATGACAAATTTCTTGCTGAACGAATGTCACTCCATTTACCCTTGTTTTGAATCCACATCACTTATATCAGCATCTTTCAGTTCCCACACCTTCAAACTAGGATTTTTCCAAGGTGGAGATGTCTTAAAATATCATAAACGCCCTACACTTGCACCATTCAACCTATGTAACAACTAACAAGTCCTTCAAACTCATCGTCCCAGTCCATGTCACCCCATCCTCAGATAAACACATACCCTCATGAATCTTCAAGGGTTTTTCCATAAGAATCACACACCACAACAAACCCCAAGTGCATAAACAATAGGGATAACCACAGTGCACTTTATACATCTTCCATTGACCAGTTTCAGAAGAGGAAACCCTCAGCTTGAGCATCATATGATATCATGATGCTGCAGAACTCTCACCACCTTGTAACGCACAACTCCAACACCTCTTTCTACTCGGGCTCCTTGCCCCCAATATTTCATGGGAAAAATGATAAACATGTAAACCCTCGACCAACTCTGAAACACAAAACCAAGCCATTGTATTCTATAAACAAGCATTTATGGCAGTATCAGCAAGGAAGATGAGACTGACTATTTGCAATTTTCAGGAGGAAAGGTGAGGATGGATGGTAAACTCTAATTTCTTAGTATCTTGATTGTTTAAATTGGTGAAATGCAGATCAGTCAAAGAACCATTATAGATGTATAGCAACCAATGTATTTGCTTAAAAACATAGCCGTTCAGCTGGGTGAAAAAGAAAAAGTACAAATAATAAGTTCAGTTTGATGCATCTACACTTCTGTATCTGAGAATCTCAACGCCCAAGTAGTCAACAGAACCAGGAACTGCAACATGAGGCTTTCCGACTACTACACGAACAGCAGATATCTGGGGGTGCTTTGTGAAAGTGGTAGATGCAATGAGTTGAGCCACTGACTCTAGAAGATTGTGTGCAGGCCCTTCCACAACTTCTTTAACTATTCTGCATTTCATTTCACCGATTCAAACCATCAAATTTGATCATTTACAAACAGAACATACATAACACTCAGGAAAAAATAAATAAATAAAGGGAGCATACATAACATATGGATAGCTCTTAGAATGAAAAGATTCATCGAAAAGATTCATCAAAAAACACAATTATTATCATTGGTATTAAAATGCCTACATTATGTAGGTTTGCATTATTAGATGTCTATTAATCATATACGGCCTCAAGTTATGCCATAAACTTTCACATTTACTGGGAATCATTAAGAAGACGGTTTAAGAATCCATGAAAACTAAGATGAACTTTTGCCCATCAAAGCAAACATTCAAAATGTGAGAACGCATATGACATATCACATTTCAAGGTATTATAAATTTTAGCTTACCGGTAAATATCAGTATAACTAACAGTATCTGACAAGCAATCAGATTTACCAGCTGGCTGAAGGTCCAACCAGGCATCAACATCCACCAAGAATTTCTGACCCAGCTTCCTTTCTTCTGGCTTCACCCCATGATATCCATGGAACTTCAAACCCCTTAATATGAGTTTGTCTCCCTTCACTATTGCAACATTCTCCATCGATACTCCTTATTGTCATTATTTATTAGCCATACACTTGAAAGGGTGGAATGATAATATTAAGTATCAAACTAAAGATGTATGGTTCACGAGGACTATATAGATTAGGTGCAAAAAGAACAGTGTATGATTTCCTGTGACAAGTAATAACAATGAATTTGTACAAATTATATATAATAACACCAGCATTTATGATAAGAATCAAATTCCTCATTCTTATGATGAAATTTGACCTTTTGACATCACAGTTCATAGAGGTATTGATTTTCCCAATCTGTTCCAGTTGATGTGTCTCACGGACAGGGTAATATTCAATCTTTAATTACATACTATACCATAAAGACCTCAAAAAATCAACAGTACCACAAGTTAATCCTGCATCATGGTATGCCTTCCATAGAATAGAAGTCACAATTCAGCCTACCCCCAATACAAAATCAATTAATGTTCAAAATTTCAAAAAAAAAAAAAATATATATATATATATATATATATATATAATATATATTCCATCAAGTACACTGGTTTGCTTCTGGCCAAACCTGAATTAAACCATTCACTTAGTTCACAGGCAAGACAAGGGGACCTACAAAGACCAGACTAATTTTAGCAATAAAAGTTTCATTCCACCATGGCCAGAAAGGATGGGACCAGCATAAACAAGCGCATACCTATTTGGTTCAATTGAAGATGCATAATTGAGGTTAGTGTTGTAAATGAAAACCACCATAGAACAACAAAGATAAATGGCCTTAAGCGCAAAGATTCATGTTTTTACCAATGACAGCAACAAGCTACCAATCCCTGGTGATTATTCTTACCTTTCCATCTACAGCATAAAGACCATTCAAACTCTCACAACCAAAGAAAACAGAAACACCACTAATACCATGATTCTGTCAACAACAATCAGTTGCAAAGTAACTTTTCATAAATAATTTGAAAATCCAAAACAGAAACCAATGCATATTGGAGCAAACAATGTTGCCACAACCAAGGAACATATAGTACTTTTAGATCACACTAAAACACAACACTCAATAACAAAATGTTCTAACAATCTATAACCCCCAATGTTTGAAAAACTCACATTATGAATAAAAAAAACCCTTTGTTCTCCACAACCATTTCTCCAAAAGCAGGCGCATCAAACTAAATATGAACCATAAACCAATCTTTTCTGACACCCATTTGAGCCAAAAAGTAAACCCATGAATAACTCACAGAAACTAATATGTTAGTAAAAGCAGTAAACATTTTTGAAAAAACCCATCAATGATTCACAAGAGTACACTCGCTAACACCACTAGAACAAGCAAAAATTACAACTTTGTAACTGAAATTTGCATCAGATGTGACAGAGGCGATTCAATCAAATTCAAAAAGAAAGAAACCATTAAATTATGCAACTTACCACTACTGAATGTTTCCAAAGATTGTAAATTTTCTCCCGGAAGAAAATACTATGCAATCTTGCAGTACTGAAAAAGTGAGCCACAGACCAAATGATCAAAGAGAGACCATTTGTTTTGTCGAAAACAATTTGGGCGGGTCACCCGGCCCAAATAGTCTGGGCCAGTAAGCTCTATTGTCACAAGTCATGAGTAGAGGGCTGGGCCCTCTTCTGTGTGTATCTTATTTGGGTTTAATTTCTTATGTACAAGTGTAATCGTACTTATTGTATTTTTTGTATGAATTGTTAGGGTTTGGCCATTGCTATGGCGGTGGATTTGTCCGGACCTGGACTGCCATCAGAGAAAGTAGATGGTAGCAAGTCTCTGTACGCGTGTGTCTCTGTTTGCAAAGGCTACCCTTCTTATATTATCTATTCTATCAAATTGAGCCAACTTCTACCATCTGAATACATATCTAAATCCAAATCCAAATCCAAAGGCTGCGACAGTGACAGTGTCACCCTTTGCAGCTTACCACCCACTTCAACATTAACCCCAATTTCATACCCAACCATCTTCAGTTCTAATTCTAGTTCCAGTTCCAAGGAACAAGAAGGATGCAATTCATATTCAGAATTAAAATGGAATAAATTCGCAACTCTTGGGGGTAATGGTCTCCCCGACGCTATGAATTGCTGTGTTACGGGCTCCAAAATTATTCTCGCCGGTGGCTTATTAATCTTTCCTGACATGAGTTCTGAATATAGCACTTGGATTTTCACCTTGGAAACCAACCCAGCTCTGGATCCCAAGCCTGAATTCCAGAACATAAACAAGAAGAAGAAGAAGAAGAAGAACAGGAAAAACAATTTTTCTCTGAAACGTCTAAGCGCTGGCAAATCTGACCCCCTATTGGTGGAAATTGAGGGCAGGCTCTATGCCCTCGCTGGCATTCCCCTTGAGCCCTTTGAGGAGTTGCCCAGCCCTACTTTTGAGGTATTTGACCCATCCACCCAACAGTGGTCACCTCTCCCTCCCCTCCATTTTTCAACCGTAATCAAACTTGCTGTTTTGCCCCATGGCACGACGATGCTCGTGCTTGCTTCGATTATGTAGTGATGGACTCTAAGATCTCTGTTTGTGGTACTTTTAGTGTGGGATACACCTTCGACATACCCACCAAAGAATGGACCCACTGTTTCTACTTTGGTATGAGTCCGAGTCCATTTCCATTTGCGGGCATGGGTCTAATGATAAAATTAAGTGCCCGTGGACATAAGGCCATCATTGGCCATGATCAACTCGACAACTGCTTGCGTGCCTACTTCCTGCATTGTACTTATGGTCATTGTCAATCTGTTCCTATACCTGTTGACATCCCTCCTGAATTTGCCTATTGCCGTCCTAATTTTGTTCATCTAGGGGACGGGATTATCTGTGTTGTTATGGCTATTGTTGTGGCTGAGTTTGAGGAGTTGCGTATCTTTGTTGCCACTTTTCAAGTTTCAAGAGTTAATCGACGGAGTATTTATCTTGACTTGTGGGAAAAGTGGGTTACATATGATCTCAACGGCCATGACCATGATGACGCCGATGTAGATGACACTATAGCAAATCGTTGCAAATTCATTCGCTTCAAAATCCTCAATACTCATCTCTCTGTATACAAGTCAAAGCCATCCAAATACAAAATTGTCTCTGACTGCATCGGCGCCTATCTCCTGTAACTTGTAAGCCTACTTAACATTCATCCCCTCTTAATTATTCATATGCTTTATTTCGTGCTCCTTTTATATGTTCGATTTTGGAATCCTTCTCTGTCATGGTATGATTTTCGCTCTCCTGTTGATTGTATGCTTATGCTTAATACCTCTTCTGTGCCACTTGCTTCTCTTATGGTTTTATCCTTTAGTTGTCCCTTGCTTTTTAAAATGTGCATCGGTTTTGTGACCTTGACTTTGCACACTTTAAGCAAGGTAATATTACTGGTAATGACTAGTGAGCAATCTTGTGTCTGCGTGTGCTTGTAGTGGGCATACTTCTGATAACATAGGGGGAAAAGAGCAAGAATACTATTTATTAAAACAAATAATTTGCTGGAAAATCTGGATTGTGGTTGTTTATAAGTGGTGGATAGAGAAAATATGTTGGTCATATTATTATTCAAATGTTTCAATCTTGGCTTTCTTTTTTGGTGGGGGGTTTTTATTAATTTTTGTCTTTTCATTTCAGATTTATTTATTTTTTATTTTTTAAAAGGAGTTCTTATTGAAGTTTGTCTTGACTTACACCAAACCTTGGATGGGGGAGGTTAACTATCCAGTATCCATTCCAATTACATTAATTAGTATCTTGAACTGATTCTCACTTGGTTCTGCTGTCCTATTCCTGAAACAATATATGGTTAACTGATGAGAGGTCAGTTTTGTGACCCTTGAAGCATGATAATGTTATTGGTATGGATTGTGAATTTGTGATTGTGTTGATGTTGAGGTATTGGAAAATTATGCATGTGTCATTGTGTGGTGATTTGAGAGTTAAAATTCCTTAATTTGTGAGGCAATCTCGTACACTTCTTGCTTTGTGCATGGTGCAACCCCACCTATCATTAGCATATCAGTGTGTAAGCTTGCTTGATGTGCTGAGGCAAGTACATTTGCGTTCATTCACACTTTCATGCACTCAACCTCCCTCCCTCCCTCCCATTTTTCATAATTGGATTTGGAGTTGGTCTTTATGTTGTAATTGTACATAGTTGCGCTATATAAATGTGCTTAGGTTGGTTAGCATTTTGTTCCAATTCTTATGTTCTTTTTAATTGCCAGGAAATCGAGGCATCAAACTAGGCACCGAAAGACTGCTCGAGGCTTATTGGGGAGTTACATTGTTGAGCGTGAGAAAAGCCCCAAGCATTGGGGTCACAATTATGTTGGGAACTGATTACCTACAGTTAGGTCCGGATGCAAAAAGTATAGGTCATTGGTTAGGTCCAAGCCATAGTTACTTCTCGTCCTATATAAAATTCTATATATTTTGAAAATTGGAAATTGAAAATCTAATTGAAAGGTTGTATGGTCTTTATGTTCTTAACACACATGTTATGTCAATCGGATTTTATTTATTATTTGATCTATAAACTTATTTTTTATACATAATTTTAGATTACAAAAATTTGAAATTTAAATATTTGATTGATGATATCGCTATTGATTATTTATATTCTTGAAATTTTGCAAACATGATAGATATAAAAAGAAAATGTAATCTAATATTAGATTTTTCAAAATTCAAATCAAATAAAAAGATGTTAATAGTGTGTTTGGAATTTGTTTATTTGCTTAAGTTTATTTGAGTTTTTTTTGTTCTTTTTTGTACTATTTATGAGTTTTATTGCACTTTTTAGAACTATTCATAAGTCTCATTATACTATTCAGCTAACTTTTTTTTCTTACACTTTTAGCATAAAATTTTCAATTTTATCTAAATAAGTTGTTCTCAAACTTAGTTGTAGCCTTAGTCTACAACTAAGTTTGTTGCCAAATTTTATCTTTATTTAAAATGCAATTTTTAATAGCTTTTACTAGAGGCTCTTAGCTTCTTCAAGACTTCAACAATTACTATGACTATTCTCTTTTCAAAAATTGGCGAGATTATAAAAGCGCAATTTCACGTTTTCTTATTTTTAATTTTACCGTACTTACCTTTAGACGGTTGTTGCAATTATCTAGCTATTTATCTTTCTTTTTTTCTTTTTGAGGAAATATGTTACTTATAAAATTAGGGGTGTGCAAAAAACCGACGAACCGAACAAACCGACCGAAACCGACCGAACTGTTGCCAAATTTTCGGTTCGGTTTTTGTTTAGTTCGGTTTCGGTTTCATTTTTTAAAAACCGAAATTTTCGGTTTCGGTTTCGATGATGGATTTTTTCACCCGAAACCGAACCGAACAAACCGAATATATATATATTTATGTAATATTAATACATAACTGATCAGTGGCCTTAATGGTATGCTCCTTATGATTTAGCTAGCTGATCCTGTGTTCGAGCCTTCGCGCGGGACGTTTGTATTTTTGCTATTTAATTTTTAAAACCCTAGTAGTAGCATAAATACCGAAATACCCCTATTTAATCTTCCCTTTTCTTGACTTCTTCCTTTTCTTTCTTCAGCCGCCGCTCTCCCCATTTTTTTCTCTGTTTGTCTCTTCCTTTCTCGTTTCAATTTTTTCTCTCTACCCTTCGTTCCTTCCCCAATTTTCTCTCTGGTCTCTGCCCTTCTCAGTCCAGCCGCCTCATTCTTTTCTTTTCTTTTCGTTCTCTGAGTCCCATGGACCATGGCCATGCCTTTCTCTTCTCTCTAAGTCACATGTCTCTCTGTTCTTTCTTCAATTCACTACGAGAGACATGGTGGTAGACTCAAGCATGGTGGTAGGCTCCTGCTATGGTGCAACAACGGTAAAGTTCTGTCGGACCCTTTTGCTAAATCAAAATATTTTCAATTTTTTGTTGGAATCAGTATGTAATATTGTAAATTGTTGAACAAATATTGTTGGAAAATTTTCTTTTTTTGTCGTTCGATTTGTTCAATGACTCTCTCTCTGTTACTCTATTTGTTTTTTATATGTGATTAAATTTAGGGTTTTGAAAATCTCAATAACCCTCTCTTTGAAAACCGAAAACCGATCGAAACCGAGTGAAACCGATATACACCGAAACCGATGGTTTTCCAGCCATTTCGGTCGGTTTCGGTTGAGAATTTCACAAACCGAAATATTCGGTTTCGGTTGGCCATACCTATACAAACCGACCGAAACCGAACCGAGCACACCCCTATATAAAATGATACTCCAATTTGGGATTGAATTTTCATTTGTCCTAAAATACCCTCGTGTATAACTTTTGTTTGCTTAAAACCCGTAACCTGTAATTAATGAGGATAAACGAGTAAAATGACAAATTTTTAAAATCCAAATTTTTTTTTTTTTCACTTCTATAAAAACTAAAATAAAATAAAATAATAAAAAATAAAAAATAAAAAAACGAAAGTTTAAGATAGAACTACCACTCTTACCATCACCGGCTATTTCTCTTCAATTTTTTTTTTTAATGATATTTCTCCTCACTTTGACTTGGATTTGGATTCAAGATGCTTGGAAAAAATGGCGATATTGTCTCCTTATTTTTTAGTACTACCTTTTTTTTTTTTAGGTGAAAAATGCAAAACTTTACTTTATAAGTTTGTATTTTGCCATTTCGCTTTTTATAAGTTTCAATCCTCCTCAATTCAGTCGTCTGTTACTCTATTAACATTTCATCCATATCCGCCATTAACCTCGTCACAATGAAGTTTTAGCCATAATTTAATATTCGGTAAACTACATATTTGATCCCCTATCCTTTATACTATATTTCAGTTTGATCTCTAACATTTTGATTGTATCAATTTAGTTCCTAACCTTTCATTGTCGTGTTAACTTAGTTTTTATTGTTATCTCTTGGATGAAAATTGCAAATGTGACAAATTGATAAAATAAAAATAATTAGTTTATTGCCACATCAACGATACCTAATTTTTTATTTTTGTCCATTTTTCACATCAGCAGTTTCCATCTAAGAGATAACGGTATGAACCAAATTGATACAATAGAAAGGTTAATGATCAAATTGAAATATGTTGTAAAGGACAGAGATCAAATATGTAGTTCACCCTTTTAATATTAAATTTTTAATTTTTAATTTCTTCTCAAAAAATTTTAATTAAATTATTTATTCTTAAATTTAAAAAATGTTAATTAAAAAAACCCCCAAAAACTACACCCAAAAAACCCAAAAATCAAATACAGAAGAAATCAAACCTAGAAAACCCAAAGTTCAATGAACTTACCCAAAGGTGTATTGGCCGGAGCCAAGTGCATCTCTAAGAAATAAATAATTAAATGAATATTAAATATTTAATTATGGTCAAAATGAGGTCGTTTTGGGCAAGTTAATGGCAGATATAGACAAAATGTTAAAAGATTATTGAAACTTAAAGGATTGAAATGATAAAATGTAAACTTAGAAGACTAAAATGAAAAGTAGTGAAATGACCAATTACAATTTTTTAATAGTTGTATTTACTTAAATTTAAAATTATACCATTTTTATCCTTATCCTATAAAATAAGGCATTTCCACATAGGCCTACACACAATGTGGTGCAGTTGATTTTTTTTTTTTTTTTTTGGGGAGGGAGTTCACCATACCTATAGGGTGTGGTTTCCCCTTATGTCCGATCATACGTACCTCACTTGTAAAAAGTTAATAACCGGTCTACACAAGGTGCCATGCACCGTATCAATTTGATGCTATTAGTTTGGTTATGTGGGCTAAGCTTTTAAAAATATATATTCCATAAAAATCACAATAGTAGGTGATAATGGATGTCCTGAAATCTCGTGTCACAGTAAAGCCTTTGGTTTGGGGCCTACGAAGGACCCTTCGATACTTAAGTTAGTTTATTCTCTTTTGGAAAATCTATAATTTGTATGGAAATTGTGTGATCGTGTCTTACTACCTGTCTTTCTTGGCTTTATATAGCCTCATGTTGAGTTAATACTTAGTGCACCGTTATATCTGCAGACTATAGTAATTAATGCTCAATGATGGCAAATTACTTCCAACGTTTTGTTCATAACCGACCCTTAATTCCATATTATTGGACGGGGGTAACAATTTCGTGCTATTCATTGCTTAATCATTAATTGTTGTCTAGAATTAATGCATTTACGTTCGTCCATACTCTTACTCATCATTGTTGTGGACGGTTTGTGAGTAACAAACGACCATTTACATGCTACTCATCAAGAGGATAATCGACAAATAAAATTATTTCATCACACTCTTTCTTCTCGAGTTATATTACTTTAAGGATTTGTTTTTCCATCTACAAACCCAAAAATTAAAAGAAAAGGAAAAAGAAAAACCTAGTAATTTTTAATACACCGTAATCGAGTTAGAAGAATGAAACTACAAATTTGGAATTGAAATCAATCAATATACATGAATCCAAGAGAGAGTTAAATACACCTAAATCGTCCTTGTTGCAAGAAGAATTTATAGATTTATCTCTCTACAATAATAATAAAAGTGATATATATCAAGAAAAGATTAGGATAAGGATAAGTATTTCCTTTTTAATGAAGTAGTAACTGCATGTGGCTAAGGCCTAGTATTTGAATTCAAATAGAACATAGACATTGAATTGGAATGGATTGAGAGGTGAATGATTATTTTTTGAAGGTGTATTTTTTTTTTTTTTTTTTTTTATATGTGGAAATTTTGAATGGGGTTAATGGGTTTTATGTTATGTAAATGTAAAATATAAGTGTATTTTTGAACCACATTAAAGTTCAGTTCAAGAAAGAGGATTTACAAGGAATCCTATGACATTATTGACCATATTCCTAAAATTTTCATATATACATACATACATACATATATATATATATATATATATATATATATATATATATATAAAAGCAACCAGCTAGGCGCCTGCATTTTGTTAATCAGCCGGAGCTTTGCCCAATGTTGTGATTAATTCTTTCTGTTTAAGCTGGGATATAATAATGTAGGTATAGCAACGTCAAAGGTGATGCAATTGTTATTATGACTATCTTCTTGGTCTATGTGCGACTTCTCTCATGGTTGCTATTCTTTAGTTATCCCTTGCTTATCAGGATGTGCATTAGTTTTGTGACCTTGACTTTAACACTTGAAACAAGGTAATATTCCTGGTAGTGAGCATTCTCCTGTTGATGTTGATGTATTCGAAGATTATGCATGTCCTTGTGTAGTTGATTGAGACTTCAACTTCTTAATTTGTGAGGCTATTTAGCACTCGTCTTCCTTTGTTCATATTGTGAACTTACCAAATCATTTGTAAACTTGGTTGATGAACTGCTGCTAGTACATTTCAGTTTGTTCATCCTGTCATGCCCACAAATTTCTATTGAATTTTTTTTTTTTTTTTTTTTTTTTTTTTTTTTTGTGCGCGCGCATGAGTACGGATCCTGTCTATGTGAGGTGCCTTTCTGAGTCTGACAAATTTTGGAAATCTATGCATTTGTTCTGCTGGGGGGTTTTAGGCTTAGGAAATATCAATCTGTCTATGTGTGCTTGTACGTGGGCTTAGTTCTGATCACATAGGTGAATGGAGCAAGAATATTATTTATTGAAAGGAACAAGTTGCTGGAAAATTTTGGATTGTGGTTTTTTATGAATTAAGGGTGGCTTGATGGGGTCGTTTGGTGGCTATTGCTAGAGTATGTGGGATCTTTAAAGTTTTTGATAGGTAAGAAGTGCTTGATTTTAGGTTGTAAAGAAAAAGTAAAAGTGAGACTTTTGTGAGGTTGCGGAGTATGATCAATATGAACACTACGAACACTACTATCTGAAGGAGGAGAAGAAAATAGAAAAGAAAGAGAAAGATGGGGACTACGACTCCTACTTTGACCAGTAAGCAAACTTATGTTTGAACTTGACCTATACTCACATATAAACGCCCTTAAAATATATGATGCTTATAAAATTAAACTTAGCCCAAGGCTGCAAATAGACTTCTTGCTTGGCTTTGCCTGAGACTAATGTTTCTAAACCTGAATCAATCCAATGGTTGTGCCATCACCTTACGTTTCCTTACAACCCAAAGCTATTTAGGTGGGGAACTTGGGACCAGGACTATGACACTGGTCTAGATGAATTGATTGGTGACTTCACATTGTATGCGACTGTTCTTACATTTATGAGTTTCTTGATTTCCTTATCTCTTTTGGCCGTTGGAGTCCACCGACCACATGTATTCATTCATTAAGGTAAGGTTTGATTTTGTATCATTTGAAAATGAAACTGTCTGCTACATATAGCTCAAAGGGGGCTTGCTCTTCTCATAGAAATGAGGAGGATGAGGTCGTGGGTTCAGAACCTACTTGGTGCATGTTCAAATTAGGGCACTTGCACTTCGTTAATCGACACAAGCTTTGCCCAATGTTGTGATTCATACAGTCTAAGTTAGGATATAATGGTTTGGTATAGCAATGTCAAAGGTGATGCAATTGTTTTTTATTACTATCTCCTTGGTGCTCATGTTCTTGTTACTTCCACGTTAAATTTGATGATATAACCTTCTATTTTGCAGCATCCTCTCTCTTTTCCTATCTATCTTCATCACCCTTTTTTTTTTTTTTTTTTTTTTTTGTGGACAGGGGGTTGTTCTTTGTGTTTTTGTTGTTGTAACGACCCAAGGAAAAATACTAGCCACATCTGCGCTATACCTCAAAAGGACTAGTCACAATTGAAACTCCTTATAGTTGTTAATAAAGCCTAGTAAATACCCATTGTGGGACTCATCACACACCCATACACATCATACAATCAATCAAATTAGGGGCATCGCAATCTCCCCCACTTAAATCCCTAACGTCCACGTTAGGGCCCACTTTGTAGTGTAGTGTCTTTGAGCCCACACAGGGTTACCGGGCCGGCTCTAATACCATATGTAACTACCCAAGGAAAAGCACTAGCCACATCTACGCTATGTCTCAAAAGGATTAATCACAATTGAGACTCCTTGTAGTTGTTAATAAAGCCCAAATCTACCCAGTAAATACCGGATGTGGGACTCATTACACACCCACACACATTACATAATCAATTAAATTGGGATATCACAATCTCCCCCACTTAAATCCCTAACGTCCTCGTTAAGGCCCACTTTGTGGAGTAATGTCTCTGAGCCCACATGAGATTACCGAACCTGGTTACGATACCATATGTAACGACCTAAGGAAAAGCGCTAGGTGTGTGATGTGTGTGGATGTGTAATGAGTCCCACATCGGGTATTTACTAGGTAGATCTGAGCTTTATTAACAACTACAAGGAGCCTTAATTGTAACTAGTCCTTTTGAGGTATAGCGCAGATGTGGCTAGCGTTTTTCCTTGGGTCGTTATATATGGTATCGAGCCGTGTTCGGTAATCCCGTGTGGGCTCAGAGACACTACCCCACAAAGTGGGCCCTAACGAGGACGTTAGGGATTTAAGTGAGGGAGATTATGATGCCCCAATTTGATTGATTGTGTGATGTGTGTGGGTGTGTGATGAGTCCCACATCGGGTATTTACCGAGTAGATCTATGCTTTATTAACAACTACAAGGAGTCTCAATTGTGACTAGTCCTTTTGAGGTATAGCGCAGATGTGGCTAGTGCTTTTTCTTGGGTTGTTTCTGATTGTTCTAATTGGAAATGACCAGTTTTGTCAAACATTAGGTGAATATGATATTGGGCTTAATCGGGCAGTTAATATGATGTAGTTTATCTATGCTAATGTTTTGTTGGAAGAATATACACTCTGGATAATATTGCTTGCAAGGTGAAACTCGCTTAAATATGACTTCGTTTTTAGAACAAAAATTTGCATTCTCTTTTGAAACAAGAATGCCAATTTTTGAAATGAATGACAAAGCGTATTGGCTAAAATGAATTTTTTTTTTTTGTTTGTTTAAGTTTTAGATGCTTAGCTCTTTTTTATAAAAAGAAATATGTTTAACTTAAAGGGTAATTGTAGTAAACTCACTTATGATTTGGCCCGAAATCACTTTGCCTATCCGTAATTTAAAAAAAAAAAAAAATGTCATTTTAGTAAAGATAAACTTTGTTTGTCTCCCATACCTATGTTAAAAATGAGATAAGCTGTCATGTATGCACAATGTCATCTAAGATAAGCTTTGTGTGTTTTGTTTTTTTGGGTTGGATCTGATTTTGATGGTGGTTGTGATAGCTATGGGTGGACAGGAGAGACAGGGACGACATAGAGAGGATGATGAATTTGTGGTGTTTGATTTGGGTATGATTTTTTCTGGATTTATGTTCTAGATTTATGGGTTATGTTCGATGATGGTTGTGGGTTTGATTTGGTTTTAGTTTTTGGTTGCAAATCACAAGCAATCAATGGGGATATTTGCCATCTAGCATAATTTTAGAGACTATTTCATAAGAAAGCACGATTTTGAAACTATTTAGGAAACTAGCATCTCGAGTTTGTAAGACTCAAGTTTGGTGATAAACTCGAGCCTTTAAGACTCAAGTTCTAGTGTTGGCATTCTAAAGAACTAGAAGAACTAGATTCGAAGAACTACCAGAAGAAGAAGAAGAAGAAGAAGATGATGAAGAAGAAGAAGAGAGGAAGAAGGAGAATGCAAATCTGAAAAAGAATAAAGGATACGGGAATAGAATAACAAAAGAAGAGGAATAGAGGAAGGAGGAGAATGCAGGAACTCAAGTCCGAGTTTCACATGGATTTTTTTCCATATCAAATTACCATCACTTGCAACTCAAGTTTTAGAGTCTCGAAAAGCTAGTTTGCTAACTAATTTTGCAAACATGACAATTATCTAAAATATTTCAAAAATAATGCTAAATGCAAAAACAAAGTCGCAATCAATTCACACATTTTGTCAAGAGAGAAGACCATCATGATTGGCTTCGCCACCACCCGATTTGTACTACTTTCTATATTGCCATCATCCTCACCTAGACTCCACCAATTACCTCTAGGGAAACCCTAACGAACAAGGTTTTTAGCAACCTCTCTTGACTCTGTTTTCATTGTCCTTTGAAGTTGAGAAATGGATTTTGAAACGATAGTGTTTTGGTGGTATGGTGCTAAGGGATTTTATGAGAAATGGGAACTATTTTTTTGGAATTGGGGAAGGAAATGTGGTTTTGGTGAGTGAGGGAAGGTTGGAGTGGGAGTATGTTCTTCATATTCTAGGTGTTGAACATATAAATTTCTAGGTGTGTACAACTGGGTGTTCAAAATTTGAATAGGTTTGATTTAGTTTTAGTTTTTGGTTGCAAAATTGAATGATAGATGGGTTTGAATATATAGTTAAAAATCTGAATATTTGGTTGAATTTGTTTAATTTAGTTTTAGTTTTGGGATGAATTCTTTGTTCCTCGTAAAAAAAAATTATATCAAAAACACTTTTTAATCTTGTTTTCTCTTGTTTTGTATGTATTATATTGTTTTGGGAGGAGAGAGAAATAAAAGGGCAGCAAAGCAAATCCAGTTAGCATAGTTTATCCCGACACTATGACTCTTTGTGGCTTGTGAATGCTTGAAGACAAAAGTGCCAAATATCTTTGTTTTTAGTGCAACTATGTAGGGTGGATTTGGGCTCCGCTCTATTGTAAATGTGGATATGATCAGCTTGCAACCAATCTTCATAATGTTTACCAATGGATTAATTAAGATCAAAACTAAAAACAATTCGGCCTTTCTTGGGCTGATCCTAAAGCACTGCTGAAGGATGGAGTGCAAAGTCAATCTATCTATTTACCCTTTTTTTTAACAGGGGTAGATTATGGGAGACAAACGGAACTTACCTTAAGCGGGTAAAGTGGTATCTTTTAAGCCATGGAT
Source organism: Quercus dentata (assembly GCA_028216015.1). NCBI lineage: Eukaryota > Viridiplantae > Streptophyta > Magnoliopsida > Fagales > Fagaceae > Quercus > Quercus dentata. The sequence goes on along the minus strand of CP116445.1, from coordinate 84,022,343 downwards.
AGGCAAAGTGATTTTAGGCCAGTCCACAGGTGGGTTTACCGCAATTCCCTCTAAACTTAATTTATGCAAAAAAGAAGAAGTGTATTTTAGACATTTATTTAAAATCTCCACTTGTATGTACGGTATACCTATATTATCCAGTTCTTGAAATCCCTAAATTTTCAAATTGGCCACAATTGCTCATCGTGTCAAACACGCTTTGCCCTTGTCTTGCCAATGCCATCTCTTTCACATCAGAATATAGAATTTAGTATTTTTATTTTACAAATTACATCTTATTTGACAAATTGATTAGGTATTTTTATTTTTTGTTATTGTGTTTGTGTTAGATATTATCTATATATATATATATATATAACCAAAGCCTTTACTGGCACCACAATTTTCCACATTAGCATCATTTTTCAAAAAAAAAAAAAAACAAAAATTCTGATTTTTTTTTTCTCTAAAACCCGATAATACATAAAGTGATAAAACCCAATAATATACAAACCCGATTCTCTTCAAGCCGACTCCAAGTTTCTAAAAAACCTAAAAAAATACACGACCAACTCCAAGTTTTTGAAAAACCTACAAAAACACACGGTGAAACCTTCAACTACCTCCTTCCTTCTCTCTCACTCCAATCTCTATCTATCTCTATCTCCAATGAGACCTAGAAAACTTATAAATCAACCTATTGAAGAGTGAAAAAAGGTTTGCAGAGCTGTGATCCTTGAACAAAACATTCTTGGATGACAAAGCGGTCTTTTTATTTAATTGGTGATAAGAACACATATTTCTCTCATAAAAATTTATCTCAGTTTCATCCGTGCTTTGTGCATAAAGTCTATGATCTGCCACTGGTATGGTATTTTCTGTCCATACTAATTTATATATCTTCTTTTGCCGCAACACAATGTTATCTTTACAACTTCTTTCTCTTCAAAATTTATGAGGGTTCTACTATATTCCAAAACATCTTAGATGAAGGTGGCTCATGCGTGGCCTGGAAAGTAGGGACACGTCTAATTCCATCATTCTATGGCTACACAATTTATTTATTTGATTTTAACCAAATTTTAGCAACGTGCTTCTCAAAAAAAAAAAAAAAAAAAAAAAAAAAAAAAAAAAAAACATGTATTTTACCACTATGCACCTTCTGTTATACATTTTTCTCTTATAAATGTGTGGAAGAAGATTGCAATGACCGTTAAGGAGCTCTTTGAGATGGATTTGCTGGACTAACAATGGTGTTCATCGGTTGCAATAAGGTTATATCCTCATGCCCAATTCTTTTGTTGTATGTATTGAATATAAATTGGATTTTTGGCTTAAGTGGGGAATGATCGATTCAATTTTACTTGAATTAAATTACATATTTTCATTCATTTTTAAGTCATTATACCATCAATCAAAATAAATATATGTAATTTTTTTCGTTCTTTGCTTTCTTTGCTTTCTTTTTTATTTTTCATTTTTTTTTATATCTTTCATCCTAATATGTCAATAAGTTTTTAATTTCTAGATTACATTATTCTAATTTTTTTTAAGTTCCTCTATTTCATAATTTTTTTCGTTCTTTGCTTTCTTTCTTTCTTTTTTATTTTTGTATATCTTTCATCCTAATATGTCAATAAGTTTTTAATTTCTAGATTACATTATTCTAATTTTTTTTAAGTTCCTCTATTTTCAAAGACTGTACATCAATCAAGTTCTATTTCTTGGCTATATCTGTTAGGTATTTGACAAAAGGCCTACAAGAGAAATGTTGTACATGTATTGGAATAATAGAATAAATGAATTGGCATAAACTATTTGATGATGGCCCATGGTCACTAAGCTGCATCTTCTTTGTTCAATGTGTCATTAAGTCATGTATTTCTGTTTTATAACTTATATTCATGGGTGTATATTTTTGCTATATGAAAAATGGGGTGTGATGATGGGGTGAACTGACTTGATTGTATTTTTGAAGACTAGGTTTGATTACTGATGTGTGAATTTTTGTTACTTGATTGTTTGATTCTTTGCTGGTAGATGGGTGCTCTAATAAAAATATGTTGGATTGCTTTAATTGGAAATACATACCTATGCAAATATTTATGTGTGCTGTTTCAAGTCCACCTTTTATTATTTATAAGGCTTAACCCTGACAAGCTTTAGTAGTTTTGGAAATCCTTTAACATTTTTGGCGCTTATAAATAAACAGTTAAGTTCTTTCTCAATCTAACATTTTAATCTATTTAGATTTTTATCATTTTGGGTGTGTTATTGATGGTTGATATACGTGACGATTTGTTTAGTCTGTTATCCGCTCATCCTGTAACTCCCTTGATATCCCTACTCCAGGAGATATAAAACAACGCAAGAAAGCTTGGTGAGCTAAAACTTTTAGAATTACTTCCTTTCCAATCGAGTCTAAAATCTTAACAATTTATGCTAGGCTTGTTAATTCTGCTTCCAACAATCTCCCTCTATGTTCTTGATATTTGGTTCTTCATTTTGTGAATTTTAATTATTTTTATTTTGCTTCGTTCTTCTCTCTTCAAATATTACGATTATTTGCTGGTGATATTTCTGCATTATGGTGTTTTTAAAACAAGGCTGCTTTTGAATCAATCAGTATCTATGCTAATGGTGTATGTATTGAGAATTTTAATAATAATGGCATGGAAGATTTTGATAAAATCATGAATCTTAACTTTTGTTGAGGGCTGCAAAAGTAGGAAATGAAAATTCTAGAATTCTGCTTTTGTCCGCATAGTTTTGCAAGGCAGGTTGCTTATGATGGGGAAGCTTTAGTTGTAGAGCAGAGAGAAGAATGAAGCAATCCAAGAGAGACTCTTTGTGATACAGTGTAGAGTCAACAACAATATGCCTTCACCTGTTTTCTCATATTTAATATGACAACTTAAACAAGTCTTATGAAGAAGGTTATTTTTATTGATAAAATATAGTTAGTAAAGTCGCCCTCAAAGAATTTAATAAGATTTTGTTGTTGATTTACAAAATTCTTTGAATATTATGATCATTTATTATTAGTGCATGTCATATATTTTACTTTTTGTTAGTGTTTCTTTTAAATGTGATATGTAATCTTTTGATTTGAAATTTTACCCTTTTTGTTGTGAAGGCAATAACCAGTGATAGAACATCATATTATTTTTCATCTACCCAAATTGTAAATCACAACAACAAAAAGTATGTAAGCTTCTGCCTAGAATGAACATCGTAAATTGCTTCAAATGAGCAATAATTTGCTTTGTTGGCAGATTAAGAAATACGTGACAAGGTCTCTATACACACACACACACACACACACACACACCTACCTTGGTTGACCAGCTCAAATCCTAATGAAATTTGTATATTCCTTTTTGTGTGAGTTATTTCTTAAAATCCAAAGCGAAAAGGTCCATTTATATATACACGACACACACCTACCTTGGTTGACCAGCTCAAATCCTAATGAAATTTGTGTATTCCTTTTTGTGTGAGTTATTCCTTAAAATCCAAAGCGAAAATGTCCATTTAAGTTAAATTTCTCTCAACCCAACAAAAAATGCATTTAATTTGATTAAAAAAAATATTTAGCATTTCTAAGAACTTTCCGGTGCATTGCACGGGTTAGCGACTAGTCTATATATATATATATATATATATATAAAACCGAAGCCTTTGTTGGCACCATAATTTTCCACGTCAAGACAATATTTAAAAATAAAAAATAAATAAAAAGCACCATAATTTTCCACGTCAGCACAATATTTAAAAAATAAATAAAAATTATAACTCCTCAAAACCCTAGCAACCTTACCCCTCTCTCAAGTTAGGAAATATAAAGTCACGGTTTCCGCAAACTCTCTCTCTCCCCAGACGTAGGAAGCCCTAAAGCATTCAAGATCTACAAATCTCTTTCTCCAGACGTAGGAAGCCCTAAAGCATTCAAGATCTACAATGCACGGTATAGATTTTAGCTTATAAAGTTCAGCTTTTGTAAGGTTAGTTTTGTCGCTATCATAAAATATTATTATTAGTATGAATTTTATAGAGTTGCGGTGTTCAAGAATTAAACCAAAATTCTTTTAAATTATCTATAATATTTTGTCCTCTGAAAATTTTATCTCTTTGATTTTAGTATATTGTGTTTCTTAAGCTATAGAGAGATTTTATTTGGTTTTCGCAAACTCTCTCTCTCTCCGGATGTAGGAAGCCTTAAACGCACGGTATAGCATTCAAGATCTACAACTCATGGTATAGATTTTAGCTTATAAAGTTCAGCTTTTGTAAGGTTAGTTTGTTTATATATTTAGTCCTTACGTTTAGGTTTAGTTTAGGTTTAGGTTTTAAGAGATTTATATATTACTACTATGTGGCTGAATTTCCCGTGACATCAGGTTTATGTTTTTAACCAAATACATCAGGAAAGCAAGAGAAGGTGCATAAATATTTAGTCCTTATGTTTAGGTTTAGGTTTAGGTTTAGGTTTAGGTTTTAAGAGATTTATATATTACTACTATGTGGCTGAATTTCCCGTGACATCAGTTTTATGTTTTTTTTTTTTAATTTGTTTTATGTAAGGTCAATTTGTTTACATCAGTTCTTTATCTCAAAGATAAGGCTTTTATTTCTACTGCAAGAACTATTTAGGTATGTATCCCTTGCAAGCACACATGAACTTAAATTGTCTTTTAATATATGCATGTTTTATTATTTTCTAATAGTTTTCCCGTGCATCGCACGGGTTAGCGACTAGTTATTATTATTATCTAGACAAAACCAAACAAGTATAAAATAATTCCCTTGTATGGTATTCTTTCATTTATCAAACAATAATTTTAGTCTTTTTTTTTTTTTTTTGAGAGAGAGAGTTTCAACTTATGGTGTCCATTTCTAATAATAGCTCTTTATTATCAAACCAAGACACTAATCGGTTTTTGGTGTAGGCGGGAATTGAATCATAGATCTCCTATTCAACCATCGAGACTTTACCAGTTGAACTAACTGGAACCCACTAATAATTTTAGTAAGTAAACATATTATTTAAACTCCAATTTTTAATAGCTTTTACAAGAGGCTCTACAACCTTTTCTAAATTTCCCAATTTCACTTTTTATTTTTATTTTTACCGAATTTACCCTTAGATTGTTAGTGCTATCATCTAACTATTTATCTATTTTACTTATAACATAATTCTCCAATTTGGGATTGAATTTTCAGCTCTCCTAAAATACCATCATGTATAATTTTTTTTTTTTTTTGCTTAAAAACTGTAATTAATGAGGATAAACAAGTAAAATGAATAATTTTTAAAATCCTAATTTATTTATTTATTTATTTATTTTTCATTTCTAAAATAAACAAAAACAAAAACAAACGTTTCCGATAAAACTACCACTCTCTCACCATCTCTCTCTCTCTCTTAATGATATTTCCCCTCTCTTGGATTTGGATTCTTTTTTAGGATAATTGGATTTGGATTCAAAATACGTGGAGTTTATTCTCCTACCAAAATAGAAAGTGTCATTATTGTCTCCTAATTTTTTAGTACTATGTCCTTTTCTTTTTTATTAAAAGATTGAACAATTACAATTTTGTTTTTAATTATCGCAATTAAAAAAAATTAAGGCAAAAACATCATTTTGGTCCCTACATTTTGGGGTCAAGATCAATTTGATCCTTACATTTTTGGAGCAGTCAATTTGATCCCTACTATTTTCAAGTCACAAACAATTTAGTCCTTATTGTTAGATGACTAACAGAATTTGCATATGTGGCAAATGGAATGCACACATGGCACAAATTAAATTAAAATATAAATAGCCATCCTACGTGTCTTAAATGATCCTTCCACATTAGCCCTTCCACATCAGCTTCCACCACTACTAGTCTCGTGTGACCCTTACAAGACCCAATTATCAACACCCTCCTCGTTAGGCTTCAATGGAGAACATTCTAGAGGCTTTAAGCCATTAACAAAGAAGGACCTTTGAAATTTTTTTCTTTCTTTTTCTCTTCACTAAAGCTCTACTTGGATTTGGATTTTGGTTTTTCTTTGGGTTTGAGTTTGATATTTGTTTGTTTTTTGCTTAAGCTCTGTTTGGATTTGGGTTTGAGTTGGAATTTTTTTTTTTTTCTTTCTTTTTGCTTAAGCACTATTTGGTTTGGATATGGTTGGTTTTGTTTTGGTTTTTTTTTTTTTTTTTTTTTTTTTTATTTCTTCTCTTCGTTGAATCTCTGCCTAGATTTGTTTTTTGTTTTTGTTTGTTTGATTGACTTTTTTTTTTTTTTTTTTTTTAAATCACCAACACAATAGTTAATCCCAGTATCTCTTTTTATCATTCCAATCACCCAACACGGTAGGTGGTGATGCAATGGTATTAGGCTCTTATAGATTTAGCTTGTGGTTTTGGTTTTTGTTTGGTTAGTGAGAAAATTAAAGGAAGAGAAATCTAAGCGCAATAAATCGAAATTACTTATTTCCTTGGTGGGTGTGTTTTTGAATAGAAAATTTTGATTTGTTCATTTTTAGTGAGGAATGGAGGGTGTTGATAAGTGGGTCATGTGAGGGTCACGTGAGACTAGTAGTGGTGGAAGTCGATGTGGAAGGACCACTTAAGACACGTAGGACGGCTACTTATATTTTAATTTAATTTGTGCTATGTGTGCATTCTGTTTGCCACTTAAGCAAATTTCGTTAGCCATCTAATAGTAGGGAATAAATTGATTGAAACTTAAAAATAGCAAGGATTAAATTGACTGCTCTCAAAATGTAAGGACCAAATTGACTGTAACCTCAAAATGTAAAGACCAAAATGGTGTTTTCGTCAAAAATTAAAATTATAACATTTTATCCCTATCCCTTAAACTAAGGCACTTTCACTTGGTTTTGATGGAGGGGGTGTGGGGGGGTGGGGGTTTACACCACACCTATAGGTTGTGGTTTCTCCTCATGTCTGCCGGTTTGACTATATCTCACTTGTAAAGTGTTAAGAATGGTCTACACAAGGTGCCTTGCACCATATTTGGTCGATGCTATTGCCTATTAGTTTGGTTATGTGGGATGAGCTTAAAAAGAATTATTTACAATCTTTGACCCCTAGAAACAAATCAAACAACAAGCATGGAAACAACAGGCATTGAGTGGTGATGAAAAAAAAAAAAAAAAAAAAACTCTAGAACAAAATCAAACAACATGAGTGAACTAAAAACAACCCTAGAAGCAAAGTCAAACACTCTCAAATCACAAAAACCCAAATGGAAAAAACCAAACTCAACCCATAAAAGATAAAACAAAACCATTAAAAATAAAAATAAAAACAAACAAACTTAGTAGAAAGCATTGCAAACTTGGGAGAAACTTTGAGATAATAGCCCTAACAAAGAAGGAGAAGAGAGGGGAAATTTCAAGAATGGTGGCATCAAATGGTGGCATTGAGCAATAAAGGTTGGTAACAACAAGGGACAGAGGTTGAGGAGTGAGGAAAGAGATTGAGGGGAAGACATCTTTGTTCGGGAGGCTAACAAGAGAGATAGGGTGAAGCTATAAATAAATCTAACTTAGGATTCAAAATTAAAATTAAAGCTTAAAATGATGTCGTTCAAGAGTTTATTTATATTTTATTTCAAATTTTACTATTACTAAAACGATGCCGGTTTTGAGCTTGATACTTGTATTATTAAAAAAAAAAAAATTGAGAAAATTTCAATCTATGGCGTCCGCTTTTGATGATAGCTGTTTATTATCATATCAAGACACCAATAAATTTTTGGTATAGTCGGAGATTGAACATCAAATCTCTTATATAATCATTAGAAACTTTATCAATTGAGTTAACTGGAACCCATAAACTCGTATTAAAATTAATATTAGGCCTAAAACGGCATTTTAGTATCAGTTAAAACATAAATTGGGTTACGTACTTGCGTAGGGTTGGAACTTGGAAGTGAATTATGAATGTGTTTGGGGATTGGCGGATCAGTTTGTTTGTGATATGCTTAAGAAATTTTTGTCTTGAGTCTTGTTAGAAACATCAGGAAACTACAGGGCCTTCCAAAAAAAAAAAAAAAAAAAAAAAAAAAAAATCATGAAATTACAGCCACGTGTTCTCATCCTCTGAGGTTTGTGTTGTACACACGAGACCCCTTGAATTTGTGGCCAAGAAAACATAAAGCACAGAAAACAAGTTTTTTTTCTTTCTATTTGTGTTGATGTCTTTCACTCACGTCTGTCCGAGCCACACCACATCCATGGCTTCTCTCTTAGCTAACGGTACTATTTCTGGCTTTTCTCCAAAACCCACCTACGATTCACATAATCTCCCAAAAGGGTTTCACCCAAAACCCCAAATTCCAAAATTCCCAAACTTCAAAACCCCAACTGCAAGGCTCTTCAAGGTCCGAGCAGATGTCGGGTATTCGGGTCAAGGTACAAGTTCTAATCTTTCTTCTTCTGCACCAGGTAAGTCTTCGATTTCAACAACTACAACTACAACTACACCCAGTGCTAGTGAGAAAATCCAGGAAATTCTTCGTAACATAGAGTACGATAAGAAATTTGGTTTTAATATAGATATTGATTCGTATTCGATCCCTAAGGGGCTTTCTAAGGAAACAATTAGATTGATTTCTTCGCTTAAAGAAGAACCTGATTGGATGCTTGAGTTTAGATTGAATGCTTATGAGAAATTTTTGAAGATGAAAGAGCCCAAGTGGTCTGATAACCAATACACACTTATTGATTTTCAAGATATTTGTTATTACTCTGCACCCAAGAAGAAACCTGCTTTGAATAGCCTCGAAGAGGCCGACCCGGAACTCATTAGGTACTTTGATAAACTGGGTGTTCCTTTGAATGAGCAGAATCGATTGGCTAATGTTGCTGTTGATGCCGTCCTTGATAGTGTATCGATTGCCACGACACATAGGAAGACATTAGAAAAGGCCGGTGTGATATTTTGTTCGATATCAGAGGCTATTAGGGAGTACCCGGATTTGGTTAGGAAGTATTTGGGGAGGGTGGTGCCTAGTGAGGATAATTACTATGCAGCGTTGAATTCGGCTGTGTTTAGTGATGGTTCGTTTTGTTATATTCCAAAGGACACCAAGTGTCCAATGCAGATTTCGACTTATTTTCGGATTAATGCATTGGAAACGGGGCAGTTTGAGAGGACGTTAATAGTTGCGGATGACAGGAGTTTTGTGGAGTATTTGGAAGGGTGTACTGCGCCTTCATATGATAGAAACCAGCTTCATGCTGCTGTGGTGGAGTTGCATTGTGCTGAGGATGCACAGATTAAGTACTCCACAGTGCAGAATTGGTATGCTGGGGACGAGGAAGGGAATGGAGGGGTTTATAATTTTGTTACAAAGCGAGGCCTTTGTGCTGGGGATCGCTCAAAAATATCCTGGACCCAAGTGGAAACAGGGTCTGCCATCACTTGGAAGTATCCGAGTGTTGTTTTGGAGGGTGATGATACCGTGGGAGAGTTCTATTCAGTAGCTTTGACGAATAATTATCAGCAGGCAGACACGGGTACAAAGATGATACACAAAGGGAAGAACACTAGGAGTAGGATTATTTCTAAAGGTATATCGGCTGGGCATTCAAGGAACTGCTATAGGGGTCTTGTTCAGGTTCAGTCAAAAGCAGAAAATGCTCGAAACTCCTCTCAATGTGATTCCATGCTTATTGGTGACACTGCAGCTGCCAATACATATCCATACATCCAGGTAATTTCTTCAGTTTGTTTGTATTAATATTTCTGTTTTTAGTATTTTTGACTGATTACTCATGCTGATTATTTTGGTTTTTTAATTTGTTCGAAGAGCTTTATATGGAGTATTCTGTATTCAGATCCCACTTTCCTTCCTTCCCAGCCCAATGGGGTTACTGGATGTCATACTTGCATTTCTTTTTATCACTGTGTGGTCCTACTGAAACCTACCCTTAGATATGTTCACTATATACAATTTAAATGCGCCCCCCCCCCCCCCCCCCTTTTCTCCCAGTTTATACAGGTTGCCACACCCTTTGATGTTCTTTCAAAAATTATAATTTCTTTTATTAATTTTCCATTTTTTAAAAAGAAAGTTGCATACACCATTTATATCATGCTAGTTGGCCAATTGGGCATAGTTGAAGACAAGATGCCAATATTGTTTTGGAATCTACCTAGAGGTGTGATTTAAGTTAACATTAGTTTCAAAGGTGGCTGTCTTGCAAAGTACACAAAATCAGTGCGGGCAAGCATTTAATGTGTAGGTTACCTGACTGTCCAAGCTATCTGGATAGTCAACGAGTCAATTAGGTTTCTGGGAAAGATTAGAGATATTATTGTATACATAAACTGCTTCAATTATAGAAGCATTTCTGTACATAAAAAGAAGTTTTCTGGGACAATAAATGACTAGCAACTACAAGCCATTTAGGAAAAAAATGACTTCACCTAAGCATTTAAGAGATTTCATTACATCTGGACAGGATGTTTGTATCTTGTATTGTACTTTATTTCATTGTTTCATTTCATGTTTGAGGAAGTGGAGGCAATTAAGACTCTGGCATTCTCAATGATTGGAATGTTGGAGTTGCCTCATTGCTCCTCTCTTTTTATAATTACTTCAAGTTCATGCAAGGGATATGGACTGAGAATTATCTCCATGTCCTCATAGTCATAGGGCAGAGACAGATGAGTGAGTGAACTCTGTATATGACTTATTATCTGAAAACAACAACAATTTCTAATTTCAATTTACCAAAAAAGCATTAAATAGTCTGCAAATTAGGGTTACTGAGCTATTAATCTTTACAGATGTGTATAATTGCTTCTTTTTTATTCTTCTTGCTTTCATCTTCTTCCTCTTTTTCATTTATATTTCTTGTAGTCCTGTATAAACCCTTCCATTTGGTCATGGAAGGTTTGAAGTTTCTGAGGTGGTTTACTAACCCAATGTATCTAGTTCTTATGGGTCGGTTTGGTAGTGAGAATGAAAAATTGGGGGATAGAGAACTGGAAGAATAGGAAATTTATGAGTTTTCCATATGAAACAAGGGAAAACTTCATTCCCTCCCCCTTTTTCCTTCCTCCATATTTTCCTCCAAACCAGACATACCCATTACATGTGTCAGTCTATTGTCTACTGCAGTTTTGGGTCATAAACCTGAATGTTTGTTGAAAGTGCATATGAATTTGGACATTTTTCTTTTTCTCCTTAAAAAGATATCATCCAAGTTGAAGTTATTGTAAAATATTGAAGAAATTAAATCTGGGACTAAATAGATCCTAGAGTCAATTATCAGTTGTGCAATTGGAATTTTTCCGTTTGACTGATTTGACAATTTTTTCTAGGTGTCTCATCTTTAGTGTCTGCTCATAAATATTTGATGTATGCTACCCATGTACACCCCGGTGTACCTCAATTTCTTTATTTATCAAAAAAATTGATGTATCAGGTTTTGTTATTGCATATTCAGTGATAAACAATTGGAGTTTCTTTTTTAATAAGTAGCATTTTATGATATTCAGGAAGAAAAATGAAGTAGAATTTATGATTGTTTTCATAAGTAGCATTGGATTGATTTTTGTATGGAACACAATCTTTCCAATGGTGAGATCAGGAGATTTGATATATCCAGGAAAGATTTTTGTGGGTGGTGAAATTCATTAGAGAAATTGCAATAGAGATTTTGATGCATCACATGGGGATAGGGTGGTTACTTTATCTACATGTCCAATAAACCAATTAAGAGAGTTGGAGGTTACTTTGATTTTGATGTTATTTTTTAATATGATACATGAGAGTGAGTAAAGTTTAGCACTGATTCAGTGCTTCCTTTTATATAATACTAGTATAGATATTACATTTGGAGTATCTCCAAACTCTAAAAATCATTTACATCAGTTCTCAGTTGTTTATCTTGTTTCATTCTCCCACAAATGACTACTATTTACCAATTTTTTTTTAAAAAAACTAATGTCTACTGAGTTTCATGTCTACTTCATGTTTATAAACATACCATTTTTATTCATATTTGCTGCACTTCAAGAAGATACTGACATATTAAAAATAAAAATAAAAATAAAAATAAAAATAAAAAAGAAGGAAGGGACTGACATACTGTTTCTGATCTGATGGTATGATATTTTGAGATGGAAGTTAATACATTTTTTGCAACTTATTCTGGTATTATGTCCTTCTGAGATGTTGCTGCTTTTTGTATCAGAGGAGTTGTCCTCTGTATTTATTGACCTTTTAACTGGGGTACACTTTAAAATAGATGGAGTTGTTACAAAATCATAAGTTTTAGGTGGAGAGTGAGATCATGGGTTCAAGACCCATTCTCTGCTCATGAATTAGAAAAAATAATAATCTTAAAAAAGAGCAGAACTATATATCTATTTGCAAAATTGCTATATCATATGGTAAAGCTTCTTATAATCTGTCTTTTGGACATGACACAATGAAGGCATCATTACCGTCATCCTAGAGAGAAGAGAGGAAAATAAATGAATAAATAAACAATTGAGCTTGTTTTTGGTAGGACAATGATTGATGGAATTATGTCACTTCCATTGGTCCACTCTAAATGCTACTGCCATAACTTTAATGTATATGATGATTACTGCTATTCTTTTACACAACTGAATCCGAAGACCAGGGTGGGGAGAGAAAGGATGTGTTTTTTTTTTTTTGGGGGGGGGGGGGGGAGTGGCGGTTGGGGGTGTTGTTTAGTTAGAGAGTTCGCTTCAGATAGCTAGAAAACTCATTGTCTGTGATGTGAATCACCTTGGTAAATCATTAATGAAAGATAAATGTTTTGCAGTATCTTGTTGAAGTTCTTCTTACACCTTATGTGTTGAAACTGTTCATCCTTATGTGTGGCTTATACTCTAAAATGTTTTGACAGGTGAAGAACCCCACTGCTCGAATTGAACATGAAGCCAGTACCTCCAAAATTGGTGAAGATCAACTATTTTACTTTCAGCAGAGGGGAATTGAGTATGAGAAAGCCATGGCTGCCATGATTTCTGGGTTTTGCAGGGATGTTTTCAATGAGCTTCCTGACGAGTTTGGTTCTGAAGTGAATCAACTAATGAGTTTGAAGCTTGAGGGATCTGTTGGTTAGGTAACAAGTAGGTTTGTGTTGAAAAACTTGCGTTTGTTGGAGGAAATTTAGGTCTTTTTGGTCCTGAGGTTTAAGAATGTAAAGTCTCATATCATATCGACCAAATATTGATACTACATGATTGGAGGAACGTCACTACCGTTACTGTGTACATAATGTTGCTTGTTATAAGTTAAATTGCTTGTTGTATAATAAAATCTTTTGTTATATATTAAGTTGCAAGTCCTTATAATCGTTTTTATGGATCATTAATACTTGAATTCATTTTTTCCTTTTGAAGGAAATGAAAAAGGATATTGTGATTTTGTGCTTTGAGATTTCAAATATTTTTGCTACATGAGGGTTATGATTGTGATAATTGCTGCGTCCTTAGCAGTTCAAGATAGCTCAATTGAGCTTTGAAACCAGGCAGTGAAACTTCCATGGGATTTTGGCGAATTGATGTTAGAAACATAACAATAATTAAGCTTTAGAGTTCCAATCGATCTCTTAAAATTATGTATAAAAAATAAGTTTATAGATCAAATAATAAAAAATCCGATTGACATAACATGAGTGTTAAGAACATAAAGAGCATACAACCTTTCAGTTAGATTTTCAATTTTCAATTTTCAAAATATATAGAATTTTTATGTAGGACAGGAAGTAACTATGGCTTGGACCTAACCAATGACCTATACTTTTTGCATCCGGACCTAACTGTAGGTAATCAGGTTCCCAGCATAATTGTGACCCCAATGTTAGGGGCTTTTCTCACGCTCAACAATGTAACTCCTCAATAAGCCTCGAGCAGTCTTCTAGTGCCTAGTTTGATGCCTCAATTTCCTGGCATTTAAAAAGAACATAAGAATTGGAACAAAATACTAACCAACCTAAGCACATGCATATAGCGCAGCTATGTACAATTACAACATAAAGACCAACTCCAAATCCAATTATGAAAAATGGGAGGGAGGGAGGGAGGTTGAGTGCATGAAAGTATGAATGAACGCAAATGTACTTGCCTCAGCACATCAAGCAAGCTTGCACACTGATATGCTAGTGATAGGTGGGGTCGCACCATGCACAAAGCAAGAAGTGTACGAGACTGCCTCACAAATTAAGGAATTTTAACTCTCAAATCACCACACAAGGACGCATGCATAATTTTCCAATACCTCAACATCAACACAATCACAAATTCACAATCCATACCAATAACAGTATCATGCTTCAAGGGTCACAAAACTGACCTCTCATCAGTTAACCATATATTGTTTTAGGAATAGGACAGCAGAACCAAGTGAGAATCAGTTCAAGATACTAATTAATGTGATTGGAATGGATACTGGATAGTTAACCTCCCCCATCCAAGGTTTGGTGTAAGTCAAGACAAACTTCAATAAGAACTCCTTTAAAAAAATAAAAAAATAAATTAAATCTGAAATGAAAAGACAAAAATTAATAAAAACCCCCCACCAAAAAAGAAAGCCAAGATTGAAACATTTGAATAATAATATGACCAACATATTTTCTCTACCCACCACTTATAAACAACCACAATCCAGATTTTCCAGCAAATTATTTGTTACAATAAATAGTATTCTTGCTCTTTTCCCCCTATGTTATCAGAAGTATGCCCACTACAAGCACACATAGACAGACATTTCAAATACACCAACATCAACAAAAGATTGCTCACTAGTCATTACTAGTAATATTACCTTGCTTAAGGTGTACAGAGAGTCAAGGTCACAAAACCAATGCACATTTTAAAAAGCAAGGGTGTACTAAAGGATAAAACCAGAAGAGAAGCAAGTGGCACAGAAGAGGTATTAAGCATAAGCATACAATCAACAGGAGAGCGAAAATCATACCATGACAGAGAAGGATTCCAAAATCCAACATATAAAAGGAGCACGAAATAAAGCATATGAATAATTAAGAGGGGATGAATGTTAAGTAGGCTTACAAGTTACAGGAGATAGGCGCCGATGCAGTCAGAGAAAATTTTATATTTGGATGGCTTTGACTTGTATACAGAGAGATGAGTATTAAGGATTTTGAAGCGAATGAATTTGCAACGATTTGCTATAGTGTCATCTACATCGGCGTCATCATGGCCGTCGAGATCATATGTAACCCACTTTTCCCACAAGTCAAGATAAATACTCCGTCGATTAACTCTTGAAACTTGAAAAGTGGCAACAAAGATACGCAACTCCTCAAACTCAGCCACAACAATAGCCATAACAACACAGATAATCCCGTCCCCTAGATGAACAAAATTAGGACGGCAATAGGCAAATTCAGGAGGGATGTCAGCAGGTATAGGAACAGATTGACAATGACCATATGAATAATGCAGGAAGTAGGCACGCAAGCAGTTGTTGTGTTGATCATGGCCAATGATGGCCTTATCTCCACGGGCACTTAATTTTATCATTAGACCCATGCCCGCAAATGGAAATGGAGTATAAATACCAAAATGTGAACAACGAATCCATTTTTTGGTGGGTATGTCGAAGGTGTATCCCACACTAAAAGGACCACAAACAGAGATCCTAGAGTCCATCACAAAATAATCAAAGCAAGCACGAGCATTGTAGTGCCATGCGGCAAAACAGCAAGGTTCATTAAGGTTGAAAAATGGAGGGGGAGGGAGAGGTGACCACTGTTGGGTGGATGGGTCAAATACCTCAAAAGTAGGGCTGGGCAACTCCTCAAGGGGAATGCCAGCGAGGGCATAGAGCCTGCCCTCAATTTCCACCAATAGGGGTTCAGATTTGCCAGCGCTTAGAGGTTTCAGAGAAAAGTTGTTTTTCCTGTTGTTGTTGTTCTTCATTTTCTTCTTCTTCTTGTTTATGTTCTGGAATTCAGGCTTGGGATCCAGAGCTGGGTTGGTTTCCAAGGTGAAAATCCAAGTGCTATATTCAGAACTCTTGAATAAGCCACCGGCGAGAATAATTTCGGAGCCCATAACACAGCAATTCATACCGTAGGGGAGACCATTACCCCCAAGAGTTGCGAATCTATTCCATTTCAATTCTGAATATGAATTGCATCCTTCTTGTTCCTTGGAACTGGAACTTGGACTGGCACTGAAGATGGTTGGGTATGAAATTGGGGTTAATGTTGAAGTGGGTAAGCTGCAAAGGGTGACACTGTCACTGTCGCTGGAGCTGCCGCAACCTTTGGATTTGGATTTAGATATGTATTCAGATGGTAGAAGTTGGCTCAATTTGATAGAATAGATAATGTAAGAAGGGTAGCCTTTGCAAACAGAGACACACGCGTACAGAGACTTGCTACCATCTACTTTCTCTGGTGGCAGTCCAGGTCTGGACAAATCCACCGCCCTAGCCATGGCCAAATCCTAACAATTCATACAAAAAATACAGTAAGTACGATTACACTTATACATAAGAAATTAAACCCTAATAAGATACACACAAAAACCTTCTATAAACCTCTTTAGAATTACATATTTTTTAAACCGTTGGATTTAAGTAAATCCAACGGTTAAAAAAAGACCTTTATTATTACAAATATTCTTATTATGATCTCATTAATTACCCTCATTTATTATATTCTAAACCTATCTCTAAACCCAAAAACGTTACTCTCCATTTCTCAAAAAAAAAAAAAAAAACCAAGCCGAATACTTTATGAATAAGATATATAATCAAATAAGGAAATACCTTAAATGAAAAACTACTCAATTCGAATACTTTTAAATTTCCCATCTTTGAGAGGAATTTAATCCTTTCAAAGATTCCGAACGATAGCCGTAACCACATAAGAACTTAACTTCTAACAGATCCGAAGCATTGAATGAAATAGATATATTGCTAGTATTGCCATAATATGAGAGTCCACATAATATAGGAGAATCAACCATGACTTCTACCATATTGTCACATGACGACAATCCCAATGATTTAAGATGATGATGATGACTTGAAAGCTTTATTCTTTTTAGCATATAACAAGAAGTTATCTCTAAGGTCTCAAGGACTGGAAGTCCAGAAAGATGGTCATGAAGCCACTTTTCTGTTAAGTTTGGCATATCTAGATTTAGCTTTTACTGATTTTTTAAAGGAAGCAAGTTGAGCTCGGATATATGCTTCTCCGTTAACATAGATAATGAAGATTTGATTCTTCCAATTCAAACCTCTCAAGGTAATTGTTGTGAACCTTAATTTCCACGAGTTTAGGAAGACTGAAAATCTTTATACATAATTTCCCCCATTGTGTTCATCTATATATATGTGGCGTATTTTTAGTGTTTGGCTTTTTTTTTTTCTTTCTGCAGACAAGTCAGACGTCAAACGTTTTTGGGTTTAGAAATAGATTTAAAATGTAATAAATGAGGGTAATTAATGAGATTCAAAAAAGAATATTTGTAATAATGAGGATTTTTTTTTTTTTTTTAAACCATTGGATTTATTTAAATCCAATGGTTTAAAAAATGTGTAACTTGAACCCATCTATATATATATATATATATATCAATCCAAACCCAAAGCAACATAGCACATAAAATAAATCTTTCTTTTTTAAAAGAAACAAGGCAGACAGGAAGCAAAATTGAAATTTTAGAACAATAATCTCATAAATTGAATGCATTTTGATTTTATCAACACTTTTGGCCATCTATTGGTGATTGTGTAATTAAAACGGTTTTGGATTTTCTAAATCATGGGAAAGTGCCACCAAAATTTAATGAGACTCATAGTTCTTATTCCTAAAAAAAAAAAATCCCACCAAGATTATTGAATATTGTCCAATAAGTCTTTGTAATGTGGTGTATAAATTAGCATAAAAACCCTTATTAATAGACTCAAAAAAATATTGCCCTATCTTATCAATGATACTCAAAGTGCTTTTGTGCATCGCAAATTAATAATTGACAATGTTTTAGTTGCTTTTGAAACTATGCACCATATTAGCCAGAAGAAGAAAGGAAAAGTAAAGTGGGTGAGGTATCTCTCAAGTTGGATATGAGTAAAGCTTATGATAGAGTTGAGTGGATTTGGTTGGAGAAAATAATGGAAAAAATGGGCTTTAATGTTACATGGAGAAGTTTGATGAAGCAATGCATTTCCATGGATACTTATTCTTTGAAGATCAATGGAGTACCAAGTGGTTCTATAACTCCAACTAGAGGCTTACGTCAAGGTGATCTTTTATCTCCTTATTTGTTTTTGATTTGTGTTGAAGGGCTTTCTACTTTAATTAAAAAATCTGTGGAGAATGGGGTGTTACATGGGGTTGCAGCTTGTAAAAGCGGACCAAGTATCTCTCAATTAATTTTTGCAAATGATAGTTTAATATTTTGTAGAGCTTCCAAGGAAGAGTGCAAATCTTTGCAAAGAATAATTGGGGTTTATGAAAAAGCCTCGGGTCAACTCTAAAATTGAGCAAAAACTTCTCTATTTTTTAGCAAAAATACTCCTAATGATGTCAAGGAAGAATTCAGATTGAGATTTGATGCTCAAGTGACTCGCCAACATGATAAATATCTTGGTCTTCCATCTTTGGTGGGTCACTCTAAACGCAATACCTTTTTGGACCTTAAAGGGAAGTTAGCTAGCAAATTGGCGAGGTGGAAGGAGAAATTATTATCTAAAGGTGGCAAGGAAATTTTGATAAAGGCTATTGCCCAAGCAGTGCCTACATACACTATGAGTTGTTTTAAACTTCCTGATTCTATCTGTGAGGAACTAACAAGTATGGTAAGAAATTTTTGGTGGGGGCAGAAGAGTGATGAAAGGAAGATGCCTTGGATGAGTTGGGAGACACTTTGTGTTCCAAAAAGTAAGGGTGGAATGGGTTTTAAACTACTTAAGGAATTTAATTTAGCTTTACTAGCTAAACAAGGTTGGAAGCTTCAAACAGAAACTAATTCCCTTGCATATAAAGTCCTTAAAGCTAAATACTTTCTTGACTATGAGTTTGTGACAGCCACCATTGGAAAGCGTCCATCTTATTTGTGGCGGAGTATAATGGCTACACAACATATTGTTAGGAGTGGAGTAAGATGGCGGGTTGGGAATGGGTAGAAGATTCAATTTGGTATGATAAATGGTTGCCAAATCCATCTACTTTCAAAGTAATATCATCACCAAGATTGTTGTGCTGTCAAGCTTTGGTCTCTAATTTGATTAACAGTGATACATGGGAGTGGAAAAATGAATTAATTCATCAAATTTTTGTACCATATGAGGCTGAGATCATTTTGGGTTTGCCACTAAGTTCAACTCTACCTGCAGATGCTTTGATATGGAGTGCAAACCCCAATTGGGAAATTCTTAGTGAGGAGTGCCTACAAAATTGCAATGGAGTCTAGAGTACAACCTGATTCTGGTTCCTGTTCAAACAATAGTGATATGAAGACACTTTGGAAGGTGCTGTGGGGTTTGAAAATTCCAAATAAGGTGAAACATTTTGGGTGGAGAGCGTGTAAAATCATTCTACCAACATTGTCTAACCCTAAGAAGAGAGGAATTGTTGAGAATGACTTATGTGAAGAGTGTAAAATGGGCTGTGAATCCTCAGGTCATCTGTTTTGGAGCTGCTTATGTGCTTCGGGTACCTGGGTTCTTACTTCTATTTTCTGCAGGCAGCAACATTTGTTTTTTAATGACTTTATGGAGTTATTTTGGTTCCGGGTGCATGTTCAGAAAAGTGGTGAGGAAGTTCTCTCATTAGCTGTGACCACTGCTTGGTCTTTGTGGTCTAGGCGAAATGAGAAAAGAAATGGCAAGCAGATTATGACAGGATTTGAGCTAGTCAAGTGGTGTGGAAAATATATTGAATCATTCAAGGCAGCAAATTCTTCAAATTTACCAAGTTCTGCAAATTCAGCAAATGCAGCAACAAATTCTACAAATGCAGCAACTTCTGCAAATGCTGCAACATTTGCAACTTCTGCATTAGGCTCGGCAAAACCACAATGCAGACAGGTTTGGTCACCTCCTGATACTTCTGTTTTTAAAGTAAATGTTGATAGGGCTGTCTTTGCGCAACAACGTAAGTCAGGTAGGAGTTGTAATATGCAATTGTGAAGGTTTGTTCATGGGACCTTTGTCAATGAAGCTAAATCAACATCTAGGTTCCCTGGAAGCCGAAGCAAAAGCTTATGAATTGGGTATTATGTTTGCTAAAGATATGGGATTTCATGAGATTGTTCTTGAGGGGGATTCGGTTATGGTTTCAAATGCTATTGCTGGCATTTCTCCTCCTCCATCTTCGATTGCATCAGTTGTGTATGGAATTAGTTCTCTGTTAAGTGCTTTTCGTAGGTTTTCTATTTCACATGTTAGTAGGAAAGGTAATCAGGTAGCTCACTTGTTAGCAAAACATGCTCGGGGTGTTGAGCAATATGTTACTTAAATTGAGGAGAGCCCTTGTTTTTTAGAACACGCTCTCTCAACTGATATATTTGTTTCTCGTTCATGTTAATGGAATTTTAGTTTTCTATCCAAAAAAAAAACCGTGATTGTGGTAAAATAGGAATCTACTCCTAGTCCTACTAGTATTGGTTCAAAAAAAAAAAGTACTAGGTAGTGTTAATTCTTCTTTGATTTAAAAAAAAATAATAATAATATTAGATTTAATTATTTCAATCTATTTTTAGGGAAGTTTTGTGTTTAGTGAAAGTCATTAAAGAAATTGCTATAGAGATGTTGAAGCATCACATTGGAATCTTGGGTTGTTACTTTATCTACGAGTCCGATAGACCAACCAAGAGAGTTGGAGGTTACTTTGATTTTGAGGTTACTTTATAATATGATACATGAGAGTGAGTGTAGTTTGGCACAGATTCAGTGCTCCTTTTATATAGTACATGTATAGATTTACATTTGGAGCATCTCCAAGCTCTAATTATCATTTTACATCAGTTCTCAGTCGCTTTTCTTGTGTCCATGTCCCACAAATGACTACTAAGTTTTGGGTTCAGGTGATAGCGATATCTCAGTGTAATGACATCCTTTGTGGTTTGACTTCCATCTCCCCCTCATTCATGTTTATAAGCTTACCATTTTTATTCATATTTGCTTCACTTCAAGAAGGTACTGACTTACTGTTTCTGATCTGATGGAACAACATTTTGAGATGGAAGTAATACATTTTTTGCAACGTATTCTGGTTTTATGTCCTCCTGAAATGTTGCTGCCTTTGTATCAGGGGAGTTGCCCTCTATATTTATTGACCTTTTAATTGGGGTACACTTAAAAATAGATGGAGTTGTTACAAAATCATAAGTTTTAGGTTGCGACTTGCGAGTGAGATCATGGGTTAAAACCCATTATCTGTACTTACAAATAAGAAGATTAATAATCATAAAAAAAAGAGCAGAAGTATTTATCTATTTGCAAATTGAAAAATCATAGGATAAGGCTTCTTATAATCTGTCTTTCGGACACAAGCAGAAAATAATACGAGTAAATAAATAATGAAATGATATGTTTTCTCCATTGATAAGAATAATACTCGTTAGGGACATAATTTTCCTATTCTTCCGGTTCTCTATTGACAATTTTTCAAATAAAAATATATCAAATATAAAATTTAAAAAGTGAAAGTAGAAAAAAAAAAAAAAAAAATGTAATAGGCGAGATCTGATGCCATTTCATACAGATAGAGATTCAAAATTATTAATCACAAAAATGCTGTGGCCGTGTGCGCGCGTAAAAGAGCACCTCTTTTTTGTGCGGATATAGCTCGAGCTGTTTGTGGACCAAAAACGTTGATTTTGTAGCTGAAAAAGTCAACTAGAATTTCTCATGCATTACATTTACAAATTTTTTTTTTTAAAAAAAATTTCTGCCGTAAGAGATTCTTTGGTTATGCTTGTAACTCCATCCGCCCTTTGTTGTCCATTTTCTGTTTCTTTTTCTTCTACCTGCACCGTGTGTTACAAACAATGGCTTTAAGCTGGGCTTGCCTTGCTATTCTTCTCTACCTTCTTCCGTTTCAAAACCTTCTTCCCATTTCAGTGACTGCGGTGCCTGATGGTTTTCTGGCACTAAAATCTTCTACTTCGTGGACCAACAGTTTTTCTGCTCCCGATTCTGTGAAATTCGATGATGGATCATTTGTGACCATCATACTTTCCCGTGTATCACCCGATCTATACTATGGTCAATATGTTTGTGGTTGTGGCTTCTTCTACAATCGAACATATAACAGATCTCTTTTTGCTAATTTTATTCTGTATTACGAAGAGGGAAATTTTAAGGGATCGGATTATCCCGAAGTAGTATGGTCTGCTAACCCAAAGAATCTGGTTAGCCTTAATGCGACTTTACAGCTCACTTTGGAAGGAGGTTTGGTGCTAGAAGATGGTAATGGAAGTAGAGCGTGGTCAACAAACATCAGCAACAAATCTGTGGTTGGCCTAAACTTAACCGATGACACCTGCAACCTCATGCTGTTGGATGACAAGAATGCAACAATTTGGCAATCTTTTGATCACCCAACGGATACGCTGGTTCTTGGCCAAAAGTTGCTAAGAGGTCAGCAACTCATTAGTGAAGGAGGAATGTTTTCATTCTCAATCACTAGTGAAGGTTTCTTTTTCTATATCAATTCTAATCCTCCTGATATCTATTATTATTATCCTTTTAGTAATGTGAAATACAATTACTCTCAATTTCTGAATCAAAGCTTCGCTACCTTCGAATTTGATTATCCATCACCTGGCATAGCCCTTGGCCTAACCATTACTGCAAAGTACATGAAACTCCGGCCTGATGGACACTTGAAAGTGTATGATGGAAACTGGTATGAAGTCGATGATTTTCTCAATCCGGATATTGGTTACTGTGGTTATCCTGGGGTTTGCGGCAATTATGGTATTTGTACAGATGAGCAGTGTAGTTGTCCGCCACCCATAAATGGTACAAACTATTTTCATCCCATCAATGACAGGCTACCAAACCTTGGATGCTCTCTAGTTACTCCCTTGTCTTGTGACGCGAACAAAAATCACATTCTTATAGAGCTCCAGAACATCACATACTTTCCCTTTCGAGAAGGCCTCCCAGATGTACATCCAGACTACCAACACATAAGTTTAGAGAGTTGCAAACAGTCTTGCTTAAAAGTCTGTTCCTGCAAAGCTGCTATTTATAATTCGAGCAACCGTGTTGGGAGCTGCTATTTGCGATCCCAAATTTTTTCCTTGATGTACGCTGATGAAAGAGATTTAAGAGAAGAAACTTACTTTAAAGTATATATCAAGGTGCAAAATGTTCCTCTTTCTCCTCAGCAACAAAAACATTGGCTTGGATTGATATTGGGATCCAACCTAGCATTTGTTCTGTTTCTTTTAATTGGATTCTTTGTTTTTAAAGTTTGGAAGAAGGAAACTGCTAATGAAGTAGAGGAGTATTATTTAGATCATGTACCAGGAATGCCCACAAGGTATTCTTATGATGATTTGCAAGCAATAACAGAAAATTTTAGTAAAGAGCTCGGTGAGGGAGGATTTGGTACAGTTTTTGAAGGGACTCTAATTGATGGCACAAAAGTTGCAGTGAAGCGTCTTGATGGTTTTGGTCAAATCAAGAAATCATTTTTAGCTGAAGTTGAGACAATTGGCAGCATTCATCATTTCAACTTGGTACAACTGATTGGATTTTGTGCTGAGAAATCTCATAGGCTTCTTGTTTATGAGTACATGTCTAATGGGTCTTTAGACAAATGGGTATTTCACAAAAATCCTGAGATGTTGCTTGATTGGCAACATAGAAAGAAGATCATCCTTGATACAGCAAGGGGACTAACTTATTTACATGAGGAGTGCAGACAGAAGATAGTTCACTTGGACATAAAACCCCATAACATCCTTTTAGACGAGAATTTTAATGCAAAAGTCTCTGATTTTGGGATGTCTAAACTAGTTGATCGAGATCAGAGCCAAGTTGTAACAACCATGAGAGGAACTCCTGGCTATATGGCTCCTGAATGGCTGAGTTCGATAATTACAGAAAAAGTAGATGTATATAGCTTTGGAGTAGTGCTTTTGGAGTTATTATGTGGAAGGATAAATTTAGATCGCTCTCAACCAGAAGAAGAAATGCTTCTATTTGATCTTTTTAGGAAAAAGATTAAGGAGGAACGACTGTTGGATCTAGTTGATAAGAACAGTGGAGATATGCAATTACATGGTGAAGATGTTGTAAATATGATGATGGTTGCCAATTGGTGTTTGCAATTTGATTTTACAAAGAGGCCTTCCATGTCTATGGTGGTTAAGGTCTTGGAAGGTGTTGTGGATGTTGAATCTTTTTAGATTATTTTTTTCATGAATCCACCTTTACCAAACACGAGAGCTAGAGTTGATATCCAGGAAGCGCACGTTATTGCTACTACCCTAGTATTGCCATCAGTTCTATCAAGACCGCCGTGACTTTTCATTGTCTTTCATTGTTTGACAAATGAGGTAACTTCGGTACTTCTAATAAATTCTTTCACCTAATAACTAATATTATTAGTGTAAATTTTGATGGTAACTTCAACCTAAGTCATTCGTGTCGATGATATTGGCAATAGCTTGGCTTCTCTGTTAGTAACATATATGTTTATTTAACATTATTGGTATTTATTACGCAATATAGTAAGTTTGCAGAGAAGTTAAGAGTCGTATTGTATATAGTTAATTTTTTTTCGGTTATCTAGTAAACTCTTCTTGTTTAAATCACATGAGAATGGTTGGAAATATGTGATCAAGTTTGCATATTGAAGTTCCTATGATTAAAATAATGGTTAAATGGATAAATAATTGTTTTCAATTAATTTAAATTTTTGAGACAAGTAGTAAAAGTTAATATATCATAAGTAAGTGATCCTTCGTTTGAATCTCATCTTCACCCAAACCTAAAACCCCACTTTTAAAATTTAAAAATGTTAGGCCACATAACTTGAACTATTAAGATATCATACATAATAAGATTATGTGGTTTTTGATCTCCAGAAGCAGTAGGCAGCGAAAATAACTTTCTCCAAGCATGTCAGTTACAACCTATTAAGCAGAAAATTTTTAATTCTCTCTCTCTCTCTGGAGAGAGATACAGAGAGAGAGAGGTCTCTTGATGCACAATAGCGCCTCTATGCTAATGTGTGCTTGAGGCTCATCAACTCTGTACAGAGCAGAGCCTTTTTGAGATCTAAGAGCATTTTTTAGATAGGGGATGGTAAGATTTTACTAATTGGTAGTGTGACTACACCATCAAAAATCATTATAATTTAAAAAATAAATAATCACTGCCAATGCTCTCGGTGTCTCTCAAATTTTATTAATTTTTAGATAAATGGCCAGTCAAGACACGCAGCTGAAGCTGCACAAATACATCCAAGCACCAAGAGGTACACCTAACATGGAATGAACCTTCTCAATGGAATAGTGGTGATAGTGTTTAGGTGAAAGTGTATTGATGAGGAAATGGGATTAGAGTAGGAATTAGGGGTGTGCAGAAAACCCACCGACCTGCCAAACCCGACCCAACCCAACCCGACTTGCCAGGTTAGGTCGGTTTTTAAGGCTTGGTGGATTGGGTTAGGTTACAATTTTTTTTTTTTTATAGTGGGTCGGGTTAGGTTTGGGTCATAAAATTACAAACCCGCCAAACCCGACCCAACCCACCCATATTTAATATATATTCAAAATATATTATATATTTAATAATTTTTTTTAAAAATCAGCGGTAAGGCACTTTTATATATATATATATATATAATATATTATATAATTAATAAATTTTTTAAAATAACTAGTTCTTCCTATCCTATATAAAAGCCAATTAGTTCACACAAACCCTAATAAATTACTATTATTGTTTAGTCAGTAGTATTGTTTACCTTTAAGAAGTTACATTAATACTAATCTCTAGGTTTTTTTAATATATTAATATTAATTATTTTTTTCTACTCAATTTAATAATAATAATAATAATAAAAAATTGTCAAACCCATGGGTTTCAACCCAACCCAACCCATATGGGTTGGGTTGGACTTATGTGATGGATTGGATTGTGTTGAATTTTTTTTTGACCCACCATGGTGGGTTGGGTAAAAAAATCCCCTCAACCCGACCCAATCCAACCCATGCACACTCCTAGTAGGAATTGACTTATTTGAGGTCGTCCTCCAAAGTTTAGAGGTAAGAGGATAATTAGAGAAGTTGAGAATAGAGAAACTATATTATTATTCATCAATATCCATTTCTGGCTTGAGTACAAGATCTTCTGGCTGGTTACGAATGGTATAGGCGTATATCTCATTAGCCCATCAGGTTACGGATCTATTAACTAACCTATAACAACCTGATTTAGTAACTACTACTTAAAGAGCTTAACAAAACTCAACAGTGACTGCCACTAACAACCTTGCTCTAACAGACCTACACTAACAGATCATACATTAGCTATGCTCCTGTTAAATTGCAGCAGCTAGCATCACTCCTATTCTTGCATCAGCTTGGATCACGGCTCCTGTGTTGCACCAGCTTCATAAGATAACACTCAAAGCTATACCAATCAGCAAAAGTGAGAGAACATATCCTATGTGTGGTCAGTGCAAAGTGGCATGCCACAGTGAAAATTTCCGCAGAAACAGTCAAGATTTCAGTTTACTTGCCAAGCAAAAAAGGAAAAAGCCGCTTAATGAATAAAGATTTCAGTTTACTTGCCAAGTACAAATAGAGGCATCTTCGAATAACAACAGGGCACTTTGGTTACCAATTGAGACTTGACCTCAATGGCTTGTATTTCACTTTCCTCATTCTTGAGTCGGCCTCAAATATCCTAGCATTACTTCGACGCAAAACATGATATACAACAAACCCCATACTAGTTTACACAACTTAGACTTTTCCCCTTCAGATCATGCAAACCCCATTCAACAAGTCTGGACCATCTCAAACTCAGGCTTCCTAATTAGTAATTAGCACCTCTTCATAACTTCTTTCCAGATTCTTTTGGAAGACTCACACATAAGGAGCCTGCAATAAACACAGAGAGTCACCTTTGTAGCCCCATTTGAGTAATATATCTCGGGTAGCCAATCTATTCGTAATAGCAAACCAATTGATAAAGGCATGTCTAGGAATTGCAACTGAGAACCAAATTAGTTTCCACCACTGTCTCAAATTTCTGCCATACGACCACCAATCCCTCAAATTTCTGTCATAACAGCAACTCCTTCCCACTATGGATGCTATTCCACCTATCTTGCCTATCCACAAGCTCCACAATCTCCAAATCCACATCCAAAGGTTATCTTTGGGAGGTTTGAAGGACAACATTGCTGTGAATAGTCAGAATTCGATTTTACCTTCAGCAAAATAATAAAACGGCAACTTCTTCGATGATATGATCATATTATAATATATTTTTTATAAAGTGGTACCTATCAGCCTAAGTTATAGGGGCCAAAAGCCTTTTGCTTCAGTGGTACCACCAAGTTTCCTCCAATGGGAGAACTTAGATTCAAATCCTCCTCCTTCGGTTTGTTGTAAGAAAAAAAACAGGCTCAAGT
This sequence comes from Quercus dentata, assembly GCA_028216015.1. Taxonomy (NCBI): domain Eukaryota; kingdom Viridiplantae; phylum Streptophyta; class Magnoliopsida; order Fagales; family Fagaceae; genus Quercus; species Quercus dentata. The sequence goes on along the minus strand of CP116445.1, from coordinate 83,994,709 downwards.
TGCACAGCAGAGAATGTCAGTGCAACTAAGTGAAAGTTCAAAATGTGTTGGTGCATTTTATCTAAAATGATTCTCAATCATGTGTAATCTAATATCAACAATTTATAACAAAAATAGTAGAAGCAGCCAAAAAAAAAAAAAAAAAAAAGAATGATCCTTGAAGAAATTAATGCTTAGTTTTCTGTTATTATCTTGTGGGTTTTTTTCTTCTCCAATAGCGACTACCAAAACATTCGAACAAATACAAGTCAAACAGACAAGATACAAAAAGCAATGGTCACATAAAAGCCACATGCCATTGACTCCAACCACCACAAGCAGATTTCGAGACAAGGGTGATGGTATTGGAGGCACTTTCTGACTTGCATTGTGTGTAAAGTGTAAACTGTAAACGGACCTTCCATCAGTAATAGTTATGCATTTTCAGAAGCAGACCTGCAAAAAAAACAAAAAGGTGCGTGTAGAGAGGGAGAGAGAGCACTCTGATATCTGTTCAACAACCATCATAAGTTCTGCAGAACTTGTTTCTATGCCTCCAAAACCATCTCATCTAGAATAGCGTGTATCTGTCAAAAACATAGGGAAACAAAAAATTTCAAGCCTAGTCCAGTGGAGTTTTAGGCTTTTAGCACATATTTTTTATTATTGGGAAATAGAAGAATAACAAACAAAAGCAATGGCATGAATATGTAATAAATTTGATTATTCAATCAGGATCCTTTTCAGTTTGGCTCAATTTTGTGAGTAACAAAACAAATTCATTGAATCTAAAATATTATGTATTTCCCCACAACAGAAGGAAACAAAAAATCAAGTCTAGTCCAGTGGAGATTTAGCACAGATTTCTTGTTGGGAAATATAGGACTAACAAACAAGAGCAATGTTAATATGTTATGAATATATATAGATTTGCAAATTCAATCAGAATCCAACTCTGTTTCGCTCAATTTGTGAGTAGCGAATACTATGAAGATAATGGTTTAAATCATAATAAGTAAACATTGGCCCCTTAAAGATAACCTCTAGCTACTAATATTGAAGCCCACCGTTTTTCTGGTATGATTGATGTTTGGGCTATGTGCTATGTGGGCCATGGTTTTGTATTTGATCCTCTTTGAACCCGACCCCCACATGGAAGCATTATGGTTTTAAATAGTACCATTTGTGAGACTTAGGCCATAGAACAAAGGCTAGGCCGATAGTCTCGAGCCGAAGACTCATGACTAGGGTTTTTGATTTATTTTGGCCCATTTTGGATCAATTTTGGGGGTTATATATATTATTGTTTCATAATTAGGGTTTGATGTACAGGAGTGGCACTACACTATTCTCAGGGGGTTCAAATGAACCCCTTGACTTCAAGAAAAAAAAAATTATATATATAAATTTTTTTTTTTTGTTAGTTTAATACTATAATTTTTTCTTAAAAATAATTTTGCATACCTTGATTTAAATTTTGCACACTTTTATTATAAGTATTTCCAACTCTAATAATAAAAAGTAAGTATTTGTGAATTGTAAGTGTCACTATTTTTTATAAATTTATATTATGTGTGTGAGTATGTCTAATATTGATTGTGTGCATTACTTTTTGTTATAATGTTATTTGTGTGAATTATGATGTGTGTGGATGTTTGTGTGTACAATATAAATATAATATAAATTTATATAATTTAATAATTAGGAAATAGAGATGGTTTGTTACATGTGTGTGTATTGTTATCATGTTATAATAACTTTTTGTTATAAAGTTAGTAAAATTCAAGAAAAAAAAATCGTAAAGTTAGTGATTGTCCAAGCATTTGATTGGTTAAGTCGACACTAGTGTATAATTTCATGTATGAATGAGTGTGGTTGTTTAAAATATTTTTATAAAAACAATAACAAATAGATAATAAAAACTGCATAAAAATAAAAATGTTAGATAAACTTAACAAAATAAAATGATTGTAGGCTCATACATACCCACATTGGCAATAAATACTCATAATTCAAAATTTGAATACTTGTAGAATGAAATTGTAAGACTTCATGTATTATTATTATTATTTTTTTTCTTGTCAAGAACTCGATATATTTAAGTTCTTTTTTTATTAAAACTTTTTAATAACTTCCTAAACAAAATTCCTGGAGCCACCACTGTTGATGTCTTCGTAAGTCGCCTCAAGTACTATTCTCTCTAGTATAATGAAAATCATTGCAACTTCGATGTAGACATATTGCCAAATCATGTAAATCGAAGGAAACAAATTTTTAATCGATGCTATGTCATCCCATGTCTCTGTTGTTTTTGAACATCGATGCTATGTTGTTTTAAGTGTAGTTGCCAATTAATAGTCACATCATTAATAAGCATGGACAGAAGGAAACAAAATTCAAGACTCCATAAAACTTTAGAGAACAAAATCCAAATTTTGAAACGGTAGGGATCAAAAATAAAAATTATCCCAAACTTAAATAATGTAAAATTCATTTTAGTGAAATATTTATCAAGATCCTAATACAATTTCATTGAACATTTTCCTGTCATTTTTTAGGGATATATTTTTATGATTTGTTTATCTTTTTGACGTGGGATGACACCATCGTTTTTTTTTTTTTTTTTTTGGGAGTAGGTGGGATGACTCTATTGTTAAGCCTAGTTTATCTTGATTTCTTTATCTTTTTTTAAAATGAGATGGGTCAAAATAAAAATTATCCAAAACTTAATGGATGTAATTTGTATTTTAGTCAAATATTTATCAAGTTTCTAAGTTCTAACACAATTCCAATGAACATTTTCATGCCGTTTTTCAAGGATGTTTTGATGATTTCTTTATCGTATTTCCAGTCCAATTAAAGGAGGGGAAAAAGACATTGATAAATTCGTACCTTGTGGCTTGTGCTTAACCTAGTCTATTCTTGATTTTTTTTTTTTTTTTTTAAGTTGAAAAAAAAAAAAAAAAAAAAAACTTCTGTAGTAATTTAAATATTTTACCACTTGAGATGAATATAAAGGTGTGGGATGCATGGCTGGAAAGTTAGTAAAAATAAATGAATAAATAAAAATGATTTAAAATCAAGGCTGAGGATAAAAGGAAAAATATCCTCAGAAGATAAAATTAAAGGAATATTACTATCATCAAATCATAGTTTGTTTTTTTATGCAAAAAAAAAAAAAAAAAAAAAAATTAATCGTTTTATTTTTTTTTTAAGCACAAAAACTAAGCTAAATTAACCCTATTTTCAAACAGATCAGAAAGAATAAAAATAAAGGAGTCTCAAACATTCTAAAACAAAAAAAAATATTGAAAGAGTCTTAAATGTAAGTAGTTTTTTTTTTTTTTTAAAACCAAATGTAAGTAGTTCATATAAATATAGTACACCATTTAGTTTCAATAACACATAATATATATACATATTTCATTGATTTATCTAAAAGTTTCAAATCCTACCTTAAAACAATAGAAGTATAAATATAGTACACCATTTAGTTTCAATAACACATAATATATATACATATTTCATTGATTTATCTAAAAGTTTCAAATCCTACCTTAAAGCAATAGAAGTAGACATCATAAATTGAAATTCACTTAAAAAAAAAAAAAAACCTTAAAAGCAATAGAAAATTTATTCCCCCCCTCTCTCTTTAGAAAACAGGTTTTTAAAAATGTGATTCTATCAAGCCCATGGACCAGGGACTGCATACGATCCCTTTAGAAGGACTGGACCCACCTACATGGCTGTATAATTTTGCCATTCTGAGCCTAATAAGATAAAGCCCACTCAATGAAAACAACCCACCTGATACTTGCCCATACTCACCTCTAGTTACCATAGGCCCAATTAACCAGTTTGACTCAACTCAAGGCGAGAATATTCCGAGCATACTAGTACACAAAAGCATTGCGAAAGAAGAATAAAAGCCCAATGGGTGTTTCTGGAGCAAACTGACATTATGGGGCTTTTGGAGGGCTGGCCCAAATGGGCCTCCAATGGAACATTAGAGGTTTAGGCAATTCCTCTAAATTTAGTTCCAGCTCAAAAAAATTGTCTGAGAGGTAAAACCATCCATTTGATTTCTTATGAAAACTAAGAACAAGAAGGGAAGGGAAAAACTAGACTCACAAATGGAGGTTTATGGAATTTGTGGTAGAAGCAAGGGAAGGCTATGCTGTGGGGGCTTCTGTTGTGTTGCTCGGCTATCCAACTTCAGGTCTTAGAAGTAACAAAAAATGTAATCCATGTAGAAAGTACAATTTATTATTTATGTTCCATCTCTTCACTTTTGTTTATAGGCAGCCTTGTCTCCGTGAAAGGCAAGAGGTTTGAAATGTGCTAATGTAATCCATTTAATCTACTCCGATTGTTTCTCAAAAAAAAAAAAAAAAAAAAAGAAGAAAAAAAAAAAGGTCTACTCCGGCCTACTTCAATGCATTTCAGTCCATTCAATCTATTGGTCCACTTTGGTGCAATTTAGTTCATTTCAGTTCACTTTGGTCAAGTTTCTCTCCTAAATGGTAGTTGACACAGCACTTTGTTGTAGCACACAGATTTTGGAGGCTTTTTATATTATGGAGCTTATTAAGCTTGCCCTGATTTGACATTTATTATTGATTATGCGGTATTTTTTGGTACTAATTTTTAATGAATATATGTAGATTAAAAAAAAAAAAAAAAAAAAAAACAAAAATATATACAATAGAATTTTACTTTATATTACTCACTCTAAGATGATTGGTATTTTTCATTAGGCCAATACACCAATTGGTTTTTGGTATAAGTAAGATTCGAACCCCATATCTCATATATGTAAATTTTTTTCTTGATTAAATGTATTCTTAATATGGCAAGTATTTCAAGATGGACATATGCTCCAATCCGATAGTGGAGCCAATATATATTGATTTTACATTTATAAGATATTGTGTATGAAAATTATATTAGCATATAATTATTTATTTATTTTACTATTAATATTGACCAATATATTTTTAGATTAATTTTATTTTCGTTTCTCAAAGAAAAAAAAAATTTAATCTTACATTTTAATCTCGCTTTCTTTGAGCTAAAATCATGGCTTTGTCACTATCCCCAAAAACTAATATTAGGTTGAAAATTGAAATGGTGTTTTGTTATTATTATTATTATTATTTTAAGCTAGCTTCACAAATTATGTCAAAATACAATTTTATTTGATTAAAAAAGAGAAAAAATAAATAATAATAATACCAATAGTTATAATATTAATAATAATAATAATATCTATATCTATCTAGCTATATTATATCTAAAAACTTTAACATAGCATAGCTAGCTTATTTACATAAGGATTGCAAACAAAAAATAATCCACATGGATATAAAACCCCATAACATCCTCTTAGATGGGAACTTCAATGCAGAAGTCTATGATTTCAGATTGTGTATACTAATCGATCTTGGCTAGAGCATATTGTGATAGCTATGAGAGGGACTCTTGACTATATGGCTCCCATAATGGTTGAAATAAAAAATTATGGAAAAAGTAGGTGTTAATAGCTTTAGAATAGTGATCTTGGAGATATTGTGTAGAAGGAGAAAGTTTGATCGCTCTCAATAAGAGGAAGCAACGCATCTAGTTGATCTATTCAACAAAAAAGATTGAGGAACAATTGTTAAATTTGGTTGATAATTACAATGAAGATATGCATTTACGTAGAGAAGAAGTGGTGAATACAATGAGGGTTGCAACATGGTGCTTGCAAAATGATTTCACAAAAAGACCTTTCATGTCCATCTTGGTTAAGGTTTTGGAGGGTGTTGTGAATGTTGAGCATGACCTAGGTTGTTTCTTCTCAAATCCACCTTTACCAAACAAAAGAGTCCAGCAAAGATAGAACCAAGATTTGAAATTAGGGGAGGCCAAACATGAATAATTTTTTTTTTTTTTTTTTTCACAATTAACAAAGATTCAACAAACATTTAAAGAGTTCCTTAGAAAATTTTCTTCCACAATTATAATGTTTTTTTTTTTTTTTAATGAAATTGGAATTTCAAAATTTTGGATATCATCATCAAAGGTACGTAATACTGAATCACTAACATTGACTTCTAAAATATTTGTATTTCTTTTTGAAAAACTAATTAGTTACAAAAAGAAAAATGCTAAATAACAATACAAACGATGACCACATAACTATACCCACATAGTTTCACATTTTTTTGAGAATGACATAGATTCACATTCGGTGGTACACAATAGTATTATAGAATCCCACATAAAAGCAACTTACTATTGCCAGACATTGAAAATTAACTCTAACAAATAGTCAACAATAAATCAATAACTAATCGTGTATTACTGCCAAATTATCGATATGTTTTTATTGTTGTGAGTTCCAATTAGTTCAATTAATAAAATCTCTGATGGTTGAATAAGAGATCCGAGGTTCAATTCCCACCTACACTAAAAACCAATTAGTGCCTTAATCTAATAATAAAGAATTATCATTAGGAGCAGACGCCATAGGTTAAAACTTTCTCAAAAAAAAAAAAAAAAAGTAATATCTATTGTTGTTACTTGTTAATAAATTGTCATAGACAAAAGAAATTAATGGGTTCAGATTCCACCGTTTCACTATCGCCTTTCACAAGAGACACACTTCAGGTAAATGATTCCGCACACAATAGTAATGGGTCTATTTATTTGCTCCATTATCCATAGCACATAGAGAGACCGTTGCATGGAGGAAAAGTAACTCTGTTGGGAGGTTAATTAATTGTTAGATCTCTCTCCCTCTCTCTCTCCATATATATATATGTGGTAATGTGTAAACCATTTTATTTGTGGGCTGTTGGGTTAATTTAGTTTTTTAGGGGTCAGTTTTAATTCTAGAGGGAGAGGGGGGCAAATATAATTTTTCTAGGATTTATTTTTTAAATCTTGAAATACATACATAACATTTAACACTTTTAAACATGAAAGTAATTGAAGGATATTTACATTTTTTAGTAAGCATGAAACATGTTTATCTCTATTATTCACTATATCATGCAATTTTCAATTTTCTTGTTCATTGATTTCAACTCAATCATTCATCAACCTTGAAAACGCACACTGGTTAATAAACAAGACTATAACTTCCCAAGTCCGGTGGAAGTTCTGAGCAAAGACCAAAAGACATAGTGGTTGAATGAAAGATATATGCCATCAATTTGTATGAGAGAAAACAAAATACAACTATTTTTACTAAAAGATTCAATGAACCTTGAAAACGTGTGGTTTAGATTAGTACACTTATTGTTAGCGTTTCACAAGTCTTTGGTCATTGTTGGAACTCCCAAAGACTTTGGAAAGCTAAAGTCTTGGAAGTTTGGACTGTATAATAATTGCTTGATGCCGATAAATTGTTCTCTGCCATCCCTTCCCTTGCACAATGAATTGGCCATTTTTTCCTCTCATGTCTTGTATAAGTCATTTCTAGTCACTATTGTTGCTATTGCTCGCTCTTTGTTTTGGCATTTACTCCTAGTCATGTTGTTATTGCGTGGAAGTATCCCATTCAAAAAAAAAATTGTGAAAAAAATTGTGTGTGTATATATATATATATATATTATCATTGTTTTTTCATAATAACAAAAGTTTAATATGACTATAGTCAAGCATCCGAAGTGGTTTTTTAAATTTATTTTAAAGATGAAAACAATTACTTAACCATTTATTCCTTATCGTTTATGGCACAAGTATTTTGATTAAACGGAATTGGTTTTTTTTTTAGGAAATGCTTTTAAAAACTTTTTATTAAGAAAAAAAACATAATAGTAGTATGGAATTTTTTAAAAATAATTAATCAATAAATAACCTTTTTTAGGAAATTCTTTTAAAAACTTTTTATTAAAAAAAAAAAAAGCACAATAGTAGTAAGAAAATTGTCTAAAATAATTAATTAATAAATAGACCGTTATTTGAGAATTTTGTTTCAAAAAATTCTTGGCCCCCCAAAAATTAAAAATCAACCTTGAAAATTGAAATTTGTCCTTAAAAACTCAAACATTGAAGTGGCCACTTAAATTATATTTGGTTATCCACTATAACTATGTATTTGGTTTGAGAAATTCGCTTGTTGCTTATTTAGACTACAAAATTAAAGTTTGGGATTTCAATATTTGGGTATGTGTTGTCTAACTCCATCTAAAAGATTGTTTAGTTGTTTTTTTTATTTATTTATTTGGTCCTTAATAAGATGACTTTGCAATTGAGCATCATTATCAACTATTAATTTTATATGTTACAATAAATTCTTTAGTAAAAAATAAATTAAATATCAATTTAGTGAACATTAAATAAATTCTCGATCCTCATAATCTACATGAACTGTTTTTTTTTTTTTTTTCCCTTTTAAAATGATGATATTTTTTTTTTAATAAACAATTTCATGCATTAGAATTCACAAATAATGAAAAATTATCGATGAAAAATAGAACTTTACCATGATGAGTGTGATGTGCATTTCATACATAAAACCAGGAAAAGGGGTTTATGAGGAAACTCTTGATCTAGGCTTGCTTCTCGATCAAGTGTTTCCTCATAATCCAAAGTAAATTAAAATTCTTTTAATTTACTTTGGATTCAAACTATGAACTGGTAATGCATGCTATCCCTATAAAAGGACTGGACCCAAATACCTAGGCTCTATAATTTTGCCATGGACCATGGTGAATACAACAAGAGAAAGCCCCACTCGATGAAAATAACCCACCTGGTCCTTGCCCATACTGACCGTACACCCATATATACAACCAGTTTGACTCAGCGTCACCTCTCTTTACAAGGCGAGAGAAAATGCCGAGCATAGTAACACAAATGTATTGCAAACAAAGAATTAATCGAGCCCAATGGGTGTTTGTCGAGAATGTAGCGCTGGACACCTTGACGTGCAAAGTGATATTATGGGCTTTTGGAAGGCTGGCCCAATTTAAAACAACAATAGTAGAAGCAGAAACAAAAACATTAGAATGATTGCTCTTCAAAAAAAAAGCAATAGAATGATTGGTTAAGTCATTAAGGCTTATCCTTCTCAAAAAAAAAGTCATTAAGGCTTATTTTCAAACAGATTAGATCCAAAAGGCAATCTGGATCAACAGTGAAATGCAAGCTCCAGCTTATTGTGTGGTGCCTTCAGAAAATCTTCTTAAGTATTCATTAAAAAAAAATTAACTATACAAAATCTAATAAGTGAAAGAGAATTTGAATATATATATATATAGTACCCGTTTGGTTTGGACGTTTTTCTGCGTTTCAGCGTTTGCGTTTTGGGCATGGGACCCACGCTACAGTTGCACGCAGTAAACACATCCTACTTCTTCTTCTTTTTTTCTTCTTTTTTTTTACGCGTTTTAAGAGTAATGCAACTCTTGTTCATGAATAGTAGCCACAAATGTTGACTTTTCCACGGTGAATAGTGCACCCGTGCACTGTTCACGAACCCACAAATTCCACTTTTCAATAACTTTTTCATTAAAAATGAGTCCCACAGCACTATTCACACATTTAAAAAATATTTTGTTACAGTGTTTTCAGTTTCAGTAAAAATAAGCTCAATCCAAACATACCCATATACTGACATCTCAAAAAACTAAGGACAGAATTAGGATTCATACACTGGGGCCAAAGCTTAAAACCAAAAAAAAAATTATGAAAATAAAAACTAACATTTATTTCATATTCAACAAAATACTATCTACAAAATAAGTATTTCTTAAACATTTCATATTATAAAGAACATTAACAAAGTATAACATACTAAATAAGTGTTTCATATTTTGTGTGTGATTTTTGTTTAGTCCATATTTATTTTTTTTATTTTGGTTTTGTAGTTAAAGGGACATGAATTTTATTTATTTATTTGTTTTCTTGTAAGTCAATATCTAAATATTTTAGGAGAAAAGAGACAAATATATATATATATATATATATATATATATATATATATATCTTGCATAGTGTAGGTCCATCCCTGCAAAAAACAAAAACAAAAACACACAATCTATATATATAGGATTCACATATTGTGGCAATTGTAAATCACAAAGCATACTAATCAAGATAATAATCAAAGCATACTAATCAAAGTAGGGTGAAACAAATCTCATGGCTCTAGTACTAACAGAGAGAGCAACAAAGAGAGGGTGTAAGATCTAAATCTTCTTCGGAAGTGGAATTGGCCATGATTGTCAAAGCTTGAGGAGGGTAGTCATCATTAAATGAAGGCGTAAATGCACTTTTAGTCCCTACATTTTGACGTTTTTCCATTTTAGTCCCTATATTTTATTTTTTCCACTTTTAGTCCCTAAAACCAATTTACGCTTTCCGTTTTCGTTCTTTCCGTCGGTCAACCAACGGAAATAGCCGAGGTGGTGGCCGGAACAATTAAAATATTATAAAAAATGCCACATCACCTATGACACATCAGCATTTAAATTTTAAAAATTAATTTATTAATTTTAACTAAATAAAAAAAATAAAAACAGAATTAAAAATCAAAATTCACCTTAATTAAGATTTAAAGAGTACAAACTCAAAAAACTCATACAAACCCGTAAATCAAACACAGAAAAACCAAATCCACATCATATTAAACATGAACAAGAAATTAAACATGAACACATTAAACATTTGAACAAGAAGACAAACTCAGAAAATTTAAAACCTAAGAAATTAGCATTAGATCCACATCAACACAAAATTATACATGAACAAATCCGAAAAATCAAACCCCCACACCACCAAAGCATCAAACATAAAACTCAAAACCAGAATTTCTAGCCCCCAAACACAAAAACACTAAACTCTAAACCCAACACAAAACTCAACGATCCGAAACCCAACGATCAACGATCCACCGATCTGAAACCCAACGATCTGAAACTCAACTCAAACCACCGATTCGAAACCTCCAAACGCCCCGGATCCACCACCTTTGATCTCTACTTTTGTTTCATTGCAAGGAACCCAGGCCGAAGCTCCGCAAGCTTCAATCCTTCGTTGTTGACCATGACGCCACGAATAGCGGTAAGTCCTTTCTGGGCTTGGTCTATGGGTTTCACATCAATGGACCTAGCCGATGCAAACCCGAGGAAAACCACCACCACAAACCCACCAACCACACCACCGCCGACCACCACCACATCATAACCCAAAGAACCCAAATCGGCCAAAAGTCACGAACCCGGCCAAAAACCAGATTCACGGCAGCCCACGGCCCGACCCACCAAGCCCGCGATGACCCACCGCCGTTGCATGTCCTTAACCCACGATTCACCACCAAACCCGACCCACCACCAACATCAAGAGTAGGGGCCATTGAAGATGAAGGAATCGACCTCGGATCCTGGTCTCGAGAATGACTTGAACAATCGTTGGTCCACTCGTCGGTGGTGGAAGTACCATTAAGGCACTCGATGGAGAGGACCGTCGGAGAAAAAGAGATAAGAGAAAGCCAAGAGAGGAGTTTGACCCGAGAGGGAGAGGGAGAGAGAGATTTGGGAAAATGAAAGATGAGTTTGGGTCCGAGTTTAGTGTTTATTGATGATTTTGTTTTGTTTGGTTAACAAGAAAATTTAAGAAAAATTGAGAAAGTTACTACAAGTTTTTTTTTCTTACTCTTTAAATCTTAATTAAGGTGAATTTCGATTTTTAATTCTGTTTTTATTTAGTTAAAATTAATAAATTAATTTTTTAAATTTAAATGCTGATGTGTCATAGGTGATGTGGCATTTTTTATAATATTTTAATTGTTCCGGCTGCCACCTCAACTATTTCCGTTGGTTGACTGACGGAAAGGACGAAAACGGAAAGCGTAAATTGGTTTTAGGAACTAAAAGTGGAAAAAAATAAAATATAGGGACTAAAATAGAAAAACGTCAAAATGTAGGGACTAAAAGTGCATTTACGCCTTAAATGAAAAGAGTGATTCTACCTGCTTATTCCACTTCAAAAAAATATTCAAATCCAAACAAAAAATATTTATATATATATATATATATATATATATATATATATAAAGTCAAGACTTAAAAAAAATTTAATTAGATAAATTTTAATTGAATTATCAATTTTTATTATGAGAAAACAAAAAGAAAGATTTCATTCACCCCACAATTGATGAATTGAATGAAGCTACGTGTATGGTGTGGAGTCGACTTCATGGTTATTTCAAAGATTCTCTGACACTCTGCTATAGAATCCAATCTACGAAGATTGCAATAATTTGTATACGGCCTTTCTTGTTTGGCTGAGCTCCTTTTTAATCAGTCATCGATGAGATTGAGCGTGATGCACAAGTAATCAGGTCTGATATTTTTGACTCTTTTGCTCTCGCCTACATATTTGAAGTTTCTCTCTTCTTTCTTTCAAACTTCCCAGTTTTTCACTAAAGAAAAATACCATTCTATCACTAAAAAAAGCAAAACAGACTTCGCAGCTTTCATCCTCTCTCTCTCTAAATGGACATTTTCCCTCCCTGCTGTATGAAAAGAAAGACACGCTTAACACCAATTTTTTAAAAAGCAAAACACTTTTATGACAGGAAAGGACATAGCTCATTCATTGAGCTCTTGAGTGTTTGACAAAACCGTGTGCTGGAATTCAAAGTTTTGTTTTTTTCATAGAAATCTTTTACTGTTTGGTGACCAAATTGTTTGGTTTTGCGCTTTACCGTCTACATTTACGTCATTCTCAGCTGTGAAGTACGACAGTTTTTATTGAAAGAACAAGGAAATTGCTAGTAGATAGTGATTTTTTAAATCTCAATTCGTTGAGCTTCCCTAGAAACTGTGAGGGAAATTCTAAAATTACTATAAAATATTTATTAATTTAGGTGTCTAAAATATGATTTGTGTTATTTAATCAACATAATAAATTATTGTTTTGTGATTTGGCGACACATTAATATGCTATAATTAATCAAATTTGTAATATTTTTCTATTATCTATAATTTTTTAATAATGTTAATTAAGTTTATTTCTTGTCACATTAGTTTATGATACCATGGCAGTTTATAAAATTTTATGGCATCTTTAACAATTTTTAGTTATAAAGTGTGTTAGTACATTTATGATTACAAATTTTCTTTTAATTAATTATTGAAATGTTTATTAGATAGAATTCTATTTTTTTCATTTATTATTCTAATGCCATGTATAATTTAAATCTCTTTTATATATATAAAAAAGTATATTTGAAATGTATAATTTTAATTATATTTAATTATATTTATGTATATGCACAAACTACACACTAGTATATATAATTTGAGAAAGACGAGCTTCTGACCTTCATAGTGATAAACCTTAAGAATGATATTACTTCGACCAACAGGAAAATATGCTTTTTAAGGTCCAGTTGCCAATTGGTCTTGGTAGCCTTGCGGCCTTACCCCATTTACAGAGAAGACAGAAACTAAAGTTATAAAACAGCTTGAAAATTAGATAAGCTAACGAAGATGAATCTTGATTCCATCATAATCAAATTCAAACTACAAGAGTATACTAAAGACTCCCCCAATATCACTTTACATTTTTTTTATGATTTTTTTTTTATGAAAACAATATCACTTAACATTTTAATTTAATTAAGGCAAGAATATTATTGCCGCTAATAGTTTATACAAATAAAATTAATTTGAATATGGACGGTCCAAACTAATAGCTTATCAAATTAATTTTTAGGTGAGATATAATTATTGGTGGTTAAGCCGTGAGTCATAAGTAGTTAAATACTAGCACTTAAAAAGATTTGCTTCCATCTTGATAATTTGTAGAAGGCAAATAATAACATCATTATTAACATTTTAACGATTTTGTTTATAGCTGTATATAATTTTAAATATGTTTTGAATATAGGGCCCCTACTACATAACAAGCTTATACCAAATTCATTTGTAAAAGAACAATTGAGCAATTGAATATATTTGGCTTATTGCCATTTCTTCTCTTCCTAATTGAGCTTCTTATTCAAATGTTAGTTAGAGATGGACCTAGCTCCTCTCCTCTCTTTTCTCTATATATATATATGTATAGAGTACACATTCAACTTTACCGAGACAGGCTTATATATAGAGGCACAAATCATCGGGTCTAATAATATTAGCACAATAAAGAGTTAAGGGCAAGGGCATTATAGCTAGTACAGCAGGACTGCACCCACAAGTGAACTTTGTCTAATATTAACACATTTTGTAAACAGTATCCTACTTCTCAAACATGTTATTTTCTATGTTTAATTTTATGGGTAAGTGGATTTGGAAAATTAATATACTTCCTCGAATTCAAGTTTTTGTGCGGATGTATCTCCATGATAGCATAGATTTAAAGGATTGTTTTTTAATGGCAAGAGGTATCGTCAATGACACAATCAGCGCCCTTTGCCGAAGAGAACTGGAAATGATCATTCATGCATTAAGGGCCTGTGATGTTGTGAAGACAAATTGGAACCAGTTGGAAATTAACCATTTTGATAGTGATTTTTTCTCTTGTAATCTCCAAGATTGGCTTGGAAAAAACAGCAAAGTGGAATATAGTAAGGTTCCTAATCATCCCTCCTGGAAGATCACCTTCCTATTTGCAATTTGGATCATCTCACAACCGGGTTGTTTTCAAAAATTGTGCTCCTAGTAGGGAAGATTCTTCAAAGAGATATGGAATTTATCCATTGTGCACAGTCCCACAGAGCTGCAGTAGGACAGTTTGTGAGGCGTATTAGGTGGGAAGAGCTTTGCATGGGATGGGCTAAGCTAAACACTGATGGCTCTTGTCTTGGTAACCCTGGAATATGTGGAGGTGTTGTGCAAGATTAGTTGGGTGGATGGCTTGGCGGATTCTCAAGTAAAATTGGAATCACCACTAGCTTCTTAGCAGAGTTATGGCCATTATATGGTCTTATTTTGTTCCAAAACCTTCAGTTAACAGCTTTAGAAATGGAGTTAGATGTAAAGCTATTGTGTATCTTCTAGCTAACTCTAGTTATTCCTTTGCTCAAAAAAATAAAAAGCTAACTATAGTTATTTTAATAATGTTGTATCTTCCATTGCGGATGATTAATGTAAGCTAATGATCTCACAATTTCCCCAGGTGCATGTTAAGCATTGCTATTGAGAAACTAACAGATGTGCTTATAGTTTGGCAAGATTGGAACTCAATCAATACTACGAATTGTGTTGTATGATAGTCTACCAATAAACTTCTTAGATTTTTATCTTTTGGATTTTAATGGTTTTGTAACATACTTTGGAAAAAAATAACCAAAAACCACTATTTTTTGAAATTATTAGTGTTTTATCACTTTTTGAGAAATATCTAATAAACTACCACATTTTTAAAATTCGAGTTTAAGAAAATCGAGTTTCATAAAAAATGCCACACAAAACTCGATTAGGTGAAACTCGAGTTCGTTGCAATGTGTTACTCGAGTTTGTTGCAATGTGTTACTCGAGTTTATACTCTCTAAGAAACACAGCACTCACATAGCTATAATTGTTGACTTATCTTTCTTCTTTTTTTTTTTTTTTTTCTTTTTTCATTGGCTCTCAGTTTTGTTTTTTATTCTTCAAGGTGTGGGTTTCTCTTTTTTTTCTTTCTTTTGTCACGTGGGATGGGAGGTCACAAGTGTTGACTTATCTATTTTTTTTTTTTCTCATTGTTTAAACACAAGCAAATAGTTTTCTCTTTGGCTTTCAATTTTCAGGCGTGAGTTTCTCTTTTTTCTTTCTTTTGCCAGGGTCACATGAGATGGGAGGCCACAATTGTTAATTTATCTAATTTTTTTTTTCTCATTGTTTAAACATAGGCAAATAGTTTTCTAGTTGGCTTTCAATTTTGATTCTTATTCTTCCAGGGGTGGGTTTCTCTTTTTCTTTCTTTTGTAAGGGTCACGTGGGATGGGAGGCTATAATTGTTGACTTATCTAATTTTTTTTTCCACGTTGTTTAAACATAGGCAAACAGTTTTATCACAAGGAACTCAAGTTTTAAAAAAGTGATATATTTTTTTATATTTCTCAAATAGTGGTAAAACACTAATAATTTTAAAAAATAGTGATATTTGGTTATTTTTGCCACCTACTTTGTCTTGAAACTCGTTTGGTTATTTAGTTTTATTGAATTTCCTGTAATTTTTATCAAAGTCAAAGATATTTTATGCATTTGAATACCGTTTATTTTAATAAAAAATAAATTTTTATTACCGTTTATAAATGAAATTACCGTACATTTGTGTTCATATAGAATCAGGCGCTGAAATTTATTTAAAAAAAAAAAAAAAAAAGCGTCTGCGTAAACTCCAAACACGGCGCGGAAAAGCTTTTGCGTGTGGAAAAGTTGATTTTGTAAGTCAACTAGTCAACCAAGGAAGGATCAACGAAAGAGTATTATTAAACAAAAAATTACTGGGGCCAAAAAATAGACTCGGCGTAAATTTAGAAAGTGAAAAGAAAAAAAAGAATGAAGGTAACAGCGAGGATCACGTTTCAACTTTCCTGCAGCAAAATAGAATTTCATTAAAAAAAAAAAAAAGTGTCTCATTAATTACTGATGCTTGTCATTCTATCCGGTTTTCCTTGCCCTCTTTGCCTTTCTTTCTTCTAGCACTGTATACTTGTTACAGACAGTATGGGTATAAGCAGCAGCTGGGCTTGCTGTGCTTTTCTTCTTTACCTGCTTGCTCTTTTCTTATCACCTTTTCGCACCATAGGGACGGCATTACCTCGCGGTTTTCTGAGTCCAAATTCTTCATGGAACACCAGTTTTTCTGCTCCCATTAATACTGTGAAGTTCGATGATGGATCAATTGCGAGAAGCATACTTGTCAGTGTAAATGTAACAGTAATTGAGGACGATATTGAATATGCTTGTGGTTGTGGCTTCTTCTGTAATCCACCGTGCAACAGTTTTCTCTTTGCCACTTTCGTTCTTTATTATTACAAAGGCGACAGCGGGACGTCGGTTGCCACATATTGGGGTCCACATGTAGAATGGTCTGCTAACCCAAATAATCCGGTCAGCAGTGCTAATGCGACTTTGCAGTTCACGTCCAAAAGAGGCTTGGTGTTACGAAATGCTGATGAAACTGAAGTGTGGTCCGCAAACATCGCCAACAAATAATGTGGCTAGCCTAAAGTTAACTCCCACATGCAACCTCATGCTCTTGGATAAAAATAATAAAGCAATTTGGCAGTCTCATGAACACCCAACGGACACGCTGTTTCGTGAGCAAAAGTTGGGGGTAGGGAAGAGCCTCACTAGTAAAGGAGGATTGTTTTTGCTCAATCTCACAAGTGAAGGGATTTTTGCTTATATCAATTCTAATCCTCCTCAACTCTATTATTCTTATAATATATCAGGTTCTGATACCAATATCTCAGGTATTGAGTTTCGAAATGGAAGCATAGCTTTGTTAGATTCAAAAATGGGTTCGCAAGAATTAGAATTACCTGGTCGTTCAGCAACATTTGCGCGGAACGCAAGATTTGAGAATGACGGACACTTGAGAGTCTATACTTTTAGTCCGAAACCCAGGGATAACATTCTTCTGGCAACACGACTTTATAGCTGTGACTTCCCTACAGCTTGCGGCAGCTATGGTGTTTGTGAAAACAAAGTCGACAGCTGTAATAGCAAGTGTATTTGTCCTCTAGAAAAGAATAAAAATGGAGCAAGCTATTTTAAGCCAATCAATGAAAGGGAGCCTGACCAAGGATGCATCCCGGTTACTAACTTGTCCTGTGATGCTGAAGCTTTGAAACGCCAAACTTTTTTGGAGGTCGACAACATCACGTACTTTCGCTTTGGAGCAGAAGTCCCAGATGATATAAAACCAGACCATCGAAATATAACTTTAGAGAAATGTAAAGAGGAATGCCGAACAAGTGTTGTTGCAAGGCTGCTATTTATTATTATAAATTGAGATCAGTAGGCGGGGATTGCTATTTGGAATCCCAAATCTTTTCAATGATAACCGTCACTCCAGAAGAACTCCAATATTCTTCTGATCGCTTTAAAATATGCATTAAGGTGCAGGATGTTATGGAGAAGAATAAGGCGCAAAGGGTTCAACGGCAAAAACATGGGCTCGAAATAATTGTGGGTTCTAGCATCGCATTTGGTCTGTTTCTTTTGATTGGAAGCTTTGTTTTCCAATTTTGGAAAAAGAGAAGTGCTGATGAAGGTGATGAGTATTATTTGGATCATTTACCAGGAATGCCCACAAGATATTCTTATGATGATTTGCAAGCCATGACAGAAAATTTCAACAAGAAACTTGGTATTGGTGGATTTGGCACGGTTTTTGACGGAACTCTAATTGATGGCACTAAAATTATTGTGTAGCGTCTAAATGATTTAAATCAAATCAAGAAATCATTTTTAGTTGAGATTGAGACAATTGGCAACATTTATCATTTCATTTTGGTGAGACTAATTGGATTTTGTGCTAAGAAATCTCATTGGCTTCTTGTTTATGAGTACATGTCTAATGGATCTCTAGATAT
The DNA here is from genome assembly GCA_028216015.1 of Quercus dentata. Taxonomy (NCBI): domain Eukaryota; kingdom Viridiplantae; phylum Streptophyta; class Magnoliopsida; order Fagales; family Fagaceae; genus Quercus; species Quercus dentata. The sequence goes on along the minus strand of CP116445.1, from coordinate 83,976,204 downwards.
ATGGGTGTTTGACAAAAATCTTGGAATTTTGCTTGATTGGTAGTGTAGAATGAAGATTGTTCTTGACATAGCAAGGGGGCTAATTTATTTACATGAGGAATGCTGGTAGAAGATAGTCCACTTGGATATTAAATCCCAAAACATTCTTTTAGATGAGAATTTTAATGCAAAAGTCTCTGATTTTGGGTTATCAAAACTAGTCAACCGTGACCAGAGTCAAGTTGTGACAATCATGAGAAGGACTCCAGGCTATATGGCTCTAGAATGGTTAAGTTCAGTAATTACAGAAAAAAGTAGACATTTATAGCTTTGGTGTGGTGCTCTTAGAGATATTATGTGGAAGAAGAAATATTGATCAATCTCAACCAGAGGAAGCGATGCATCTACTTGATCTATTCAAGAAAAAAAATTAAGGAGGAACAATTGTTGGATTTGGTTGATAAGTACAGTAAAGATATGCAATTACATGGAGTAGAAGTTGTGAATACAATGAGGGTTGCAACATGGTGCTTGCAAAATGATTTTACAAAAAGGCCTTCCATGTCCATCTTGGTTAAGGTCTTGGAGGGTGTTGTGAATGTTGAGCATGACTTAGGTTATTTCTTCTTGAACCCACCTTCACTTAGCATGAGTGATGGAATAGATAACCAAGAAGTATACGCTGGCGATACTAATCCATTAGTGCCTTCAATTCTATCAGGACCGCGATGATTTTTTACTGTACCATCTTCTTTGATAGACTAATGAGGTAATTTCCCCAATCTTAATAAACTCTGTCATCCAATGACTAATAGTAGTAGTTTGAAATTTGATGTGAGCTTTCAAGTCATTCATGAGATCAATGGGTTTTCTGTTGATAACGTTTTTTATTTTTTATTTTTTTTTTAATACTCCATATTCAGGTGACACTAAAATTTAAGTTTCAGTAGTAAATAATTTGTTATGTTATGTTCCTTTTCAAGGATTTAGTGCAAAATTGATAATATTATAGATTAAGTGCTAGGACCACAACTTCTATTCTATAATTTTTCCTATTATTCTGATTTGGTAGATTGTAAGTGATTGCCTACACATTTACATGGACCTATTTTTTTTTTTTTTCTACTACTTATAGTCTGTCACATCAAAATTGTAACAAAAAAATTATGTCCACATATTTTCTCCATTATATAATATTATTTTTGTAAGTTTACACCGAGGTTGCGATTTTGCTCATATATTATAGTTCTTGATTACAATCTCTAGTAAACTATTTTTGTGTGAATTTTAATTAGCTCAATTAGTAAAATATTTTATCGTTGTATAATAAATTGGGGATTTGAACCCACTTACACCAAAAATCAATTGTATCTTAATTTTATGATAAAAGCAATTGTACGGGGGTTGTTCCTGAGGTTGTTGGGCCTTGGGCCCAGAACTAGAGATACAGCACTTGACCCCCTCCCCATTGGACTTGGCACCTTGATCCATACACTCCTTTGAGACTCACCATGAGCCCAATAAACATAACGGGACCATTTAACCTTGAACGTCAAAGGTAAACCACTCCCGATCAAACTTATCTTGAACGGTGAATGGTTGCTCGGTAACATGATGACCTAGCTTCCCGGTAGTGCTTAAGGAAATGTCACTGCCGAACATCCCTCATGAAGTGGGAATCGGTTCCAATGCCACCGCCACCTCACTCACGTAAATACCCACCTAAAGGTTACAAAATTGGACTTTCATTTGGCACTAATAGAGGGAAGTAATCATAACACCTCCACTAATCTAAAGCTATAAATAGGGTGATGAAGGAAGAAATGGGGGTTGGCAATTCTTGAAAAAGTACTAAGAGAAGAGAGCAAACACTTAGAGAGAGAACAGAGGAGCAAATACGTGAGGAAGAGAGAAAAGCTTGAGGAAATAGAAGGGTATCTGGGTCTGCCAAGCATAGAACCACCCATATTAGGAAATTCAAAAGCCCACGAAACAAATAGATTGTGAGCCCAAATAGAGGTTAGGCCTAATAGCCATATATTTTGGGTACGCATAGTTGGCGTCGTTTGTGGGAATCTCCTATAAAGCTGTGGTTCTATCAAGGCGTGCATGGGAAAATGTCCAGAGGTCCATCCGGGAGTTATGTTGAAAGTGGCTCTGGGAGGTCTTCGCGAGGATCCACTTAGAGGGAAAGAAGGCAGAAAAGATGCGAAGATAGGGAGCATGAGAAGGAAGGGCAGTCCGGCCTTGGAGAATGGTCATTTCAAACGAATCGGACGATGTCCGGTGCCTCGGGGTGCAACCGTTTCAACAGAAAGGATGAGGAGCTTGAGTAGAGGGATCAAGAGCTCGAGCATCTACGAAGGTTGGTGAGAGATTAAAAGTTCGAAGTAAGAGGTAGGTGTAGGAAAAGAGATCATGAGGAACGAAGGGAAAGGTCGGTTAGTGTTGGGGATCACCGTGGAGCGGGGTCCCATCAATCGGGCTCCCACCGGCACCGAGATCATTCTCGGGAGTATACAAACTGGGATTTGGCTTCCCTAGAGGGGGGAAGGCCTCGGAATGCAGCCATGGACGCTATGAGCCGTGCATTATGCCAAGCAGCCCGATCACCATTTTTAAGAGATATTGAAAGGGCACCTATGCCATGCAGATTCACACAATCGCCGTTCAATTCTTACAATGGGAAGACGGAACCAGTGGAACATGTGAGTCATTATATTCAAATGATGTATTTGCACGCTCATAAAGATGCACTGATGTGTAAAGTGTTTCCCTCAAGCCTCGGCCCCACTGCTTTGAGATGGTTCAACAGCTTAAGGAACGGCTTGATTCATAGTTTTTCTGAATTAATTCAAGAGTTTGGTGTACGGTTCATGACCTGTAGCCGAGTTTTGCAGCTCATGGACGCATTGTTGTCAATGAAAATGGGGGCTGGGAAGACCCTCCGCAGCTATGCCAACCGATCATCGGGAACGTACAACGAGATTGGCGGAGGTTAAAAAAATCGCGGTGAGTACTTTTCGGATGGGATTGCCCGAGGATTCTGGACTACGGGAATCGTTGACGAGGAGGCCGCCCGAGGATATGAGGCGATTGATAAGGCGTATCGAGGAATATAAATGATTAAAAGATGACCGGATTCTGAGCAAGGGTAAGGCCCCGGTCATAAGTCATCCTCAGTATATCAGCTTTAAGTCCAAACCCCGAAAGGATTTGAGGATTCAAGAGCCAGGGCTGTAGGTGGGAGAGGTGAATGTAGCCTTCAAGGAACCGGTGCACGGGATTGTGGATCGAATTAAGAATGAGCCGTATTTCAGGTGGCCGAACTAGATGGGGGGAGACCCGTCTCATAGAAATCAAAACTTATATTGTACTTACCATAAAGATAAGGGGCATACCACCGAGCAGTGTAGGGTGTTGAAAGACCATCCGGAGCAGTTAGTGAATATGGGGTATTTGAAAAATTTTATGGTGGACCTAAGGAATCGGGAAGCCGAGCAAGGTGCTCGAACACGAGGGAATCCCCTCCCACCCCCTCTAAGGGTGATAGAAGTCATCCACGTAGCTGCGAGAGGCGTTCGGGTGTCTAGGAGAAGGGGGGGTATTAAGCGTGGTAACAAAGCAGAAAGTTGCACGAGTGAGCAACCCTCTGAGAAAAAGTTGAAGTACACTCGGGAACCCATTGCTTTTAATGACGACAATATGGAAGGCACAATTCAACCACACGACGATGCTTTAGTGGTTACAGCCCGGATAAATAACTTCATAGTAAAGAGGGTGTTGATAGATCAGGGGAGTAGTGCGGAGGTGATGTATCCCGACTTGTACAGGGGGGCTTGGCTTGAAGAAGGACAACCTATCCATGTACGATACGCCATTAATGGGGTTTGACGACCGTATGGTAATCCCGGAAGGATAGATTTCACTTCTCGTGAATATGGAAGGTAAGGAGGTGATTGTAACATTCATAGTGGTCACTTCTTTCTCCCCGTACACTACGATCCTTGGAAGGCCATGGATTCATGCCATGGGGGTTGTGCCGTCCACCCCGCATGTAAAGGTCAAGGTTCGCACCGAGCATGGAATTGCCATAATAAGGGGCAATCAGCAAGTAGCCGGACAATGTTTGGTGGCTGTAGTTGACCGAGGAATCAAGTAAAAGGAGTCAACCGAGGAGACTCCCTTATAGCAATCATAGGAACCCCAAGAAGAAGCAGGGACCAGTTGTGCCGAGGACCTGGTAAGAGTAAGGATATTGCCGGATGATGATAGGAGTTTTTTTATTGGAACAAGTGTGAAGGACGAAGAAAAGGTAGAAATGTTGTTGTTTCTACTACGAAATGTAGATGTGTTCACCTGGAGCCCGTATGAGGTACTTGGGGTGGACCCCGAGTTTATAGTTCACAAGCTCAACGTGGATCCCCTATGCCCTCCCAAGAAGCAGAGGCCGAGGAAATCGGTTAAGGAGCACGTTGATGCTGTCAGGCAAGAAGTCAAGAGGTTAAGGGAAGCCGAGGCTATAAAGGAGATTTTCTTCCCGAAGTGGCTTGCGAATACCGTGGTGGTAAAAAAGAAGAACGGTAAATGGAGGGTCTGTGTTGACTTTACCGACCTGAACCGAGCGTGTCCAAAGGATCATTTCGATGCCTAAGATTGATCACCTGGTAGACGCTACATATGGTCATCCGAGGATGAGCTTTTTGGATGCTTTTCGGGGTTATCACCAGATTGCCCTAGCCGCCAAGGACCAGGAGAAGACGACTTTCATAACCCCCGATGCTAACTATCACTATACTGTGATGTTGTTTGGATTAAAGAACGCTAAGGCTACATATCAACAAATGATGACGAGAATGTTCCGGGACAAGATAGGGCGTACAGTCAAGGTATACATTGATGACATGGTAGTGAAAAGCAAACAGGAAGTGCAACACATAGATGATCTCAAAGGGGTGTTCGAAATACTCCGATAGCACAAGCTGCGACTCAATGCCGAGAAGTGTACTTTCGGAGTAGGGGCTGGCAAGTTCCTAAGGTATTTGATCAATAACCATGGAATAGAAGTCAATCCCGACCAAATCCTAGCAATAAAACGTCTTAAACCACCAAGCAACCCAAAGGAAGTCCAATCTTGACGGGCATGTTAGCTGCCCTCAATTGGTTTATCTCCAAGTTTACGAACCATTGTCGTCCATTCTACTAGCTTTTGAAGAAATGGAAGGAATTCCAATGGAGTAAAGAATGCAAAAAGGTTTTCCAAGAGTCGAAAGATTATTTGGTGCAGGCACCCATGCCGATGACCCCAGAGCCGGGGAAGACATATTTATTTACCTTTCTGTGTCGGAACATGCTATGAGCGTCGTGCTTCTCGGTGATCGGGGAGTGCAATAGCCAATATATTACATCGGTAAGACCCTAGTAGATGCCGAAACAAGGTATTTACCATTGGAAAAGTTAGTGTTAGCACTAGTGCATGCTACACGGAAGTCGCCCCACTACTTTCAAGCCCAAACCGTTTACGTATTGACCGAGTATCCTCTACAGCCATTATTGAAGAGATCTGATTTCACAGGAAGAATAGCTAAATGGGGGACTCAGCTAGGCTCTTTTGATATTAGATATAGGCCTAGAAGCTCGGTGAAGGGTCAAGTCCTCGCCAATTTCATTGCAGAGTTTTCCTCAAGAGTGGGGAATGAAATGGTTTGTCCTGTCGAGGTAATCCCATGGAAGGTGTTCGTGCACAGTGCATCTAGTGCATTAGGAGCCGAGGCTGGGATCGTAGTTATCACCTCGGAAGGAATAAAGTTAGAGCATTCCTTCTGGTTGGGCTTCTGGGCGTCTAATAACGAGGCCGAGTATGAGGCCCTGCTGGCCGGATTAAGAATGATTTCAGATCTAGGTGCTAAAGAAGTGGAGGTCTACTCGGACTCATGGCTGGTAGTCAATTAAGTGCAGGGAAACTTTGAGGCCAAGGATCCCCGGATGATGGAATACTTACGGTTCGTGAAACAAACTATGGACCGCTTTACGAATGTTAGAGTTGTTCAAGTAGCTAGGGGACAAAACCGGCACGCTGATTCTTTGGCCACCTTAGTGTCTTCCTCAACCGAGGAAATTCCTCGGTTAATCAAAGTTGAGTTAGTAATGGAACCAAGTATCAATGCTAGAACAAGTGTTTCACAAGTAACAATGGCTGGGCCATGTTGGATGGATCCGATCATAAACTTCTTAGCCAAGGACCATGTGCCGGATGATGAGAAGGAAGCAGAAAAAGTACATCGAATAGTTGCTCGATATTGGTTGTCCGCCGATCGTAAGCTATATTGAAGATCTTTTGGAGGGCCTTACCTATAGTGCTTGCACCCCAACAAGGTTGAGGAGATTCTGGCCGAGTTACATGACGAGGTGTGCGGCGATCACGTGGGGGACATTCGTTAGCTCACCAAACAATGACCCAAGGGTTTTGGTGGCCACAATTACAAAAGGATGCTAACGAGTATGCACGGAAATGTGAGCAATGTCAGAGGCACGCCCCTGTGATCCACCAACCGGCAGGGAACTTGAATCCCATTAGTAGCCCTTGGCCTTTTGCACTGTGGGGGCTAGATATTGTTGGTCCATTCCCCCGGGTGACAGGAAATCGGAAGTTCATCCTTGTGGCCGTGGATTACTTCACTAAATGGGCAAAGGCAGAGGCGTTGGCGAATATTCGAGACGTGGATGTGAAGAAGTTTGTATGAAAGAATATAGTAACGAGATTTGCAGTGCCGAAATCCCTTGTGTCGGACAATAGGATGCGGTTCGGACAAATTGAGCTTTCCACGAGTTTTGTGACAGTCTTGGCATCACAAATTGTTATTCCACCCCACATATCCGCAGAGAAACGGTCAGGCCGAGGCCACCAACAAGGCCATTGTGAACGGGTTGAAGAGGAGATTAGAAGGTGCTAAGGGCAGGTGGGCGGATGAGTTGCCTAGTGTTACGTGGGCATACTGAACAACCCCGAGAAGGGCCCCAGGGGAAACCTCGTTCTCTCCGACCTATGGAGCGGAAGCGATCATACTAGCAGTAGTGAACTTGTGTAGTGCCCGAGTTTTTAATTCAGTCCATGAGAAAATTTGAGTTGATGATGAAAGAGTTGAACATGTTGGAAGAACGCCGAGAATTAGCAACTATACGATCGGGCGAGAATATCAACAACAACTTGCCCGGAGATACAACAGGGACGTGAGGAAAAGGGAGTTTAGAGCAGGAAATCTGGTACTTCGGAAGGTAATGGGGAACACATGGGATGTCAATGCCGGGAAGTTAGGACCAACTTGGGAGGGACCATATAGGGTCACCGCCATTGCAGGTGCAGGGGCATATTACTTGGAGGATTTGAACGAAAGACCACTTCCTCGGCAATGGAATGCCCACAATCTGAAGAAATTCTACTATTAAGTATCGACACTGCGGGGGTACATGTTAAATGTAATATTATGTGTGCATATTGTTAATTAATACAAAAGCGATGTTCATCCATGCAGGTGTATCTTTACTTATGATTTTATCATTGTTAACTCTGTAAGTTCTGGTCGATGCACACCGGGAAATTTCATATCAAATTTTTCAAAGGGGGGAACCTGTTCCCGGTTTGATTTTCATTGCCAAACAGGTGGAAACCTTATACTAAATTCTTTAAGGACAAAAACCTTTTCCCGGTTCGATTTTTATCACCGAGAAGGTGGAAACCTTATGCTAAATTTTTCTAAGGACAGAAACTTGTTCCCAGTTCAATTTTCATCACCGAGAAGGTGGGAACCTTATGTTAAATTTTTCAAAGGACAAAAACATGTTCTCGGTTCAATTTTCATCGCCGAACAGGTGGAAACATTATGCTAAATTCTTTTAAGGACAGAAACATGTTCCCGGTTCAATTTTCATCATCGAGCAGGTGGAAACCTTATGCTAAATTTTTCTAAAGACAAAAATTTATTCCCGATTCGATTTTCATCACTAAGCAAGTGAAAACCTTATGATAAATTTGCCTAAGAACAAAAACTTGTTCCTAGTTCAATTTTCATCACTGAGCAGATGGAAACCTTATGCTAAATTCTTCTAAGGATAGAAACCTATTCCCGGTTCAATTTTCATGACTAAGCAGGTGGAAAACTTATGCTAAATTCTTCTAAGGATAGAAACCTGTTCCCATTTTGGTTTTCATCACCGAGCAGGTGGAAACCTCATGTTAGACTCTTCTAAGGACAGAAACCTGCTTCATGGGCTTGATCATAATGGCCAGGCAAGTTGAAACCTAATCCCAAACTTCATTTAAGGGCAGAAGACTGGTTCTCGGACAGACGCGGAACTTACGATTGAGCTATTCCAAGAATGGTAGTGAGCTCTCCAGCTCCATTCTAGTCACCGGGCACACAGGGAGTGAGTCAAACCGTTTAGGGAGGACTAAAGCCATTATCTCGGATATAACCCGCATCACGGGGAAGGTAATTACCCTACATCTTCCTAAAGAGTTAACCTATGTCAAATTTAGTAGTTATCACCGAGGAGTCAATTCTTTCTAGATATAGGTGACCTATTACGGGCCAGTCCCAGAAGTAGAATACCCGTTAAATGCTGGAGCATATATATAAAAAGAGAAAAACAAGTAAAGAACATGACCAAAATATATATATATATATATATATATATATGTATATGTGTATATATATAATAAAATAATAACTTAGTAGCAAACATTCATAAACATAATTAAAACAAGCTGATAAATTTTAGACCAATGTCTAGTCGCCACAACCCGGCAACTATAGGGAAATAAAACTAAGCGAAATAAAAATTAAGTCATCGTTCTGTCACCACAGCCCGGTGACTCTGGGCAAACCAAACAAATAAAGGAAAAGTCAACACAAATAAAAAGCTTAAAAAGCATAAGTATTAAGCGGCAAAACCAATGGGCGGGAGTTGGGTTGCATCATCGGCCTGTTGCTCTAGCACGTATTTGGCTGGTAGCTGCTGGAATTGTACGTCCTTGGCGATTGAGGTTCTTTGGTGACCTCGGGATCAACATGAGAGTCAATCGCCTGCACCAACTTCTTCATACTAGTGGTGTCTTTGTCATCGGTAGCATTAGTTTAGCTCTGAATAGGGGGAGGGGGAGCCGAGCACGGGATTTGCTCTTGATTCCTTAGTGGGGAATCTTGAGGCACTCCCATCACTTGAAGGGCTACGAGCCACCCCTCCCCGAACCCGTGTAGCCTAGCTTGATAGACGATGGGCTCCGCTGATTTCTCGGCATTCGTGAAACCCTCGTCATACCACTTGTTTTCATAGGCTTTAAAGGCCACCTTCAGGTCAGCTATTTCGTCGGTTTGGGCCAAGTTCGGGCTAGCTACCTCTACCAGTTTCAGCTAAACACCCCCTAGTTTGTCCTCTGCCTCTACCAATTTCCCCTCTACCAACTACCGAGCTTTCTCCTAGGACTGATCTTTCTTCTCAACTGCCTCGATAGCTTTGCCTTTTTCCTTAGCCGTGGTGTTGGCAACATCCTTAAGCGCTTTCTCCCGATCAACATCCTCGTTGAGCTCCTTGACCTCTCACCGAGGATGTGGGTCGATTGTGCGGATTGGTAACACAAAAATATCAAATGTGAGGGTAAAGGGATTATTCATGCATTAAAATGAACAAAAAGTAAAGGAGAGGAAAGCTACCGCCACGGTGTGCCACTGCAGCCCCTGCGCTAGGGATTCCTTGGTTCCGTCCGAGAAGAAGTGGATGTCCTCGGGTAGCAAAAGGCCGTGCACCAAGCTCTCGGCCACCTTCCCCCCTTGGCCCTTGTCCCAAGCCTTGATGCTGGCAAAAGCCCATCCCCAAGCTTGAAAGTGGGCTACCGGATATTCGCGGACCGAGACGAAGATGCGAGGTCCTTACCGCCCTTGGCAGGTTGCCGAGGATCACCAACTGGTTCTCGAATCGTTATCCCGCCCCAAGGAGTAGTCTTTACAAGAGCGTCATTGGGGACTTTAGGGGGTTGGTTATCAACTTTGTTGCTTTTTTTTTTTTTTTTCAAAAAGGTGGAGCCGGGGAAGGGGAGTATGGTCCCCGCCTTGAGGTTGAGCCTTGGGTGAGCATCTTTGGCAGAATCGACCAACAGTCATCTTCCGCCTTGTCACCATATCTTCGTCATGATTAGCCTCGGCTGCTTCTTGCTTGGTTGGTTGGGGTGGGGCTTCCTGTTCCTCAATGGGACATGGACTTTGTGGCTTAGAGACATGCACTCAGCCGATTCGTCTCACACCGGCGCACGGTCCTTCGCAGTGATGTACTAAGGGCCAAGGTCCTGAGCTTCACCAACGGTCAATTTGGGCGGAAGGAGATTGGCGTGCTCGATGTCAATATAGGAGAGGAGTAAGATATCTACTAACAATGCTTGGCTGAATGATTGCCAAGTAGAATACATCGGGTTAAACCAAGTATCAAATGAGATGCTCGGAGCTGTCCATCTATGTGCACGAAAATTTCTAACCAAAGTACAAAGTTAAGATCCATCACGTGTATGACTCAGAGATCTAGCTGGAACCTTTTACTTTTTGCAAAAAATCATCAAAGAAAAAGGCACGGTTAGTTTACATGTAAGCAACTAAGCAAAGGATTCAAACTTAAAACAAATGAAGGTTCTCGGTATCGACCAACGTCACATGGCAAAAAGGGGAAAGGGAGTTCATCGACAAGCCAATTGCCACTCACCCGGACAAATTCCCCAGCTGAATTTCTATTGGAATTGGGAAGGCATGATATTAGCCGGACCTGCATATCCCTAGTTTTTAAGTAATAGTCGAACTTAACGTTTCCGCACAGACTATACATGAAGTTAATGTCATGGTGGTTTAAGCGTAGACCAAATGTTTGGTTTAACCTACTCACACAACTCACCACTCAGTAAAAATTGGGGGGGGGGGGAGTTGGTCGAGCACAATCCTTAAAATCTAAGGGTACTTATAATAAGAGGGTCCACGGGGAACCTAACCTCACCCTCAAGGATAGACATTAAAGGGAAAAATACTATGTTTACACTAGAACGCTTGTGGAGGTCGATATCACCCTTATGACAAGAGGGCAATATCAACATCTCTATGGACATTATAGGCTGCCCTAAAGCTAGCCAAGGATGCTTTAGAAAAAAGAAGATAGGAATAGCCCATTCCTAAACTCTAAAATCGAAGGGAGATTGAAGGAAAATGAAAGCGTAAAGAAGAAAGGTAGAGGAAACTTACTGGAGACGCTAGGGAATGATGATCTGGGCTAAAATTTTTTTGCATAGGAAAACTACGTTCAATAAGTGTGCTCTATAGAGAGAGAACTAAAGAAGAAAGGATGCTAAAAATGGAATGGGAAATCTGGGGGAGCTATTTATAGGGATATAAACATTTAATGGGGAGAGAGGTGGGAAAATCCCTCCGATCCCTATTGGTAACCCCCACACGCATGGGCATGGTTCACGAACCATCAGACGGTTCGCAAACTGTCAAACCATAAATACTGACGGACATGACAGCCTGGCACAACGCTTCTTTTAAGGTGACATTAATGGCCATTTTTTTTCGTCAAATAGTTGACGATCGAGCTTCCCAAAAGGACAAATGTATTCAAATAATCCTTGATTCACTCTCGATGGCCGATCACGAATCAAGGGGGGGCTATTGTACGGGGTTGTTCCTAAGGTCGTTGGGCCTTGGGCCGAGAACTAGAGATACAGCACTTGACCCCCTCCCCATTGGACTTGGCACCTTGATCCATACACTCCTTTGAGACTCACCATAAGCCTAATAAACATAACGAGACTATTTAACCTTGAACATCCAAGGTAAACCACTCTCGATCAAACCTATCTTGAACGGTGAATGGTTGCTCGGTAACATGATGACTTGACTTCCGGTAGTGCCTTAGGAAATGTCATTGCCGAACATCCCTTATGAAGTGGGAATCGGTTCCAATGCCACCGCCACCTCACTTACCTAAATACCCACCTAAAGACAACGGAAGTGGACCTTCATTGGCACTAATAGAGGGAGGTAATCATAACACCTCCACTAATCTAAAGCTATAAATAGGGAGATGAAGGAAGAAGTGGGGGTTGGAAATTCTTGAAAAAGTACTAAGAGAAGAGAGCAAACACTTAGAGAGAGAACAGAGGAGCGAATCTGTGAAGAAGAGAGAAAAGCTTGAGGAAATAGAAGGGTATCCGGGTCTACCGAGCATAGAACCACCCACATTAGGAAATTCTAAAGCCCACGAAATAAATAGATTGTGAGCCCAAATAGAGGTTAGGCCCAATAGCCATATATTTTGGGTACACACAGTTCTTTTTATTGGAATAATCATTAAATAATTAAATTTGTCGTTATTTATCATTTTAAAATTTTAACACAAGTGATGATTTATAATGATTTAGAGTAAGTAATATTAAATTGGACCATTATATTCACCCTATGTACAATAGTGTATGTTTTTAGACCCCTTAAACACAAGCAGATTAACCTAGTTATTTAGCCAAGTGATTAACTTAGGTAAATTATTTAGATCTAGGTTAACACATATAAATCATATCATTGAAACAGTGCAGAAAATAAATAACACAACGATATGATAACCTAGGAAAACCAAACCGGTAAAAAACTTGGGAAGGATTTAACCTAGCTATCCTCAAGGTAAAACAGATCCACTATGAAAGAATTGAAGTTTTACAATAGCGACTTAGACTACTAACATCCTATTGCTACCTCGAGTAGAAAACTTACTACCACGACCACATGACAACTCCGAGTCCACGGACTACTTCTTTCTTGGATTCACAGCAACCATAAGTACTCTCACTTGTGTTTTTCTTTAAGCTCTTTATGCAGCAACTGAAACGATCACCAAGCTCTCAACATCAATTTTGAGATTGGAAACCCTAAGTATGTATGAAGGCAAACACCTCTAGATCTCACAAGAGATTCATACACACCGCATAAACAACAACACCAAAACGTGACTAGGGTTTTTCCTTTTATACTTAAGACAAAATATAAAAACCCTACATGTTATATGGGCTTGGGTTGAGTTGAAAATTCTACAATAAAACAATCTGCACAAGCTTCGATCGATCGAGCCTTGTAGATTTACATAATAAATCTTGCAGTACACTCGATTCCAACTTTACATATAAACACACTTTAAGAAGCCTAAATCTAGACTCTAAGTTTTGATCATGGTTTGCCAACATTACACATTGAAGTTCTAATACATTTAGATCCTAAATCTTTAGAACCTAACAAACTCCCTCTTTGGCAATTCGTGACAAAATACATAATAGAACAAAATGCTCAAAGTTACAAAAATAGCCCATTACAATAAAATTTGCCCAAAAAAACTAATTCACCCTAACTACTATCTATCAATTGCAAGTGTAGACAAGAACACGATTGAATCAACTCGTATATTCTTGTAACACTTAACAAACACATAAACGCATGTGTGGAAAATACAAGTAAAACAAAATAAATTCTTGATTTCACACAACACAAAATAAAAGACATATATCATGAATAACCTCATAAATATAAATCAATAATCAATGTAGCACAATGTGGAACAAGAAACAGAAATAAAACAATAATGTCTGCCCCTATCATATACAACGCATAAAAAATAGAGACATCAAAATAAAAACATCATGAGCCAAAAAATAAGTACAATGTGAAGCACCTAGATACAATCTAAAGCTCCAAAACTCCAAAACAAAAAAAAATCTCCCCCTATCTCCATCCATATGTACTTCCCCTTTTTGTAACAAATTGCCAAAGGGCAATCAAGACTCATCATCAAAAGGAGGTGATGGAGGTGACCGTCTAAAACTCACCAACTCTGTACCAAAGCTTGAAGCTTCGTGCGAATGTCCACCAAAAGCTGACCATGAGCTGCCTAAACATGATCATGTGAGTGTCCAATATATGACGAATGCTAGAATCATCCGAAGTAGAAGGTGGAGGAGCAAAGCGACTTAGAAGAAGAATCAACTCTAAGGCATTTAGAGCTAGCTCACATCTGAGCAACCCTCCGCCTAAGGAAGGTGGTACCTATGGGAGCTATAATATGTACGGGCACGCGAAGGTGAAACTCATCTAAACCTAAATGCAATAAAATCCGATGAATAAAAACCAGAAAAAAAAAAAAGCATGAACAAAAGAACTACTCCTATGAACCTAAACCAAAGAACGAATGAAAAGATAAGGAAAACTTATAGGAGCATTTATGACAAGAGCATACAAAAATGCACATCTCTCGATAGGAATAGTATGCAAATGAGAGATGGGCCGGATAGAATGGCAAGAAATCCAAAAAAACAGATAATGAATCTCGGCCAACTCATGAGAAGTGATTCGAGAATCGACCCACCGAATGGAAGTACCGGTCGGATATGACATAATGTCATCTAGGGGAGGAGACTCATCATAAGGATAGATGGGATGCTGGACCTTAGGCACCCCAGGAGCAGAGGCCACTACAGTAGGAGTAATGACATACTCTTCACCCCTTATCCAACTCTTCACAAATTGATTGTTGAAATCATTGGAGTGGACAGAGAGGTTTGAATAGAACTCTCTGATCAAGGTAGCTGGAGGAGGATGGTCTACATCCATCAAAGGCAACTAGCCCCTACGCTCAAAATTTCTCCTAATTTCCGAGTCAAGCTCATCTAAAACAACCTTTCTCTCAGCCCACACATTTCTAAGAATGTTCGACTTTTCATAAGTTTCCTAGTTTTTCTCACTACAAAACCTCTCACTATCAAAGGATGGAGTAGAAGAAGAGGTGGATGTCCTATGGGCTCTAGTCTTCCTAACCATGATGCTAAAGATCATAAAGGATAGACAGAAAAGACAAAAGACAAAGGACAGAAAACAAGAAAAACCCAAAGGTAGACTGCATCAGACAAGGTTAGAGCACCAAAAAAAAAAAAAAAAAAAAAAATCTATATGATGCCTGAACAAAATAACCACATGATGCATGCTCTAAAGCATTGAGAATAGTCCAATTATACTTTAAAAACACAGAATTGGCTTGAACATAGAGTTTTAGAACAAAAACCCAAACTTTGAAAAATCCAATTTCACAAAACCCAACAAATTGATCAGTTTATCATTGCACAAGTTAGATAACAGTATATAATGACATAATTAATCAATTACACAAGCCAATTTCATCAAATTAATCTCAATTGAACAAAATCCCCAATTCAGTGAGTTTCAAGCCCTAGAATTTTCAATTCTTCCCAATTCATGAAATTGACCAAATTAAACCATGAAGAACATGTTAATATCATCCAACAACAAAATCCAATTGAACAGTTTTGAAAGAAATCATTGAAAACACCAAAAACCCCCCAAATTCCACTAAGTCCGAAAATAACACCTAAAATGCATGAAATATGTGAATAAATAAAAAAAAAAAAGGGGGTAAAAATGACATATTGGCACTTGAAGACAAAATCCTTTGAGAAAAATTAGGAAGAAAATGATAAAAAGTTGGTTGAGGTGGATCAGTTGAAGAGAGAGAGCCAAAAAGCTTTTTGAAAAGATTTGAAATAGTGAAGAACATGTGAAAAGCTTATGTTTTAAAAAACTTTCTGAACGATTTTCGATCGGTCGGTCAAAGAGTAGGTTCGATCGATCAAAAATCAATTTTGATCAATCTTACACCAATCGAGCTAGGCAGATTCAAAACAAATTTTTAATCGCAATTTCGATCGGTCGAGCAACAAGTTCGATTGATCGAAAAACTGGAAAAACCAAAATTTTGAAAAACAGAGCATTTTTAATGCAGAACTTCTCAAAGCACAATATTTTATGAATAAAATGCATAAGTATGAGATGAAAACTTTTCCAAAATCCCTTGAATTTAACCCAAATCTTCCAAAAACAAGATTTTCAATTAATTTGTCCTCAAATCTCAAACTTTAAACACATTTTGCATTAAGATCAAGTAACTTTTAATCTTGGATGGCCACAACAAGATCACACACAATATAATGTACCAAGTTTAGCAAAGAGTAACTTGTGTAGTGTGTGCAACTAGTAAGAACATGAGATACATGTGAGGTGATAAGTAAATAATAATCAATCACACTTTCTACAAAATTCATCACATAAGTTTGAAAAAGACTATCACCTAAAGAGTTACATCATATAACTCTCACATCTCCTAGAATAAAAGCTTGCAATCATGTAAGTTTCTTGATTTGTCTCATAATGTACACACCACTTTTATTTGATTTGAGACTTATTAAAATAGCCAAGATAATGTACACACCAGTTTTATTCGATTGTGAAGTTATTATAGCCCAATAATGTACACACCAATTTTAGCATTTAATTTGAGGCTACACCTTATGTTCTTTTTATGCATGTGCTACACTTTCTCGAGCACAAAATCTTATGATATGCACTAAGGTGTTCATAATTGGTTAGTAAACAGTGGTGAGATGGTTATTTATGCCTTTCTCATTAAGTTCAAGTCCAACAATCAAAAGCATGTGACTTCAAGATCAAGATCATGTGATCAAAAACTATAAACAACTCCCACACAACATGCACTACAAAACTCAAACTAGTAAAGTGCAATAAAATAAGCTCATCCAAGCTAAACAAGGTACATAAACATGTTATGTAAAGATACTATGGCCAATCTTGATTTCAAATCCAAGAAAAATTAATGCAAAACACATTTTTTTTTCCCTTTTCCTCTTTTTTTTTTTTAATTATTTTTGAAAAGAATAACAAAAACATCATATTATGAAATGCATGAATGTTATGCAATGAAAATCCTAAAAAAAAAAAAACAAAGAAAGCAAAATAACAAAGAGGAATGATCACAAAGAATAGAGAGATGAAGCACACGGACCATGTCAGAAAGACTCAATTAGATCGAGCCTTTTGCATCCAAAACTTTTTAGATGCAACTCTTGCATTGGAGTTATTATTCATATTAGAATGCTGAGCAACTCCAAGATTAGAATAAAGGTTTAAAGTCTTAACCAATTCACCAATAAATACCATGGGATCTTGTGCTTGAGGCACACGTACTTTTGGCTTATTTGCTCGCTTAGCGACTTGCAACTTGAACAGTTTGGATGAATGTGCCCAGACTTTCCACAAAAATGACAAACTCATGCAAGTTTATCATGCAACTTGTCCTTAGGAGGGTTAAGAGTCTTAGGTTTAGACTCTTGAAGATCAACCCTAATCTTCCTAGGATGAGTAACTTCTGCTGGTTTGTGAGTCTCACTTACGGGAGGCTCAAAAGAAGAAACAAAGTTTGTGGAATGATTCTTAGTCATAGAGATGCTATCTTTAAAACCTAGACCAGTTTTGTCTAAGGGAGACTTCTGAATACTCAACATGTGTTCAAGTTTGAAGTTAGCAGACCTATTTGTTTGTTCTCTAGCAACAGATAATTCAAGTTCCAAATTTTTAACTTTATCAAGCAATAGCATGTTCTCAGTCTTCACCTTATCAAGCAATTTATTGGCATCAAACAATTTCAAGAGCAAATTCTTCTTATCAAGTTCAAGAGAAGCAATTTTTTGTAAGCCTAAATCAACATTCATTGCATCCTTTGTAGCAACCTTGCAAAACTTATTATAGGCTTCTTGCAAATCAACATTCTCAAAGAGTTCCCCATCTGAAGGGTTTTCATCAACAACAACACTTTCATCAACTACAAGAGTAGCTGTGAAAGTAATGAAGTTTCCATCCTCCTCACTACTAGACTCATTATCAGAAACTTCATCATCACTAAGGGTTACCCTTTAATCTCAAGAATGTAGGACATTCTGATTTCACATAACTATACTCTTGACAACCAAAACATTGTTAACCATAAAATGATTAGAGGTTTGACCTACTTTCTCTTTAGGTTTTTCAATATTGTTCACCTTAGTGGGTTCATTCTTCCTAAAATTTCTAGGTTCACCATTGTTTTTA
Source organism: Quercus dentata (assembly GCA_028216015.1). Classification (NCBI taxonomy): domain Eukaryota; kingdom Viridiplantae; phylum Streptophyta; class Magnoliopsida; order Fagales; family Fagaceae; genus Quercus; species Quercus dentata. Next base: position 83,958,202 of record CP116445.1, on the reverse strand, counting down.
CCCCTTGCCCTTCTATTATTGTTCCTAAGAAAATTTCTAAAGTTCTTGGCAAGGTAAGCAATCTCTGTAGTAGAGAGTTCATCATCAAATCCATTCCCATCAACGTCATCAATTGACTTAAGAGCCATTGATTTGGATTTATTTGTCTTAGGTAGGTCTAACTCATAGGACTAGAGAGATCCTACAAGTTTATCAATAGGGATGGAGTCAACATCCTTACTTTCGATTATGACAGTCACTTTAGGTCTAAAGTTCTCAGTCAAAGATCTAAGTATCTTCCTAACAATTTTAGGCTGATCATAGATTTCACCCAAATTATAAGCAGAGTTAACAATATCATTCAATTTAGGATAGAATTCATCAAAACATTCATCATCAGACATTCGAATACTTTCAAATCTAGTAGTTAACTGCTGTAGTTTGTTAATCTTAATTGCCTTTGTGCCTTTATGCACAGTTTAGAGAATATTCCAAGCAGTATGAACAACCTCAACATTAGAGATTCTCTTGAATTCCTCCATAGAAACAGCATTGAAAATAGCATTCATGGGTTTGCTATTAAAAGCGGCTTCTTCTTTTTGAGAAGTTTGCCACTCACTCACTAGAGTAGTGGGCTTCTCCCATCCGTATTCAACGGAATTCCAGACTTTCTCATCAATAAATTTCAGGAATGTTTTCATCCTTACTTTCTAGTAGGAATAATGTTCCCATCAAAGCGAGGTGAGATCACAAGAGAGTGACTGTGTTCCATGACAACAAGGGTCAAGGATCAACTCTTAGATCAAAAGATCTAAATATTAGAGCTAACCCGCTCCGATATCACTTGTAAGTTTTTAGACCCCTTAAATACAAAGAGATTAACTTAGTTATTTAGCCAAGTGATTAACTTAGGTAAATTATTCAGATCTAGGCTAACACAAATAAATCATATAATTGAAACAAGATCGAAAAATAAATAACACAACAATATGATAACCTAGGAAAACCAAACCGGCAAAAAACCTAGGGAGGATTTAACCTAGCTATCCTCAAGGTAAAACAAATCCACTATAAAAGAATTGAAGTTTTACAATAGCGACTTAGACCACTAACATCCTATTGCTACCTTGAGTAGAAAACTTACTACCACGACCACGTGACAGCCCCAAGTCCACGAACTACTTCTTTCTTGGATTCATAGCAACCACAAATACTTCCACTTGTGTTTTTCTTTAAGCTTTTTATGCAAAGAATCTGAAGCGATCACCAAGCTCTCGACATCAATCTTGAGATTGCAAACCCTAAGTATGTATAAAGGCAAACACCTCTAGATCTCACAAGAGATTCATACACACAGCATAAACAATAACACCAAAACGTGGCTAAGGTTTTTTCTTTTATACTTAAGGCAGAACATAAAACCCTACACGTCATATGGGCTTGGGCTGAGTTCGAAATTCAGTAGAAAAACAATCTGCACAAGCTTCGATTAATCGAGTCTAATTTTTGATCAATCGAACCTTGCAGATTTACATAATAAATCCTGCAGTACACTCGATCCCAACTTTACACAAAAACACACTTTGAGCCGCCTAATTCTAGACTCTAAGTTTTGATCATGGTTTGCCAACATTACACATTGAAGTTCTAATACATTTAAATCCTAAATCTTTAGAACCTAACAAATAGTTTACAAAATATCCACATGTAAAATCATATGTCGACATTCTAGATTTCTTATCTAATGACGAGATTTTACCGATTGAACAAATTGGTCCCCATGACTAGTTAGCAATTAAAGAATAGAAACAAACTAAAATTTTTATAACTTTTACTACAAAGTGTGATATTAAATATATTAGAACATAAATCTTACAAACTAGGGCGTTACTAGTCAAAAAAATAAATAAATAAATAATTTTGGCAGATTTATTATGTTATTACAGTCAATAATTTTCATTGTCATAAAAGTTTGTAAACTTTTTATAGTAAAATTTGTAATAGTATTGGCATTTTTTTGACCACAAATTGTCTACAAACTACATAGTAATTTATACAAATTAATACTGAATTAAATAAGGATTCGTTTTAAAAGCCATGTTTAACTTCCCTGGAAACAGCATCATCACATCATATTTTGTTCGAGTAGAGAGAATAGGTACTAACACACAATTACAACCTCGTTAAAACTGAAAACCCTATTCACTCTATATTCTAATTTTTTAGAAGTGCATGAAACGCTACCATCTCCGGCCAGAGATTGTTAGGAGCCGAATAAGTAGCCCGACTCTCCACCACACGCCGCCCAATCACAAATTTGTCACTGGTTCTTGTGCAAGCCATGTCAATGTGCTTTGATATCACATGTAAATGCCCAATTCGAATATGAATGAACATTGAATGGTCGTATTAGGCTTCACATCACGTATATATGTTGCTGTAATCATCACTATGCCCAGATCTATGTACCCATTAAGAGAACAAGTAGAACATATGAACCCAAACTATATATATATATATATATATATATATATCTATGTTACATATATTTTTGAAAATTTTTCAATGAGTAAAAAGAACAAAGAGGATTAATATTTTACGGTCTCAAATTTCGTAGCAGTTTAATAAAAGCGATTATTTGTTCCTAAAAAAAAAAAGCGATTATGGTGTTGTTTCTCAAAAAATAGGATTAACATTAAATCAACCCAAAAATTCCAAGACTTCTAACAAAAATGTGTAAGATATAAGTATTTATTAATTAATTTTTTATGAATGGGTAAAGATAAAATTAAGTAAAAGAAACTTTAAGCCTCCAAAATTTTATGGCTACTCATGGTTCCTCACAACGTCTCTCTCAACATCTCTGCTTTGATAGTTTGTTTTTCAAATATTTTAGAGTGTGTTTTTTTTTTTTTTTTTTTTTTTTTTTTTTTCATTTCATTTTTAAGTACATCTTTTTTAAATCTCAATTTTTTTTTTAATGTACAAATATATTTTAGCACACTTTTAGCAAGGAGTTAAATAAGCGGATGTCAAATGCACACTTGTGTGTGAGAATTAGTTATAATGGGAGCACTACAAAAAACCGCCACTAAAGGCCCAGTTGGCCTATTGCGGCAGTTCCACCCCTTTGCTATGCACTGCAGCAATAGTTCAATTGTGGCGGTAACAAAAAACGCCGCTATAAATAGACCTTTTAGTGGCATTTGAGGTTTATTGCTGTCAGAATTCGTGTCTATCGACTTTTATCGGTAGGTTATGCCCACCACTATTGTGGCAACCTGTAGCGACGGTCATTAAGCGCCGCTATAGGGAACGATTTAAAACAAGCTCATTGAACTTTTAGCGACGGGTAGAAATGCCGCTATATGTGTAAACATTTCAATGGCAGGGGAAAACGCTGTTATAGGGAATCATTTAAATCATAATATATGCGCCTTTAGCGGCACTTTTGACCGCCACTATAGAGTCCCCCCCCCCCCCCCCAATAGCCTGTATTAAAACCACTATTTAAAAAAAAAAAAAAAAAAAACCTTGTTACAAAGAACCTATAACTAATTAACACAATACCACAAATGTAACTAATTAACAACACCACAAATGTCTCCAAACTATCATAATATTAACATCAAAATATATTATCAAATACATAACAAAAGAAAAGATATGGTCCTTTCTACACAACATTATATTAACTACGTACATTGTCTATAACTATTATCATAAAATTAACAAAAGAAAGATGTCTTTTGTACAAAAGAAATTCTTTCAAAGTGTTTCAAAATAACTTTTCAACATTTGCAAAAAATGTGTTTGTTCAAATGTGGTGCTTTGTACACTAAATGTCCTTAACATAAAATTTATAAACTAGCTGGTTGATGGGATGCAGTTGATGATTTTTGAAGAGCTGGAGATTGTAGGATCGGAGAAACCTCCTACATACAAAAAAAAAAAAAAAAAAAAAAAAAAAAAAAAAAAAAAAAAAAAGAAAAAAAAAAAAATAAAGGCAATAATTAGGACACAACGATATCAAATATTGGAATCCAAAATTGCTTAATGCATGAGCATTACAAGGGAAATTCGGAGTTTCAAAGGTTGCAACTACAATATGGAAATCACAATACAACTATCAAACACCTTAAAGTATAAACTCAATTTCTACAATACACCAATCACAACATGCCATATTTTAGACTACATCCCAAGCCAGCCTTGTAAGTTGTTAGCTCATGATAAAGGAAAGCGTAAAAATTGAAAAGAAAATTTCATATTTCACATCAGAACTTAATCCAACCTTGTAAACAATTTCCTTTTTCTTTTTTACATATAGCCTTGTAAACAAATCCACGTAAAGGTATCGGACTTACGAGTCCCATGTATAACTTTGAGTGCCTATTATTCTTTACAAGATTACAACCATCCACTGTACCTTACAAGCTCAATGAAACAACAACCCCGTTCAAATAAGTTTATTAAATCATTTCAACATTATATCGGATACATGGTCACAATACAGCACATAGCCCAGAACAAGCGGCTAAGCCACAACCAAGGAAACAAACAAACCACCATACCAAAACTACCCAACCCAGCTACCACCCAAAAAATAAAACCCTACAATTAACACACTAAACAAACCAGCCTAAATCAACCAGAACTATAAACAACCTAATGGGGATCAAACCTAGGATGTTGGGGTCTACAAACCATCCCAAGTCTCTAACCACTACGTGTAATTATGAAATTTTGAAGAATTAAACTTGTTTATCTGTAATCTAGTTTAGAACAAGATTACACATCAAAGCCTAAGTAGTCAAATTACACATCAAATTAAATTGAAGGTGCATAAACATATTAAAGCATAAGACTAAACATCAAACTTGATCAGGCTGAATTAAACTGAGTTATATAAGCTGAAATAATTTATGTTTAACTAAGTCACAAGATCACAAGGAAAAACTTACAAACTTGAATCTTCACAAAGCCCTATGAATTACAAGAAAATCTTTTAAGAAACTAGAATGATCTCTCAAAATATCTCTTTGTCTAAAATTAGTTCTTTGGATATGCATAATGTCTTTTTCTCAAAAAAGACCCCTAGGCATGTATGTATGAATGTATGTGAAGTTAACCAATAGAAACCCCAAAATCAAAATCATTAATGCCAACCAGACTGCATTGTGAAGTTATTTGTTGCACTTGTTGAAGCATGCAAGCCATTCTTTGCTCCATCTCTTCGAATTGGCTAAGTCTTTCCTTCATTTCATCAAAAGCGGACAATTTCTCCTGCATCTCAACCAAGGAAGCCTTCGGTTGTGCAACTTCGTCGTCCTTTGATTGACTTGATCGTATTTGAAGGTTCGTGATAGCACTCTTGCTACTTCGGCCACTTGGGCTTGAACCAAATCCTACCCCATGAATACGGCCTTTGTGCTCCTTACCCATCACTTTGGCAAACAAATCGTTCGGTGCCCATGCAATACTACCACTTATGTCATTTGATTGCAGTTGATTTAAAGGTTCAACCAACAACTCCTTCATTTTATCCCGATATTTGGGTTTGAACAAAACAAAATAATTAGAAATTAGCAACATCATTTGATTGAAGACAACAAAAATTATATTGAGAAGCATACACAATGTAATGAATACAATGTAATAGATCTCGGATAAGCTTTAGACAGACAAACAAAATTATAGTGAGAGCTATTTTTAACAAGCTAACTGATGAAAAAAGCAACTGATTAGAATCACCTCCACATTACCCTTGATCTGATATAGCTTCAAAACATAACAGAACACATCTCAAATACAATTGATCAAAATCACCTCCACTAAAAATCAGTGTGTCATCCCATATATCCCAAAATTGATGGTGGAGATCAATGCCAAAGAGATGACAGTATTATTTTGTAGTCTCAAAATATATATGTTATTCCAATGCAATGTGGCAATTCATATTATGCTCCAAATCATGGAGCAGAATAATGAGCATATATCCACTACAAAGCAGCAATGGCAATGCAAAATTTGCTTATAACTTTTAATAGATCTTTTAATTCACAATACATTTCCATACATCATTTAGAGAACTAACATAACATGATAACTACTAATCTTCAAGATCTATTAGAGCCAGGTTTGATAAATAATTGGGAATGTTTTATTCAATTATGTTCAAACCCTATGAATCATCTCTTCACATTTTTCAAGAGAATAAGATATTATATATATATATATATATAAGTCAAGAGAATCTCATTATTAGGCTAATAAAAACTAAAATGAAGTATCTAGAATGTTTTCCCATTTGATTCAATTATGTCACTCAAGATGGATTGCTCTATAATTTTTAGGTCCTAGAGAAAAACAAAAAATTCATTTCTTATCTTTCTCATAGTTCCAACCCTATATTCCTTATATATCTAGTAAGTCTTTCTTGTAACTATTCTTTTTAGTCAAGCTCCAATACTCTTCCCCTTTTTCTTAACCTCTGAATCTAACCTACATTAATAACCCATCAAATGGAGACTAGTACCCAAAACCAAGACAGAAAAACCTATGTAAATCAACTTTTGCATTGTCTTTATACACAAAATGCACAGACACATGCACCAAAAAAATTCCATCACTTAAGTTGTCAACCACCAAAAAAATTCCTAGTTAGATTTTTTCACATGCACCTACAATTGTAAAAGTTGCATATCGAATAGAAGAACTTTTCCATACATAGGAACACGATTTGCAAGGGATTACTCACCATTTTTTCTTTCACTACTTCATTAACTACAGATCCATCTTGATGAGTATGCAATATTGAATATAATATTGCACGCTCTACAGGATATCCATCCTCTTTTGCCTGCAATATGAACAACATATTTATGTAGTGATTCATATTGGTTCCACATAAACTTAATATAAGTGAAATCATTTAAAAATTAGTCATAATACTTATTACCTTCTTTGGAGTGTACACGGCAAAGCTGCATGAACCACCAGTATATAAGTCATCCTGTTTAGAACGATGGTCCCTATTCTTCTCTGACTCTATCTACAAAATTATGGAGTCAGAGAATATCATCAGAATAGCAATTTTTCACAGATGAATGGCACGAAAATTTCCCTAAAATCTTACAAATTTATTCAAATTCAACAGCCAAGGACACTAAATGATAATGTCAAAATGCCAAAAAAAATTGGTGATAATGTTTTAACTAGGACTAATTTTGTTATATGAATATTTGTTTTCCTAAAACTACAATGCATCTCAGATATTTTTAATAATAGGGTTCAGCAACTACTTTTAAAATAAAATTGTTGTGATTTTATGGCAATATTCAATGAAAAAAGTTCAAAAACTATTAATCATAGTAAAATATTAGACAGGCTTACAATGTAAATAATTTGAACAAAAACAAATAAAAAGCGAATTGAAAGGTGTTCAAATATCCCCATTTCGTTTTTTTTTCCAAGTCTCTATATATATGTCCTCGCTGGTTATATGACTATCTAGGAATGGTTTACAATAGTTCCAAATACTTAGATGCATTTAGTCTTTCCATGGATTGGTTTCAACAAGTAAGACCATTAGCCAGGTAGGGGAAGAACTAAAACAAAAATTTGAAAGTATATCTCTAAAGCATATCAACCTAAAATGAAACTACATAAATATTAAATGACCTAGCCAAGTAATACAGGTTCAAGTTTTACATATCACTGCACCTTACACGTGAAGTATTATCATATACTAATAAGAGAGAACCCACAAAAATAAATCAAAGAGACTACATAGATATCTTTCAAGACCAAAAAAAATACATACCATTGCATCCTCAGTATACCAATGGTCAACAAGAACATCCCAATCTTCTGGTATGCATCCCTTGGGTCGGTTGCTCTTCACCTGTGCTTTGTTTCTTATATGCGGTATGTAATGAGCTGCTTTCAGCCTACACTTGTGATCCCTCCAAGCCTTCCCAATTTTTTGTAAAGTAAATGTCTTTAACCCCGCAAATGCAATAGGATTAGTAGGGACGACGTATTTTCGCTACAATCAAATAGTTGAGTTAGCAAATTACAATCAAATAGTTAAGTTAGGATTAGAACGACAACAAGCATGCTAAAATGCCATAATTACAAGTATTATAAGTTCCTGGTTTACCTCTACAAGAAGCCAACACTCTTCTTTAAGTTATACTGGCATATCCCTCTAATCCGGATATTTTATTGGGCACATGTGGGGTTTTCGCGCAATCGTCCCCAAGAAACCAGTAAAAGTCCTCGCCCCTTCATCAACCGGCTGATGCATTCTATTTAACGACAACTCAATTACTTTGTCGTCGGGAAGATCCCAAACCTCCAAGTACTTGTTTCACCTGCGAGTTCTAGGTACAGGTGGCTACACATCTGAAATTTAAAGGAGACAATATCGTTAAAGTAAGTAAACCAGAAACACTTCCAACAAGAAAACCGAAATACATTCTTTCTTCTAGAAATCAAAACAAATCCTAAACACAATCTTAAGTTTTCTTTCTTTCTTTATTCATTTATTTATTTAGAGCAATGTGTAGCACATATACACCAATAGTTGCACCAGGCTCTGTTAGTAATTTTTTGAAGTATATGGAAATCTAAAATTGCAAAAATGACTTTGAAACACAAGTAATACACCAGGTGCATTTATTGAAAAATGAAGTATATTAGAACATACTAGAGAGTTACTATCTCCCTAAATTGGTTATAAATGATATGGAAAAACTAAAAGCAGAGAATTGTATTCACAAAATGGGTTGTTTAAACATTTTACAAATAAAATTTTAACCTTTTAATTGACAACATCAAGAACCTACCCCAATTTTTAAGTAGCTTCTTAGATATAGCAGAGCTTTTTGAAGCAAAATACTTAAGCTATGTGGTGTCACAATTATATTAATTTTGTTTCAAGTTTTGAACCACCCCAAGGTGGTTCTACTCTCAAAAAATGTGTATACCTTTGACAACAACTTTGTCTCTTAAATAAAACCTCCTATATATCTATCAAGATATTAAAATGAGTCCACAACTTGGGCCTAACAAAAACTAGCTATAGATAAATATCTATCAAGATATTTTTTATAGGTGAAATTGCTTGGAAATGATACAATGAGAATTTCACATACAATAAAAATCGTAAACACACAAATACAAAGATAAACAATGAGAACCCAACAAAAATAAAAAACAAATTGTAAACAAATTGACCTTGCGTAGAAGCTTTATGCATTTCTTGGTTCGTTTCTTCATCCACATGTTCTGTAGAAGCTCCTTACATGGTTACGCTCTTGGAACGCTTGTGCAAAGTTGATTTTCACCTTGCCATTTCAACTGTCAAAGTGTAAAATAAAAACAAGTATATAAGCACAATGACAAGTAAAAAACAAGTTGATATGAATGAAATATAATGCTGGACACATTACATAACATAACAAAAAAGAAACAAAAACAAAAACAAAAACAAAAGTAGAAAAATGTAATATGAACGAACAATAACTGTTTTGCATGTAACTAATTATTATCAACAACAAAATTACTTGAATCCAAAATGCATTTCCTCCCTTTTCTGGTAAGCCATCGATGATAAATAGAGTATAAACCCTTAAATCACACAATCCAACAGATCAAACAGAAACATAATTGGATATTTGGGCTTCACCAGGGTGGCATTTACACAACTATCTTATTCTCTTATTTCATTATTTTTTTCCCTCTTTCGGCGAGAATCCAAGAGACAATTTCGGACCAAAGGTACATTGTATCTAAATACCAATAACTAGCAAGAACTACATTCTAAAAACTTTCTATTTAATTAGTAGGCATATCAACCACACTAAATTAAAGCATAGTTCAGCTTTAAAGAAACCCAGATACAATCTTGCATTTGGCAACAAAAAAAAAAAAAAAATCAAAACAGACAGACAAACAGCAACAAAACAGTTATTGTTAAACTCCAAATTCCCAAATCAGCCCAACCAAACCTTAATCCAACAACATTATCTTACATGCCTAAAACCCATCATTAAAATTAATTAAAAAAATACAATAAAGCCCAATCAATGAAAATTAACCAAGAAGGAACTGACTTTTACAAAGCAATCTAGAACATTAAAAACTCCAAAAGCGAGACACAGAGAAAAAAAAAAAATCAAGCCCACAAGATGAGAGTGTAGACAAATTATCTTAAACAGTGCATGCATGCAAAGAAATTTGAACCGAGCTAATTTCCCTCTAATTTTCCTTTCCTTTCTATCATTTTCTCAGCAACCAAACACAAACCAAGACCAAAAAAAATATTTGAATTTTTTTTTCATTAACAAACCAACGCACATTTGAAAATCACAAACCAACGCAAATATTTAAAAAAAAAAAAAAAAAAAAAAAAAAAAAAAAGAGAGAGTGTTTGGTAATTTGGGAGTGAGATGAGGTGGCGGCGACGAGGTGGATTGGGGTTGCTAGGTGGCGCTGATGAGGTGGATTGGGATTTTGGGTCTGCAAGGGAGAGTGAGAGAAAGAGAGAGAGAGAGAGATAGGGTTTGAAAGATAAATAGTGTTTGGGTGGGATTTTGGGCCTGCGAGGTAGAGTAAGAGCTAGAGAGAGAGAGAGAGAGGTGGGATTTTGGGTTTCCGAAGTGAATGAGATAGAGATACAGTGAATGAGAGATAGAGAGATCCATTGTTTTTGGCAAAAATGAAAAGCAAAAATGAAAAGGTGCTAAAATGAAAAGCCAAAAAAAAAAAAAAAAAAAAAAAAAAAGAAGGAAGATTTGGGTAGGGGTGCGAATTTAGAAGGTCTATCGTGGCGGTCTAACCCGCCGCTATAACTAAGGTAAAACGCCTCAACCGAAGACCCTATTGCGGCAGTCATACAAAATGCCACTAAATCTCGAATATTGCAGCGTTTTTCTCTACCGCCACTATATTATCTGCACAAAATGATATATTTATTACGACAGGTTTTCTAGAGCATCGCTATATCTATGTTACCGCCACTAAAACATATATATGGTGGCGGTTTTATGTCCCGTCGCTATAGGATGCCGCAAAGGTCTATACCTATAGCGGCGGTCCCAAAAAACACCACAATAGACCCTATGTACATAGGCGGTCATAGAAAACGCCGTAATAGGCAACATATAGCGGTGGTTTTTGTACCCACAACACAAAACTCCGCCGCAATAGTCCAGTTTTTTTTTTTTTTTTTTTTTTTTTTTTTTTTTTGTAATGGAGTAATTGTGCGCGAGAATTCCCATTTTCTTATTTGAAAAATTATGATTTTTCCTTGTACACCACACGCGTGTGTGTGTATATTTAATCACGTACAATATATGTATTAAAGATTCTAAAAAAAAATGTATTAAAATTTATAGTATCTTAACTTTTAAAAATCTCTCTTCCCTCTTATATCTTTGGAAAAAAAAATTAGATAATAATTTGAATAATAATCTCCTAGATTTTTATTTGAAACATGCAATACTTTTTTTTTTCTCTTTGAGATCTATTATTGCCTAATTTAAGTAAATATATATGTGAAATTCTTTCTTGGAGACTCGAACCCCGACCCTATCCCCCCACCCCACAAGAACTTGTACTTGTTGAATGACTATTATGCCAATGGAGAAGGGTGATTTAGATGACTAATACACCATTCTAAAAATGCTTATAAATTATTAATGCACTGCTTTTCTATTCTAAACTCTCTTATATCATAATAGTTCATTGAACCAAAGTATATTTAGGAGGTGTAGGGACCAAATTTGGCTTCCTAGCCCAAAGGATGGATGGACTTAGGTCCAAAAAGCCCAAAATAATGAATTTGTAGAGATTGGGTTGGAAAAACTGGGCTTTAGTTAATCGGACAACAAATAAGGTAGGCCTTAATGACAAAGGAGTGAAGATAAACAAGTGTAAGCTAAAGAAAATTGTCCTTGGCAAAATTTGAGGAGATCGTTCTTATATATTGTTCTTCAGTTTGATTACAAGTTTGGTTTCTGATTACTACAGTGTTTCTCTCTTAATTTCTCGATCTCCCTCTCCCATTTTCTCCTCTTTCTTTTATACTCTCTTCTCCTTTCATCTTTGTCCTCCATCCGCATGCCGGATGGTTGGTGTTGATACTTGTCCCATCAGCCCCTTCTATAAGTCCTCATGTAGTAGCTGTAAGGTCGATAACCATTGTTCAAGTATCACCTCCACATTAATGCGGTCCGAGAGTTAATCGTAGTGTATTTAATGCGGTGACAGTAGCCTTTTCCTTAGATATTTTTAAGACTTCCCCCTATCCTACGTTTTTGCATTGCCTATCACACCAATGAGAATTCCTGGAACGTTCCCCTGAACTACAGACAATCTCCCCTGACCTCGGCCTTGATTAGTCAAGAAGGCATTCATCCTCGGCCCACCTTCCTAGGCTAATATGACCAAAACTAACTTCTTCATTTACTAACACGGACTCTCTTGACAAAGTTTACTCTTCTTCAAACAACCCCTCGTCCTCGGATTGAGACTTAGGCCCATTATCTACATAAATAATGAGCTCTTGGCCCAATATCCCTACAATATATTGGGCCAGGAGCTTATTATTTATGTAGATAATGGGCTTGAGTCTCAATCCGAGGACGAGGGGTCGTCCGAAGAGGAGTAAACTTTGTCAAGGGAATTTGTGTTAGTAAATGAAGAAGTTAGTTTTGGTCATATTGGCCTAGGAAGGTGGGTTGAGGATGAATGCCTCCTCGGCTAATCAAGGCCGAGGTCAAGGGAGATGGTCCGCAGTCAGTGGGAACGTTCCAGGGAATTCTGTTGATGTGGATAGGCATTGCAAAAACATAGGACAGGGGGAAGTCCTAAAAATATCTATGGAAAATGCTGCTACCATTGCATTAAATGCACTACGCCTAACTCTCTGGCCGCATTAATATGGAGGTGATACCCGAACAAATGGTTATCACTTACGCCTACTACATGAGGACTTATGGAAGGGGCCGATGGAACAAGTATCAACACCAACCATCCGGCATGCATGTGGAGGACAAAGATGAAAGGAGAAGATAGTATAAAAGAAAGAGGAGAAAATGGGAGAGGGAGATCGAGAAATCAAGAGAGAAATACTATAGCAATCAGGAACCAAACTTGTAATCAAACTTAAGAACAATATATAAGAACAGCCTCCTCGGACTTTGCCAAAGACAATTTTCTTCAACTTACACTTGTTTATCTTCACTCTTTTGTCATTTAGACCTATCTTATTTGTTGTCTAATTAACTAAAGCCCTGTTTTTCCAACCCACTCTCTACAAATTCATTGTTTTGGGCTTTTTGGGCCTAAGTCCATCCATCCTTTGGGCTAGAAAGCCAAATCGATCCCCTACGGTGGTATTCTAAAAAAAATATAAGTAAATCTTTTTATAAAAACTTTCTTTTTTTTTTTTATTTAGAAAATTAGAGATATGGACATTATTTTTTTCCCTTTTAAAAGAAACTATAGCCTTGGATTTTGTGGTTAGGTACTTAGGTAGTTAGGAATTAAAGATCCTTCCATTTTTATTAATGTTATATATATAATTGTTTTAGAATCATGTTATATATATATATATATATATATATATATATATATATATATATATATATATATACTTGATATAAATACTTTTGTTATATGTAAAAAAATAGTATAGGTTAAATCACACATAGCTATATACATGGTTATCAAAATTTTGATCTTACGATCCGACGATTTTACGATCCTACCCGCCCAAAACGATCCAGATCTTTCAAGGATCTTAGCGATCGTTCAGGATTGTACGATTCTGACGATTCCAAACGATCTTGATTTCATGTAATCTTCTTTAACTTGATAGAAGACTCAATTGGACCTAAATGAAAAATAACATCTCAATAGACCAAGTTTTGCTATTCTAATATAGAGAGATAGAGTGTTAGTTGAACCAAACGAAAAATAACATCCCAATAGAGTGTCACATTTTAAAATTTTTGGCCCCTTTAAATGATACTTACAAATGGATGTAATGATGTATGGTAATTACATCAAATGAACGCCAATTTTTGGTTTTTTATGAATGTATAATTTATGTGATTACTTAACATATCAACTTGTTTTTTTTTTTTCCTCAAATAATGTAAGATCTTACGATTCACAATCTGATCTTACGATCTATGATCCCATCTACCTCCTACAATTTTACGTATGTAGGATCCTGATTTTGACAACCTTGCCAATATATATATATATAGCTTCGCCCTCCTAAAGAAATAATTTTATGTCCCCTCCTCTACTTTAACATTACTTAAAAGAATAATTTAGTTTTATAACACCTTTATATTCATAATCGAAATCTAATTTCAAAAGGTGACATGCACTTTTCACAGGGAAAAAAAAATTAATTGTCATGGTTTGATAAACTCTAAGATTTGTATTTTGCATAATTAAGTATCTCCTATAATTTCTTCTAAAAAAAAATTTTCCTATAATTGTTTCTCAAAAAAAGGTATCTTCTACAAGGACAAAGTTTAGCTACAAAATTAGTTATAGCCTTAGGCTACAAACTTACTTAATATCTTTTTATTGGATGTGAATTTTGACAAATCCACCATTGGATTATATCTTCTTCTTATATCCTCCATGCTTGCAAAATTTCAATAAGTATAACGTTAAAAATAAATTAAAAAAACCTGTGTGACAATAAAATTACTTTTCCTTTTCAATCACACATATCAATGCAAGAGAACAAAAGTATTATTTCTTTTCTATTTTTAGAGAGATTTAATCTATGGCGTCCGCTCCCGATAATAGCTCTTTATTATCAAACCAAGACATCAATCAGTTTTTGGTGTAGGCGGGGATTGAATCCCAGATCTCTTATACAACCATCAGAAACTTTACCAGTTGAGCTAATTGAAACCCATATAAAAGTATTATTTCTAATCAATAGTTGTACATGCGAATAATTATATTCAAAGATTAATTATGATAGTTGTAGCCACTTGAGAATCGGTAGCTATCAAAGTCATCTCACTCCCTTATATCTATAACATTTTTTTTCTTTATTTTTATTTTTTTCATATTCAGCGAATACCAACTCCTATTCTGAGTCAGAGTGAAAGAGTCCTCGGAATTTAATTTAGCATCCAAACTGCTATAGGTGGAGCTAACTTACTGCATATAATTTCTGTTTTTTATTATTATTTTAGAATGATACACTAAGAGCCCTTTTATTAAGAAAAAGCTTTATTCCCTCCCTTATCTTAAATAATTTCGGACCAATGATACAGTTTTTGTGCTGAGGGTTGCTCTGTTGAATGGTTTAGTTGTAATGAGGGTCCCAATCCCAATCCCAATCCCAATCTAATAGTTCTTTTTATTTATTTTTTTCTGGCACGCAATATATATTTTCGATGTCAATTTTCTGTCATGACTTTCAAGTACTCCTTTCAGTAAACTTCTTGCTAGCTCCCAATGTTGAAATCTAAAAAAGTAACCATGGTTATATAAAAAAGTCTATGATGATGTGCGGCACTTTGATAAAAGTAACCATGGAGAACGAGCAGAGGAAAAAGGGTAGGAAGAAAAACAAAAAAAAGGGACAGAAGAAAAAAATTGTCGTGACATAATGCAATGTTTATCAAAAGCAACATCAAGATTGGATAAGGATTATTGCATGAGAGTTTACATAGGGATCTTTTTTTTCTTTTTTCCTTTTTCTTTTTTTCTTTTTCTTTTTGAGTAAAGTTTCCAAATGGCATCTCTTTTGCGTTGTAAAGCTTTTAATTTTTAAAATTTTTTTCTTGAACTGAAAGTTACTTTCCCTTTTGCTTTATATAAATTATAATTTATTGTAGCACATAAATGATGGAGATTCACGTTTACTATGTACATTGTGCATTTTTTTCTAGAAATTTTGCATTGGAAAGTTACTTTTCCTTTTGCTTTATATAATTTATTGTAACATATAAATGATGGAGATTTACATTTGCTATAATGTATTCTTAACATGATAGTTACTTTATAAGTACAAATTTTTTTTAAGCAAGTCCATAATGATGTGCGGCCCTTTGGTAAAAGTAATGATGAAAAATAAAGAGGGGACAAAGGGTATAAAAAGAAAAACAAAAAAGAGGGACAGAAGAAAAAAAATGACGCGACATAATGCAATGTTTATTAAAAGCAACTTCAAGATTGGTTTAGGATTATCATGACAGTTTCCATGGGGATTGTAGGGACACGATTTTAGTTGACCCGATCCTTGTTGGCCAGGTCTTGGTCCAAAAGGTCCCACACAATGAATTTTTGTAGAGTGTGAGCTGAAGAATTGGGTTTTAGTTAGCTTAAACGATTTGTTGCATGGGCTTAAGGAATATAGAAACAAGAACAAAAGGAGACAGTAGTGAAGAGAGACCCTTCTCAAATGATCAGGTCTCAAACTTGATTAATGGGCACCGATTCATGCAAATAAAATTTCTTTATAGTGTTCTCTCCTCTCTTTCTCTCCGTCTCCCGTCCCCCTCTCTTGGGGGACTTTTACATATTATATAGGCCCTCTCCTATCATCCGGGCTTTACACCTGTTGATCATCCAAACCCCCACTTGAGCACATGTCCCATCAAACACCCTTATCAATTCTTTGTGAGTTGCAGTGGCCAAGGTAGCACTGTTCAGGGGTCTTCTCTTCATTAATGCGGCCAGGAGAGTAGTTGTGATACATTTAATGTGGTGGTGGCAGCCTTTGCTGAGATATTTTGGGTCTCCTTCCTTTTTGTGTATTCGGGGAATGGACTACGGTGGTTGGGACGCACCTTCAATCTGGATTTTGCGGTGTCCGAGGAGGAATTCCTCCTCGGACATATTCTCTTTACCCCAGTGGGCCTAAATAAGGATTCTAGGCCACGATGTCTCCTCGGACGGACTGGTCCTTGGGCGGGCCCAAGGCCCAATCAACCTATTATTCTGGATCGGTCCCCATAATAGCTCCTCAAAACTCCAGTTTTTGATCTCCTTTCGAGGAGAAAAGCGGGGTTTTGACATTTATAAAGGATGGATTAATGAGATCTTGGTTCGCGCGTGCGGGCAATTACTTTTAACGCTCTACAATTTACGAGGCGCGGCCATTTACTCCAGGTAGCTTTATGTCCCCATTATCCAACGGCGAGGCGTAGATCCGACGGCCAGCATTTTTCCTTGAATTTTTGAGCGGGAGTGATTTTCTCTTTCCCTCTTGCTATATAAAGCGCTAGAGAGGCTCATTTTTTTTTTTTTTTTATCTGCATATCAGAAGTCTAGAGAACTCCAGCGCTCAGAGATCTACGAATACTTCCGTTCTTCAGATTTCCATAACCGTTTCTGCCAAGCGTCCTTCCTAGAGGAGATTTTCAAGCTTTTTTTCGGTCGTTTGTGAAGATACTCGTAAGTTCTGTTCGTTTCGTTGCTTCGAATTTCTCCTTGGATCTCACCTTTCTCCTCGGTTTTTATTTCCACCCCCCCCAATTCAACTTAGATGGATAGATTCAAGGACCTAGTAGACACTCCGGCCGCCATGGAGGCCTTTAGGGCAAAATACCACATCCCGCAAGGGGTGGTTCTACTGATCTTGTCCCCGGAAGGAGTATTGATAGATAGAGACATAGGTGAAGTTGTCATTCCTATGATTGCCTTCATTGAAGGAGGAATGACACTCCCCATGCGTAGGATTACCCGGGACTACTTGTTCCACCATAGGTTGACACCGCATTAGTGTGCTCCGAACATGTTCAGGGTATTAGGCTGCATAGATGTCTTGAACGAGCGGATGGGTCTAGGCCTGACCTGGCATGATGTGGTTCACCTGCACGAGTGCCATTATGTCGAGAAGGGTGGGTATTAACTTAAATCTCGGTCCGAGGTGGTTAGGCTAATCTCCCGCCTCCCCATATCCAATAAGACTATGAAGGATGACTTCCTTATTGCCTTAGGAGAGTGGAGCGATGGTTTTCATTGTCCAACTTAGGCGGGAATTCCAGGTGCGGCGCCTTTAGGGCCAATCCTTTAGGGAGGGGGCTTAGCTCTTCTGATTCACTATCTTTTTTGCTTGAGTCATAAATTTTATAGTTTAACTCTAATCTCCTTCTCGGCTGTATTACAGATAGAGCTCTGGTTGCTCCCAAAGTCGAGCCACGTGAATGTGCCGGCCTTGAACTATCTTTTAAGGTCTGAAATCTACGTTACCGAGGATGGGCAGCTGCGCGCGTGTCATTTGGTTTTGGGCTACCGACCACTATCCCGCTCTTTCCAAGCCATTGGCCACGCCATAAGAGCTGGTTGTCCAAGGTTGGCTAGGATTGATGTATCCAAGCCCAAGTTTCTGGCCCGACAAGATCTTAAGCTAGTCGTGTTACCCGACGTTCGGAATCTTCCACCGGCCGGACAATCGCCTCCGCTGAGACAACCCTGACGTTGCTGCGCTCATTGAAGGAGAGACCGAATCATCTCGTCTTTCTCTTGAGGAGGAGATAGACAAGTTCTATTTTGAAGAGGAGGTTCATCAAGCCCCTTTGATTGAGCTTTCGGACCCTGAAGAGGAGATAGACAAGTTCTATTTTGGCGCTTCGATTATCATAGCCTACTCGGACGACTCTTCAAACGAGGAGGTAGACGATATGGTTGGCAAAGGAAAAACCTTACGAGAATTGATGTCCTCCCGAGGAAAAGGTCAATCTTCGAAGGTGCCTACTCGATCGCAGCACCCAGGACCTTCCTCCGGTCGCTCCTCGGGTTCCTTCTGACCTTGGCCTCAAGGTTAACCCGGACCTCAAAAAGAAAAGGCCGGCCGAAATCCCCGAGGAAGGCGAGGTGGTGCCCCGCCAAGGCAAGCAGCAAAAAACCACCCGGGGGCAAAAGAATAAAAGGGCTTCCTCCGTGGAGAGCCAAGAGGAGGAGAACGGGGCTGAGGTGCGTGTTCAACCACGCACTTGGAGCCCAAAGTTGGAGCTAGATGGGGTTACTATCCCTTACACTACATCGGTCCGAGAATACAACAGGGGCCGAGCGGGGTACATAGGCGAGGCTTTGGAGCAGCCAGTGCTCCTCCCTCGAGATATGGAGGCCTACAGGCGATTCTCTCGGCCCGAGCTCTTTCTATCCCTTAAGAAGGACCTGGCAATGGTAAGTCATTCTTCTACCCTTTCGTTAAATCATTAGACATTGTTGCATTCTAAGACAATTTTTGTTTTGTTGGCAGATCACTCAGCAGGTGTTTGTGGTCGAGGAGTTCTGTCGCAGCAAAGAATCGCAGCCTTAGTCAAGCCGAGGCCCGAGTCTCTCGGACAGAGGTGGAGAAAACTGTGGGGTCCCTCAAGCAAGAGAACTTTGATCTTGCGGAGAAGTTCAAGGAGGCGGAGAAAAATCTGGAGGCCGAGGCCGGCTTGAAGAACGCCAAAACTCAAGCCGAGGACCGGCGCCAACAATTGTACGTGACCGAGACCACTGGCCTTTGAAAAACAAACGATCTTTGGATCTTAAGGCCACGCTACAAAAAGCCGAGGAGCAGGTCCAACTAGCTAAAGAAGAGGTTCAGCTAGCTCGGGAAGCAGCCGAGGCTGAAAAGAAGGCCTCTTATCGCCTTGGGGCTGAGGAGACTAAAGCCAGGCTCTCTGAGGAGATTCCAGAGGTATGCGGGGATTATTGCAACATCTCATGGGCTCATGCCCTTGATGCTGTAGGAGTTCCCTGGGGACTCGTTGCCACTGAGGTTGCCCGGGAAGGTCTTCTTTCTGCCGGAGATCCGAGAGAATCCCAATGGCGCTCCCGAAGCTTCCGAGCAGGTCATGGCTATTCCCGATGCCATCCCTCCGCTTGATAAAGCCAAGGATCCTGCCTGGGAGAATCCTCCTCCTCGGTCAGAGCAAAAAGAGAATCCTCCTGTTGGGGCTTAGATTTTAGGTTTTTAATTATTGTACTTTTTTTTTGAATGAGAGTTGTCTTATTTTTGTTCTTTCTGTAAAGACCTCTCTTTGTCTTGACCTCGGAATATTAATATAGGATGTTCTTTTTTTTTTTTTTTTATTCTCTTCTGATGTTTACCAACACTGTTCCTCTATTTAACATTTGCAACAATATAAATGAATAAGAAAAAGGAATGTCGTGCAAATGAATTTGAATGATAGTTGTAGTTATACTAAACTACGCACGTACCTTGAAATTGCACAAGAGTTCTAAGTTATTAATTTCCCCTAAGTCTGTGGTCCGAGGATCCATGCGGGACTTAAGTTTTGTTTAAAACTTGTAAAGATGTCTCAAGATATTAATTTCCCCTAAGTCTGTGGTCCGAGGATCCACGCAGGACTTAGGTTCTATTTAAAACTTGGATAGATGCCATAAGTTATTAATTTCCCCTAAGTCCGTGGTCCGAGGAGTCATGCGGGACTTAGGTTCTGTTTAAAACTTGTAGATGCCATAAGTTATTAATTTCCCCTAAGCCTATGGTCCGAGGAGCCATGCGGGACTTAGGTTCTATTTAAAACTTGGATAGATGCCATAAGTTATTAATTTCCCCTAAGCCCGTAGTCCGAGGAGCCATACAGGACTTAGATTCTGTTTAAAACTTGGATAGATGCCATAAGTTATTAATTTCCCCCGAGCTCGTGGTCCGAGGAGCCATGAAGGACTTAGGTTTAATTTCCCCTAAGCCTCCTCACAGGACTTAGGTTCTGTTTAAAACTTGGATAGATGCCATAAGTTATTAATTTCCCCTAAGCCTGTGGTCCGAGGAGCCATGCGGGACTTAAGTTCTGTTTAAAACTTGTAGATGCCATAAGTTATTAATTTCCCCTAAGCCTGTGGTCCGAGGAGCCATGCGGGACTTAGGTTCTGTTTAAAACTTGTAGATGCCATAAGTTATTAATTTCCCCTAAGCCTGTGGTCCGAGGAGCCGTGCGTGATTTATGTTCTATTTAAAACTTGGATAGATGTCATAAGTTATTAATTTCCCCTAAGCCTGTGGTCCGAGGAGCCATGCGGGACTTAGATTCTGTTTAAAACTTGGATAGATGGAAATGGACCAATGCGATGATCACGAAACGAAACATAGGCAGAGCCGTTTTCATTAGTAATAATATCTTCTTAGATTATTTACATTCCACGGGCGAGGTACAGTTTTTTCATCTAAGTCTTCTAGGTAATAGGCACCTATTCCGGCCACAGATGTGATTCGATACGGTCCCTCCCGGTTGGGCCCCTGCTTCCCCTAGGTAGGGTTCTTAGCGCTGCCGAGAATTTTCCTCATTACGAAGTCACCTGGACTTAGAGGTCGTGACTTTACATTGGCGTCATATCCCCGCTTTAGCTTCTGATGATAACAGGCCATATGGATCATCGTTTTTTCCCTTTTTTCCTCAGCTAAGTCTAGACTTCTCCCCAGTAACTCGTCATTGTTTTTCGGGGTAAAGGTACTAGACCTCAATGTGGGGAAGCTGTTCTCGATTGGGAGCACAGCTTCGGCTCCATAAGTCATTGAAAAGGGAGTTTCGCCTGTTGACCATCGCGGCGTCGTTTGATAGGTCCATAAAACATGCGGAAGCTCTTCCACCCATCTCCCTTTTGCATCATCCAATCTCTTTTTCAGACCGCTTACTATGACTTTGTTCACGGCCTCGCCTTGCCCATTTCCTTGGGGGTAGGCTGGAGTGGAATATCTATTGGTGATGCCAAACTCGTTGCAGTATTCCCTCAAGTTCTTACTATCAAATTGAAGACCGTTGTCCGAGATGAGGGTGTGAGGAGATTCGAAGCATGTAATAATGTTCTTCCAAATGAATTTCTTGGCATCCACGCCCCCGATGTTGGCCAAAGGTTCAGCCTCCACCCACTTGGTGAAATAGTCGGTGTTGACTATTATGTATCGCTTATTCCCTGCTACTTTAGGGAAAGGACCGACAATATCAAGATCCCATTGAGCAAACGGCCAAGGGTTGGAGAGGGGGTTAAGGACTCCTCCAGGTTGGTGGATACTTGGGGCGAATCTCCGGCATTGATCACACTTCTTCGTATATTCTTGGGCATCTCTATGCATATTCGGCCACCAGTATCCCCGAGTGAGTGCCCTGTGCGCTAGCGATCTTCCTCCTGTGTGACTCCCACAAATTCCCTCATGTAGCTCTTCAAGTAAGGACTCGGACCCCTCCGGGTGTATACACAATAAGTATGGGCCAGAATAGGAACGCCGGTATAGCTTGTGGTCTTCCGACAACCAAAACCGAGGAGCATTGCTTCGTATCTTCTCGGCTTTCAGTTTTCCCTCTAGTAGTGTATCGTCTTTGAGAAAGTTCATTATAGGATCCATCCAATCGGGGCTCTTTCTCACCTGATGGACCTGAGCCGGGTCTCTTCTAATTGAACTCACTTGGACTAGATCCTCAACAAGGATTATTCACGGCAGATCATGCACCGAGGACGTGGCGAGAGTGGCCGGTGAATCTGCATGGGTGTTCCCACTTCTAGAAACGTGTGTCAGATTGAAGGATTCAAAACCCGATTGTAGGCATTTGACTCGTCCGAGATACTCTTGCATTCTAGCATCTCTAGCTTCCACTACCTTTCCGCCTAATTTTTGAACCATCGTCATCCCTTGGAGTAAGGCTTCGTACTCGGCCTCGTTGTTCGTGAGCGAGAACCCGAGTCTTAGTGAATTCTCAATGGCAATACCTTCAAACGATATTAAAACTAGCCCAACTCCAGATCCTCTTTGGTTGGCCTCGCCATCCACGTAAACCCTCCAGCGCGAGGTCTCCGTCTTTGAGATTGTGCCAACCGAATTTCCATCCATGTCTTTCTTCTCGGTTATTGTCTCTACAGAGGGTTGTGGTCTGCGACTAAGTCCGCGAGGACTTGACCCTTGATAGAGGACCTAGGCATATATTTAATATCAAAGGCTCCTAAAAGTGCACTCCACATAGCGATCCTTCCTGTGTAGTCGGCGCTTCGAAGCACCGATTCAAGGGGAAGTCTGGGTTAGAATGATGATTGTATGTGCCTGAAAGTAATGAGGAGCTTAAGGTGTGGCGTGCACTATCGCTGAATTGCTTTCTCCAATGGTAAGTATCGCACTTCGACCTCATGTAATGATTTACTCACATAGTACACTACTTGCTGTACCCCATTGTCATCCCATATCAGTACCAGGCTTACAGCATGAGGGGCTACGGCTATGTATGCAAACAAGACCTCGTCCGCCTCTCGGGCTAGACATGATGGGTGGTCGCGACAAGTATTCCTTAAGTTGCTAGAAGGCCTGGACACAATCCTCTGACCACTCAAACCCTTTCCACTTATTTATCAAGAGGTAGAAAGGTCGACATCGGTCTGCAGATCGTGATATGAACCGGTTTAATGCTGCGATCATGCCGGTGAGTTTCTTCACTTCTTTCGGATTCCGAGGAGTCCGTAGGCTATTAATCGCTTTGATTTGATCTGGGCTCACCTCTATCCCTCTGTGGGTGACCATATAACTCAGGAATTTTCCAGACCCGACCCCGAATGAGCACTTGGAAGCATTGAGCCGCAACTTGTGCTTCCTTAAGATGCCAAAAATGATCTCTAGGTCTTTCACGTGCTTGCACACCATCTTACTTTTTACCACCATATCATCTATGTAGACTTCAATAACTTTGCCTAGTTGCGGCTCAAACATTCTGGTCATCATCCTTTGGTACGTTAACCCTGCGTTCTTTAGTCCGAAAGGCATTACCTTATAGTGGTAGTTTCCGACGGGTGTCATGAATGCCGTTTTCTCTTGATCCTCTAATGCCAGGGGTATTCGATGATAGCCCTGGAAGGCATCCAGGAAGCTCATTCGAGAGTGGCCTACGATCGCATCTACCAGTCGGTCTATTCGAGGTAACGGGAACGGGTCTTTCGGGCATGCCTTGTTCAAGTCTGTGAAGTCTACGCAGACTCGCCACTTCCCCATTTTCTTTCTTACCACCACCGTATTTGCCAGCCATTCGGGGTAAAAGACCTCTTTAATAGCCCCTTCCTTTTTCGGTTTTGCCACTTCGTCTCTAACAAGACTGGCATGTTCCTTTGAGGAACGTCGGGGTGGTTGCTTCTTTGGAATGGAAGATGGGTTAACATTCAAGTGGTGACAAATAAGACTAGGGTCAACCCCCGGGGCGTCGTAAGCGTCCCATGCAAACACATCGACATTTCTTTTCAAAAATCCGACCAGTTCCTCTTTTTCTTGAGAAGGCAACTCGGAGCCGACCTGGAAAAATCTCTCCGGGTCATTGTCAACGACAAACTTTTCTTAACTTTCACACCTTATCTCCTCGGCTGGCTCATTGGCTTGCCCCGCCGAGGCGGCTAGTTGCTATAAGTTCTTAGAGGCCGAGGACTCAGCATGGGACCGACATGAGATGGCGGCCACCATACACCGCTCGGCCATGGCCTGATCTCCACGAATCTCTTCTACTTGGCCTCTGGACGGGTATTTTACTTTTTGGTGAAGCGTGGAGGATACAACTTCTAGGGCATGGATCCATGGCCTGGCTACTATCATTGTGTAGGGCGAGTAGGCATCGACCACGATAAAGTTCACCTCCACCACCTCCGACCTGGGTTTGTATGGGTAGTCCGATCCGCCCTTTTGGCGCATCAGTCTTTCCTTCGAAGCTAATAAGGGGAGAGTCATAAGCCGTCAAATCCTCCGGCCTCGGGTTCAGCCCCTTGTATAGATCAGGGTACATTACCTCTCTTGCGCTACCCGGGTCTACCAGCACCCTTTTCACATCGAAGCCTCTGATTCTCAACGTAACCATTAAGGCATCGTCGTGAGGTTGGATAGTTCCCCACTTATCCTTGTCCGAGAATCCTAATATTAACGAGCTTCCCTTTTTAGGCCTTTTAAATTCTCTTCCTCCGTCCTCGGTAGAGAGCCGAGCCACGAGCAGCACCCGGGAAGGAAATGACCCGGTTCTTCCCGGAGTGGCGAGGATGACATGGATTGTGCCTGTGGGGGGTCTTAAGGATACATCTTTTCGAGATTCTTGCATTGCCTGGCCCGGATGACTGCTCGAAGGGTGTAAAAGGTGACGTAACTTTCCTTCTCGGACCAACCGATCTAGATGATTCCATAGATTCCTGCAATCCTCGGTGGTATGTCCATGGTCCCGATGATAGTGGCAATACAGGTTCTGGTTACGTTTTGAAGGGTCTCCGACCATCTTTCCCGACCATCCGAAGAAGGGTTTGTTCTCACTTTCTCCAGACTTGTTGTATCTGGCTCTTTGAACACGGCATTCACCGTTTGCATGTTACTTTGTCCACTGTGTCTTGAAAAATCTCTTCTCTTTTGGTTATGGTTATATCGTTCCGACCTGAAATCATTCACTTTGGGGGGAATGATCTTCTCCTTTCCCTTTCCTTGTAGCTGATCTTCTTGCACCCTTTTGTACTTGTCAATCCTATCTATCAACTGATGAACGTTGGCAACTGGTTTACCAGTGAGAGATTTCCTTAAGCCATGCTCGGTGGGAAGACCGCTTTTGAATGTGCCGATAGCGACATCATCATGGTTCTCATCTAACTCGTTATACATCTCCCAATATCTATCCAAATACACCTTCGTGGTCTCTCCTCGTGCATGGATAAGGACAACAACGAACTTAGGGGTCGAGGGACTCTGCTATTTGTAATAAAACGAGGGAAGAAAGCCCGAGTGAGCCGCTTATATGAGCCTATAGAATTTTTCTTCAGGCTGTTGAACCATCTCATCGCCATTGGTCCCAAGTTGGATGGGAAGACTTTGCACATTATGGCTTCATTTTGCGAGTAGATAGCCATTTTTGGTTAAATTGACTCATGTGCTCCACCGGGTCTGCTCGGCCGTTGTAAATGGAGAACGTTGGTTGATTAAAGCATCGAGGCAACTTAGCCCCTTCAATTTCGTACATGAAGGGTGATCTTGAAATCTGGTCTAGTGCCCTATTCATAGCATCGTTTCCCAAACCCTTGCTGGATGGGCTCTCATACTTTCGCATGAGGCGAGACTCCTTCTCGCAAGAAAAGGTTTCGCTTGGGGGTGTTCTCGATCTCCGTCGATAACTCACGTCCTCCTCGTTAGAGGACGATCTCGAGCCGGGAGGGAGATCGCTTTCGCTGCGCACGCCGCAACTTCCTTTTTAGGTCATCTATCTCTCATTTGCATGGCCGATGACTGTTTCGCCTTTGGGATACGTGACTACTTATCCGGGTATGACTTTGGCTCGCCTGGGTAGTATGCACGCTTCCCTCACGATTCCTTCTGCTGCCTGGGTTGGTAGGATTATTTTGCCGCTAGGACTCAATGGGTTATGTCTGTTGAGGGTTAGACTGGTGAGGATTCTCCTGATATGGATCTAGTTCTGCCATGCTTGACCGTTGTGCTTACTGATATTTTAGTTCTTCCCACAGACGGCGCCAATTATAGGGACACGGTTTTAGTTGACCCGATCCTTGTTGGTCAGGTCTTAGTCCAAAAGGTCCCACACAATGAATTTTTGTAGAGTGTGGGCTAAAGAATTGGGTTTGAGTTAGCTTAAACGATTTGTTGCATGGGCTCAAGGGATACAGAAACAAGAACAAAAGGAGATAAAAGTGAAAAGAGACCCTTCTCAAATGATCAGGTCTCAAACTTGATTAATGGGCACCGATTCATGCAAATAAAATTTCTTTACAGTGTTCTCTCCTCTCTTTCTCTTCGTCTCCCGTCCCCCTCTCTTGGGGGACTTTTACATATTATATAAGCCCTCTCCTATCATCCGGGCTTTACACCTGTTGATCATCCAAACCCCCACTTGAGCACATGTCCCATTAGACACCCTTATCAATTCTTTGTGAGTTGCAGTGGCCAAGGTAGCACTGGGGGGGGTCTTCTCTTCATTAATGTGGCCAAAAGAGTAGTTGTGATACATTTAATGTGGTGGTGGCAGCCTTTTCTGAGATATTTTGGGTCTCTTTCCTTTTTGTGTATTCGGGGAATGGACTATAGTGGTTGGGACGCACCTTCAAACTGGATTTTGCGGTGTCCGAGGAGGAATTCCTCCTCGGACATATTCTCTTTATCCCAGTGGGCCTAAATAAGGATTCTGGGTTACGATGTCTCCTCGGACGGACTGGTCCTCGAACGGGCCAAGGGCCCAATCAACCTATTATTCTGGGGCGGTCCCCACAGGGATCATTTTTTTCTTTTTTCTTTTTGAGTAAAGTTTCCAAATGGCATTTCTTTTGTGTTGAAAAGCTTTTCATTTTTTTTTTTAAATTTTTTTTTCTTGAACTTTTGCGTTGGAAAGTTACTTTCCTTTTTGCTTTATATAATTTATTGTAGCACATAAATGATAGAGATTCACATTTACTACAGTCTATTTTTATGTGAGTGACTTTGCAAATACAAGTTCTCTTAAATTAGAGAGGGTAGTGGTCAAAGTTCAAGTATCCAAGAGAGAGCTCCACACTTATACATTTAAATTATGCTAAAATATAATTTATATCTTAGATAAAATAAAAAATAAAAAAACTCACTCACCCTCACCCTGTATTTGTCTAGAGATGCATTGGGCAACTAGTTTAATATTTTAAAATACACTTCAATTAAAAATTTAACACAATGAATTTTAATTTTGACATGGAGGATAGTTCTTGAAACTTACCTTTAAACAAAGGATAAGATAGTACACAATATTTTTAATATTAATTTAATAAATTTTAGTCAATCGGATGTCGGGGGGAGAAGTGTTTTTTCTCTTCAAGTTTGAGATAGAGTATCATTTCCCCAAATCTCAAGGGAGGAGAATGCTATTATCCCATAATTTAATAGTAGTATTTCGATTTTCTTAAAAGAAAAAACAACTTCAAGAATGCTATCAGTGGTGTGTGGTCATTGGCCTTGTGGCTTGTGACCTTTACAACATATTACTTTTTGATGACACAAGCAAGTTATTTCTAATATCTTGGTGCTTAATAAAAACCTTTAGTGTAAAATACATTCAAACACGCTGAGGTTTAGGCCAATGCCAATTAGGTCCAAGAAATTTCAAAACTAACCAATTTGGTCCTTAAATTGTTACTCATTTTTCTCCTCTCTCTCATTGTATTTAAGAACCAAGTTTATTAATTTTGAAATCTCTTATATCTTATTGACATTAGCCCAAACCTCAAGGGTGTTAATTATATTTTACTCACTCCTAAATTTGAAGTGGTTTTGATTTTAGCGATTAACATTTTGAAATTTGGATTTCAAGCCCAAACATTTGATTGCCTTTATTATTTTAATTATTATTCCATTTTACTATTAAATTTGTTATAAGCCTACAATTAGGACAGTTAGTCATATTAAATGTCATATTATTTAAAATGTACAAGTAAACAAATAGAAAAAAATCTTAATTCATATGCCAGAAAAGAAAAACAAAATGTTTAGACACAACCCGAAATTTTAATATCCCTTATCTCATTGTAACCACACAAAGACTATACAAAAAATTACTATTCAAAAAAAAAATATCATATTATATATAATAAAAGTTGGGCTTAGACGCCGTAATTGCGCCATGTGGCTCCACCAAATTGCAGAAATTTTAATAAATTTTTAAATTTTAAGAATAGATATATACAAATTTTTTGGATAAATATGATAAATCAATATCCAAAATTTAGTTGTATACTAATTAATATATGATAATCATTACTCATAACACAATTAGGTAGGATTGAATTCTTTATTCTACTTGAGCCACTTCAAAATTTTGTTCTTATCTTTTTTTTTCCTATGATTTCTAAGTTGATAAAAAATTTTAATTTGAAATCACTTCTTTGGATAAAGTTTGATAGACACAAAAACTTAATAATTTAATATCAACTTAACTTCTTCTCATCCATTAAAAAAAAAAAAAAAAAATTCTACTTTTTTTTCCCTAATTTTTGATTCCTACGGTTTGTCTTCTTTTAAAAAAATAAAAATAAAAATTATTCTTCTTTTTTTCCCATTTTTTGATTTCTATGATTTCTGAAGTTGTTATTCTTCTTTTTCTTTTTTTTTTCTTTTTCTTTTTTATAAATATTTAGATAAACACAATTAAAAATGAAAAATATAATTAAATAATTAAATATAATCAAATATCATCTTCCTAATGGGATTTTATATAATAAAGTTTAACTAGAACTCTACTTCTCTTACAAGTACATGTGAATATAGCACTATTTAAAGTAGATCAGTTATTGGATTTTGATATCATGATATGTAAATCAATTCCATTGCTACAAGGGAATGATATCAATTTCACACTTTCATTTTATATACACGACATGCTGCAGTCTATCCCTCTCTTCAGTTTTTTTCCTTATTTACAAGGTAAATTTCTATCTTCCTCAATCTAAAAGCTACGATAATGTTTGTTTATAATTTAATTTGTTGTGCTCGAATATGGTTCTTGGGATTTTCTTAACTTTTGTTATGGTACATATTGATTGTTTTTTTTTTTTTTTTTTTTTTAGACTTCTAAGATTTAGATTTTAACTTCACACCTTCACAAATTAAACTGACATTAGATTTTTTTTTTCATATCAACTTCTTTTATGTGGAGTGGACATATATATATATATAAACTCATAGAACCATACAATTTTTTTTTTCTCTATTCATCTCTTCTTCTATATGTATTTGTTTACTCTAATTTATTCATCTCTATTCATAATAGCTATCTTCTTTTTATTTTTTATTCATTTTGTTTCTATTTTTCTATTGACGTAGTTCAATTATTGTTTAAATTCTATTATTTTTTATAAAGTATTTTAGATAATGCAATTCATTTTAATTATTGATATATTTTTTTTTAATTTGGTGTTTTTAATTGATTGTGTAGATTATTTCCTCACTAAGGGCAATATCAAAATGGCTAGACATGAATGTCAATATCAAAATGGCTAGACGCGGGTAATTCATATGTAAACTTTTACATTTATATTGCAATATGATATATATATATATATATATATATATATATATATATATATATATATGTATATTTTTTTTTTCCTCTTTATGTACCTTTATTTATCTATTTTTGAAATTATTTTGAGTGTTGTACCCTAGAAGGTCTAGATACTTATTTTTATTTTTTATTTTTATAATTTATGGAATATTATATACAAGAAATTTTATCACCAAATCTATTTGGGATGGAACTCATCTACAATATGAAATTAGGAGATTTATGTGAGAAGAGCTATCTTTTTAATTTAATTTTATTGTGTTTCTATTTTTTCTATTAACATAGTTCAATTATTACTTAAATTCTATGATTTTTATTAAAAAAATTTAGATAGCAATTCATCTTAATTATTGATATTAGTTTTTGATTTGGTGTTCTTAATTGATTATGCTAATTATTTCCTCACTTATGACAAAAATTTACATTTACATTGCAATCTAGATACTTTATTTTTGTAATTTATGGAATTTATTTTTGGTTATATATGCTAGAAATTTATTTATGGTTAGCACTTCTACTACTCCACGTGTTAGCAAGTATAATAGAAAGATTTTTAAGTGCCATATATATAAAAACAAATTAAAATTTTACTAGAAAGAGCTTCTAAAAATTTAAAACTTGCCATAATTTTTAAAAATTACTATTTTTTTGTTATTAAATTATATTATAGTATAAAAAATATATATTTTAATTTATATATAATTTTTTTATTAAGCCGTGCATCGCACGGGCATAATACTAGTGTATATATATATATATATATAGAGAGAGAGAGAGAGAGAGAGAGAGAGAGAGAGAGATTTAGATTTAAGGAGCTATAATACAAGGTTGATCAATCATGAAGATAATGCAGAAAACATTGATAGCATCGTTAATGACTTGATGGTCGTGCTCACAATCGAAGTAATGTGCTCACTACAAAAAACTAAGGCTATCCCAGCATTTTTAAACCGTTGGGATAGCCCCAAAAAGCGCTAATATAGGCCAAAAAGGCCAATCCCGCCATCCTAGTGCTTTTTTTCCCAGCGCTTGCTACCGCTACGCAATGAGTGTGGCAATAGGATTGCCCGACCTACACCGGCGCTTTTTAAACTCGCCGATATAGGTCCCAGCACTTTTCGGACCCTATTCCGGCACTTTTTGTTTGTGTTGGGACATTCCTATTTAGTAGTTTTAAGACTTGTACCAGCTGTTTTTAGGACCTATACCAGCGTTTTTAAACCGCTGTAATAAGTACTGCCTATGCCAGCACTTTCAAAACCGACAGCATAGGTCTTCAACAATATAGGAATAAGCCCTATACCAGCGCTTTTGAAAGTGTTGGCATAGGTCTTCAATGGATATAAAAATTAGCCCTATACCAGCGCTTTTGAAAGTGTTGGCATAGGTCTTCAATGGATATAAAAATTAGCCCTATACCAACGCTTTTGAAAGCCCTGTAATAGGTTCTACCTATACCAACGATTTCAAAACGCCGGTCTGGGTGATCAACGGAACTTTTGAAATACCCTATTCCAGCGGGTTAAAAAGCGTTGCTATAGTTTTTTTTTTTTTTTTTTAGTACCTGTAATAAACCTATAATACATATTTTCCAAGCATCTATAATAAACCTATAATGCATATTTTCCAAGCACCTGTAATGTAATCAAAATACAATACCAAATCCTAAATACAATACCACTTTAAACCAACGAACCAAATATATTTAATAATACCACATCAATAAATATATACAAAATAATACATTCCAAATGTCTAGAATGTTATAATAAAGTTTCCAACTATGACATATATCAAAGTTTGAAACTCTATTATAAACAACAAAATGTAAGACTAGCTACTCCAAAATAAGGCCCACATCCTACGTCGTCATCGCCTAATGCCCGCCATCGGATGATAAGCATTGATCACAGGGAGAATGGACATCCATTGCCGAATCATCACCATCCTACGAATTAATATACACACAATGAATTAGTATATTTAACAACAATGTTAGTAGCTAAATGATATAATATCACTAGTCTAACACACATGACATGACTACATGAATAACATGGCAAATTAAATTGAACACATCAAACTTTTCCAAGAATCAAACTCACATCAAAGAAACTAATTGAACTTTGCATGGAATCAAACTCACAACAAACATATGCAAGAATCAAACTTGCATCAAACTTCTCCATCTCCTATTTCTCAACTCAACACAGTGAAAAGTGCTAGCCAAATATCACATATTTTTGCTTTGAACATGGTTTCTATGCTATCAATGTGCTTAATAAATTGGGAACACTATATATATTTCTATGCTATATATGCCATCAATACCGGTGGTGCAATTTGTTATATTTTGTGCAATCCACCTATATCTCAATATTCCCTAGAAACACTATCAGTATTGCTACAAGTCCAAGTTATAAAAAACATGGCAAATGGAATTCAAACTTTTTACTTGAGAGAGTAATAGTGGGTCGAGTTGTGAAAAAAAAATTTCTCATCAATGCCATTTCAGCTTTCAAGGATTCAACACAACTACATTTCTCCCTCAAATCAACTACTTCAACAAATCGGCTCCTTAACCAATTGGTCTATTGCGGTGGATGTCGATTGTGGTGTACAGTCTTCCATGTTCCTCGTATGAGTGCCGGATGAGGTTGGTCCAAAGCCCACCCCCCGAACAGAGCCACCTCTCTCTGCACCCATGACTTGTGTAAATGCATCATCAAGCCGCCATAGAACGCCTCCCTCACTAGCCTCACCTTGCAAATCGTGATCCCCGATGTCAATAGCTCTTTCATCTTTTCCTAATACTCACAAATAAACAAGACAACATATTAGCAACGATTGCACTAACACAGTTGACAATATGAGTAATGTATAATATCTCTCCATATATTGTCTATATAACTAATTGCTATTTTCTTCTTTCTTGATCAAAGTAACATCCCAATCATTTTCATTAATAAAGAAATGAAATTACAATATTTGAATATTGAACTACATGATTTTGATATTGAACTACGTGATTTTGATTTTCATGAATTGATCTAAATGTCATTTTCTTCTATCTTGATCAAAGTAATATTTCCATCATTTTCATTAATAAAGAAATGAAATTATAATATTTGAATATTGAACTACATGATTTTGATTTTCGTGAATGGTACGCTACAATGTTTGATTTAGAAGTAAATAGCGAGAATAGAAAAGCAAGTTAATGGAATTGTACCGTACCATGAGCAATAAGGCTTATAAGTCTTAACCAAATGTAGCAATAAGTCAATAACAAAGAAAAAGTCTTTTGCTAGGAAACTTGGGAGGCTAGCTAGCCACAAAATATTTGGTCGCAATTTGCTATTCATAATCAAATTACACGGAGTTATGACTGAGTGGGAGGCTCATGTGTAATAAAAGAACCATTTTTCTACCAAATATTAAAAGCAGTTTATCAGGGACGGAACTAGGATTCAAACTTAGGGGATAAAAGTTCTTTGTTCAAAGATTTTTAAAAATTGAAATATCAATACTAGAGGTTGACAACAATGCATTATTAGCATTCATTTTTTTAATTTTTTGTATTTTTTATTTTGAAAAAAAATCACAAATGACAATTTATAATTAAGAGTTTTGTAAGTCAATTGGAACGTCATAATATTTTCAAGGTCTGACCAAGATTAGTCCGATTCTTTATTCTATCGACATTATAAATTAAAAAAAAAAAATTATGTACTCTTTTCACATAATTCTATAACTAATAACTTCATAATGCTATATATATAGTTAAAAGATTTTTATAAAAAATACAAAAAACTATAGTTAAAAGTTCAAATCCATGTCAAGCATTATCTTAATAAAACAACTAAAATAATGCTTAATAATATCATGCATTAATATTCAACGTAAAAAAGGGTAAGACAATTATTGATGTCTTGGTAAGGTTGAAGATTTTTCCTTTCAAAAATTTGAAGTTTGAAAAAATAGTAAAACAAAATATTAAAAGAGATCTATTAAACAATCACATGATAACGGACAGTAACTTTGAGTCTTTAACTAAGTAAATAATAAAACTTTTCCCGTCATTACATTAATTTAGTTAAGTCACAAAATTTTTTACCAATAGACTAATCTCACACATGCTTTGGTGGCAGTTTGTGTAAGGCACAAAACAATAGGTTGTTGTTGTTCCACACATGTATTACCATTTTTGCATGCATGCTAAGTGTGTCCCAAAGTTAATAAAACATTAAAAAAAAAAAAAAAAATCTACCATTTAAAAAATAGATAAATTTTTTCCACTGGTTGAGTTAAAGACACCAACTGATCCAAGTTGTTGGTGATTAACCGGTGTGTGGATAGAGCGATCAATAATATAAGAGTTGCCTCTGTGTCTATGAGGTGAAGTCATTTGAGAGAGGCATAAAGCTCTCAAATGAGAGGGAGAAATTAGGTAAAAGTTATTGGGTTTTTGTGATTTGCTTTACTAGGATTTGTAATTGATATTGTTTTTGCTTAGACTAGATTTATGATTTGTCAAAAGGTTTTTCTTATTATCCGGATATGTTTTTTTTTTTTTTTAAAGATTTTTCTTGTTATCTATTTTTGAGATTTATGGGTCATCTTGTTTTGGGGGAAGGGGGCCAAGTATATAAAATTAATGTAAATTTTTTGTGTAAATATATATACTATAAGATTTTTTTTCAAAGACTGGAGGGGCCATGGCCCCGCTCAACCCTAAGGCAGTTCCGTCCCTGCCTCCAAATATCATCTCATTTAGAGTAGAATGAATCTGCTCATTTTAACAGGGGGAAACAAAAATTCAAGCCTAGTCCAGTGGAGATGTAGCACATATTTATCGTTGGGAAATATAAGATTTATTTATTTATTTGCTCGGCAATATAAGACTAATAAACAAAAGCAATGACATGAATATATAATAAATTTGCTTACTCAAGCAGGATCCTTTTCAGTTTGGCTTAATTTTGTGAGTAGCAAATTCTTTTTTAAATCTAATGATTTAAATTAAAATAAACATTGGACCCTTCAAAGAAAACCACAAGCTAGTAATATAGAAGCCCCCCTTTTTTTTTCCTGGCATGATGGAGATTTGAGCATCTCAGTATACATTAGTATTTCGGGCTACCTGTTCAACTAAGAACCACAAGAAATCATAAAGAGATCATTGGAGTCCTTATGGAATATATTTCAACAATTTACTTTTGTGACTAAGCAAAAAGGAACAACATATAAATCTAATTATAAACAATAACACAAATAGATGTGATAGGTAAAAATAATAAATAAATACTGCATATATAAGAAGAAATTTGCAAAATAATTAAAAACTTATAGACCAAACGCGTGAATGATGAATGATACAAATCAAGCCTTATATTTGACACAATCTCCTTAAAACAGATTTTGCCCCTTACATAATTTGTGATATTTTGAGACTCACGGACGTCTGCCTCCTAGGATAAAATGATCTACAACACGGAGAAGAAGCACACAAGGTCCATGCTTTGTGAACTAATTTATGTCTTAAATCTCTTTGACTCAAATGCTAATTTACAAAATATTTTCTTTGAGAGAGTTTCTCAAAAGTTGTTTTTCATGAATGATGGACTATGAATATATACGTTATTGAACAGATATATTGTTTCAAAAATAACTGCTGTATACAAACTTATTGACTCAAAAAATAAAAATAAAAATAAAATATTATTATTATTATTATTATTTAGACAAGAGGGCCTAGTTCACACATGCTTAAAGCCCAATTCAATGTCCAACTCATGAGCATATAAACTTGTATTTTTTATCATTTTCTATGTGGGACTCAAGGATTCTAACAATTTCAATATTATGTTCAAGTAGGCACATTAAAAGTCTATTTCTTACTTACTCCATAATATTGATTTTGCACGTTTAAGACCAATCAAATAAATTACGGTGTGATACACGAGACGGAAACCCGCACAATCTGTAGAAATGCTTTAAGACCAAAGAGATAAAGTATGGTGTGATACATGATACGGCTACCCGCACAAGACAAAGAAATGCTAAAATACAGAGTTCTGCATAAGATAAATAAATCTTTCTATGAGCCCAAAAAAAAGAGTACAACTTTTGTTTAAATTAAATAAGAATTTTATTTAAATAAAAATTACAGACCAAATCCATTATCAGCTTTACTGAATAAAAATGACAATTATTAGTTTAAATTGTACAGTTCATTTAAATCTTACATGAATTTCACAATGTGAACTAATAGTTTTAAAAACATATATCAAATATAAAATATATATATATATATATAAAGTGAAAATAGAAAGAAAAAACGTAATAGCGAGACTTGACGCCGTTTCATCCAGCGATTATAGAATTACTAATCACAAAAATGTTGTGGCTGAGAAGCTCTAAAAACCTGTGCGGATAAAGCTCCAGCTGTTTGTGGACAAAAAACATTGACTTTGTAGGTCAACAAGTCAACCAAGGAAAAATCAATTTCTCATGCATTACATTACAATAATTCCCAAACTTTTTTTTTTTTCTGCCATGAGTGAGTCATTTGGTTATGCTTGTCATTCCATCCGTCCATTGTTGTCCATTTTGTCTTTCTTTTTAATCTGCCTGCACCGTGTGTTACAGACAATGGGTATATGCTGGGTTTGCCGTGCTGTTCTTCTTTACCTTGTTCCTTTTCTAAACCTTTATCCTATCTCAGTGACTGCAGTGCCTGGTAGTTTTCTGACAGTAAAGTCTTCTACTTCGTGGACCAACAGTCTTTCTGCTCCTCATTCTGTGAAATTCGATGATGGATCATTTGTGACAATCATACTTACCCATGGATCACCCGATCTATCCTATGAATATGCTTGCGGTTGTGGCTTCTTATACAATCGAACATACAACAGTTCTCTTTTTGTCATTTTTAGTCTGTATTACAAGGAGGGCGGCAATACTACGGGTTCTGATCATCCCGAAATAGTATGGTCAGCTAACCCAAAGAATCCGGTTAGCCTTGATGCGACTTTAAAGCTTACTTCGGAAGGAGGTTTGGTGTTAGAAGATGCTAATGGAACTAAAGCGTGGTCAACAAACATCAGCAACAAATCTGTGGTTGGCCTTAACTTAACCGACGACACCTGCAACCTCATGCTGTTGGATGACAAGAATGCAACAATTTGGCAATCTTTTGATCACCCAACTGACACGCTGGTTCTTGGCCAAAAGTTGTTAACAGGTCAGCAACTCACTAGTGAAGGAGGACTGTTTTCATTCTCAATCACTAGTGAAGGGTTGTTTTTTTATATCAATTCTAATCCTCCTGATATCTATTTGAATCTTCTTTTTGGTTCTAATTTTAAATACAATTACTCTCAATTTCGGAATCAAAGCTTCGCTTTCTTCGAATTTGATTATACAGCACCTACTTTTGGTTTTGTACAACCCATTTCAAAGTACATGAAACTTCGGCCCGATGGACATTTGAAAGTGTATGATGAGTACTGGACCGAAGATAGTGATTTTCTCAAATCACGTATTGGTTATTGTGGTTATCCTATGGTTTGCGGCAATTATAGTATTTGTACAAATGAGCAGTGTAGTTGTCCGCTACCCATAAATGGAACAAACTATTTTCAGCCGATCAATGGCAGGCAGCCAAACCATGGATGCTCTCTAGTTACTCCCTTGTCTTGTGAATCTTACAAAAATCACATTCTTACAGAGCTTGAGAACATCACGTACTTTCCCTTTCAAAAAAACCTCCCAGATAAACATCCAGACTACCTACATATAAGTTTAGAGAGTTGCAAAGAGTCTTGCTTAAAAGTATGTTCGTGCAAAGCTGCGATTTACAATACGAGCAACCGTGTTGGGAATTGCTATTTACGATCCCAAATTTTTTCAATGATGTACGCTGATGAAAGAGATATAAGAGAAGGCACTTACTTTAAAGTATTTATCAAGGTGCAGAATGTTCCTCTTCCTCCTCTTCCTCCTCAGCAGCAAAAGCATTGGCTTGGAATAATATTGGGATCCAGCCTCGCATTTGTTCTGTTTCTTTTAATTGGATTCTTTGTTTTTCTATTTTGGAAGAAGGAAACTGCTAATGAAGCAGAGGAGTATTACTTAGATCATGTACCAGGAATGCCCACAAGGTATTCTTATGATGATTTGCAAGTAATAACAAAAAATTTTAGTAAGGAGCTGGGTGGGGGAGGATTTGGCACAGTTTTTGAAGGAACTCAAATTGACAACACAAAAGTTGCAGTGAAGCGTCTTGATGGTTTTAATCAAATCAAGAAATCATTTTTAGCCGAGGTTGAGACAATTGGCAGTATTCATCATTTCAACTTGGTAAGACTGATTGGATTTTGTGCAGAAAAATCTCATAGGCTTCTTGTTTATGAGTACATGTCTAATGGGTCTTTAGACAGATGGGTATTTCACAAAAATCCTGAGATGTTGCTTGATTGGCAACATAGAAAGAAGATCATCCTTGACACAGCAAGGGGACTAACTTATTTGCATGAGGAATGCAGACAGAAGATAGTTCACTTGGACATAAAACCTCATAACATCCTCTTAGACGA
Source organism: Quercus dentata (assembly GCA_028216015.1). Taxonomy (NCBI): domain Eukaryota; kingdom Viridiplantae; phylum Streptophyta; class Magnoliopsida; order Fagales; family Fagaceae; genus Quercus; species Quercus dentata. The sequence goes on along the minus strand of CP116445.1, from coordinate 83,919,582 downwards.
GAATTTTAATGCAAAAGTCTCTGATTTTGGATTGTCTAAACTAGTTGATCGAGATCAGAGCCAAGTTGTGACAACCATGAGAGGAACTCCTGGCTATATGGCTCCTGAATGGTTGAATTCAGTAATTACAGAAAAAGTAGATGTATATAGCTTTGGAGTAGTGCTTTTAGAGTTATTATGTGGAAGGAGAAATTTGGACCGCTCTCAGCCAGAAGAAGAAATGCATCTACTTGATCTTTTTAGGAAAAATATTGAAGAGGAACGTCTATTGGATCTAGTTGATAAGAACAGTGGAGATATGCAATTACATGGCAAAGATGTTGTGAATATGATGATGGTTGCCGCTTGGTGTTTGCAAATTGATTTTACAAAGAGGCCTTCCATGTCTACGGTGGTTAAGGTCTTGGAAGGTGTTGTGGATGTGGAATCTAACTTAGATTATTGCTTCTCAAATCCACCTTTACCAAACACGAGAGCCAGAGTTGATAACCAGGACGGGCATATTGTTGCTACTACCCTAGTATTGCCTTCAGTTCTATCAGGACCACGGTGACTTTTCAATGTCTTTCCTTGTTTGACAAATGAGGTAACTTTAGTACTTCTACTAAATTCTCTCATCTAATAACTAATATTAGTAGCGTAAATTTTTATATGGCAACCTCAGGTCCTCAACCAAAGTCATCTGTGTCGCAGATTATTGGTAATAGTTTGGGTTCTCTATTACTAACATATATGTTTGTTTAACATTGTTGATATTCAGTGTGCAATATAGTAAGTTTGCAGAGAAGTTATAGTCCTATTGTGTATAGTTCATTATTATAATTTTTTTCTTGCATCTAGTAAACTCTTCTTGTTTAAATCACATGAGAATGGTTGGAAATATGCGATCAAGTTTGTATATTGAAGTTCCTATGATTAGAATAATGATTAAATGGTTAAATTAATTATTTTTCATTAATTTAAAATTTTGAGACAAATAGTAATATATCATGCTATTAAAGTAAGTGGTCCTAAGTTTGAATCTCATCTTCACCCAAACCCTACTTTTAAAAATTAAAAATTTTTAGGTCACACGACTTGAACTATTAAGATAAATAATAAGATTATGTAGTTTTTGATCTTCAGAAGCAGTTAGAAGCGAAAATAACTTTCTCCAAGCATGTCAATTACAACCTATTCAACGGAAAGTTTTGAACTCTCTCTCTCTCTCTCTCTCTCTGTGGAGAGAGATACAGAGAGAGAGGTCTATTAGTGCACATTAGTTCCTCTATGCTTGAGTGCGCTTGAGGCTCATTAGCTGTGTCTAGAGCAGAGCCTTTTTGAGATCTACAAGCATTTTTGACATAGGGGAGGGTAAGATTTTACTAATTGGTAGCTTTTTGAGATCTAAGAGCATTTTTGACATAGGGGATAGTAAGATTTTACTAATTGGTAGTGCGGCTACACAGTAAAAAATCATTATAATTAAAAAAGTAAATAATCACTGCCAATGCACTTGGAGTCTCAAATTTTATTTATTTTTAGATGAATTACCAGTCAAGACACGCAGCTGAAGCTGCACAAATACATCCAAGCACCAAGGTACACATAACATGGAATGAACCTTTTTAATGGAATAGTGGTGATAGTGTTTAGGTGAAAGGGTATTGATGAGGAAATGGGATTAGAGTAGGAATTGACTTGTTAGAAGGACCATAATTTAACTCTCTACAACTACTTTAAAAATAGGCCCGTAGGGCATGATATCAAATGTCATAAAAAATTTAGTTATGTCTTTCTCATCATCAATTGGTTTTGAGGTGGAATGACACAAGACACGGTCCGAAAAATGGTATCAGAGCCAAGGTCATGGATTTGAGTTGTGGGAGTGTCATTGTAAGACAGGGATTGTCAGGGGAACCACAATTTGACTCCTTACAACCACTCTAAAAATAGTCCCACGAGGTGTGATGTCGAATGCCATAAAAGATTTAAGTGTGTTTTCCTCATTACTAATTGGTTTTGAGGTAGAATGACACGATTCACGATCTGGCATGACTTATTTGAGGAGTCACCGTCCAAAGTTTAGAGGTAAGAGGATAATTAGAGAAGATAGTTGAGAATAGAGAGAAACTGTATTAATATTCATCAATGTCCATTTTTGGCTAGAGTACAAGATCTTATGGCTGGTTACAAATGGTATAGGCATATATCTCACTAGCCCATCAGGTTACAGATCTATTAACTAACCTATAACAACCTGATTTAGTAACTGCTACTTAAAGAGCTTAACAAAACTTAACAGTGACTGCCACTAACAACCTTGAACTAGCAGACCTACACTAACAGCTCATACATCAGCTATGCTCCTGTTGTTGCACCAGCTTGGATCAGAGCTCCTGTGTTGCACCAGCTTCATGAGATAACACTCAAAGCTATACCAATCAGCAGAAGTGAGAGTACAGAGCCTAAGTGTGGTAAGAACAAAGTGGCATGCCACAGTAAAAACTTCCGCAGAAACAGTCATGATTTCAGTTTACTTGCCAAGTAAAAAAAAGGCAAAAAACCACTTCCTTAATGAATAAAGAATTCAGTTTACTTCCCAACTATAAATAGAGGCATCTACCAATAACAACATGGCACTTTGGTTACCACTTGAGACTTGACCTCAATGGCTTGTATTACACTTTCCTCATTCTTGAGTCGGCCTCAAATATCCTAGCATTACTTCGTTGCAAAACATGATATACAACAAATCTCATACTAGTTTACATAAAACTTCAGACTTTTCCCCTTCAGATCGTGCAAACCCCCCATTCAACAAGTCTGGACCATCTCAAACTCAGACTTCCTATATAAGGCTAACAAACAAAAGCAATGATTTGAATATATAGATTTGTAAATTCAATCATAATCCAACTCAGCTTGACTCAATTTGTGAGTAGCAAATACTTTAAAGATAATGGTTTAAATCATAATAAATAAACATTGGCTCTTCAAAGACAACCTCTTGCTAGTAATATAGAAGCCCACCATTTTTTTGGCATGATTGATGTTTGGGCTATGTGCTATGTGGAGCATGGTATTGTGTTTGATCTAGTTTGATTTAGAGTTTGATTTATCTTGTCTTCTTTTGGACCCATTTTTGGGGTTATATATATTGTTGCTTCATAATTAGAGTTTGATGTACTGTAAGTCGCTTCTGTACAACTCTCTCTAGCATAGTGAAAATCATTGCAACTTCGTGGATGTAGGCATATTGCCAAATCATGTAAATCTTTATGTTGTGTGATTTTTCTTATCGTGTTCTTCTCTATTTTTTTGCTTCTCGCAGGCTTTAGAAATTAAAGAAAATTTCAAACAATGGAGACGCAGCATCTCAGTAAACTTTCAGGCTAGATGTTCAACTAAGAACCACAAGAGATCATCAAATTCGTGTTGTCAACTTGAGGAAGACAATTGATTTCCAAATTGACTTATTGTATTATAAGCAAACGAGCTCAAACAAGACAAACTGTCAGTGGAGTCCTACTATTGATTGCAAGACTGCAATAGGTTTCACTGGCTCTCGTATCTCTGGAATCTTCTTCCCCCTAAAGGATGAGGTAGAGGGTGCGAGGTTGCAAGTTTGAGACCCAACAGTTGCATGTGTAAATTTAGCAACAAAGATGCTTAAAATATGGAATGAGAATTTTTATAACTACGTCTTTACAAGCACAGTAATTACGTCAAATACTAGCAATCTGCATAGTTTTGTCAGTAGAATTTTCATTTTTCTCAAAAACTGAGATACACACATTTATTTCAAGTGCTTACAAAAAGATAAAAGCCTTGCTATATGTCAAGCTCACATACATTTTAATGCATTTGTCCAATGTTTCCACGAACACTGAAGGCAGGGCAGAAGTAAGCATATAATCTAATCAAAGCAACAATTCAAGAGAAACTAGTACGAGTCTTTACACTAACAAATCAGCTATTCGCTATTACATTCAGCTTATTCAATATCTAGATGACATACATAACGAACACAAACTGTCAGCATAAGTTATGATAACCTTCAACATGTCCCAATGAGTACTTGGCATATATAATTAAGGAAAACCACCTTCATAGGGATAAACCTTAAGAACAATAAATCTTACTTCAACCAACAGAAAAGTATGCTTAAATAACTTTTCCAAGTTAACTTTTTTAAGGTCCAGTTGCCAGTTGGTCTTGTTAAACTTGCGGCCTTGCCCCATTTACAGTAAAGACAGAAACTGCAGTTGTAAAACAGCTTGAAAATCAGATAAGCTAACGAAGATGAATCTTGATTCCATCATAATCAAATTCAAACTTCCAGAGTATACGAAAGACACCTCCAATATCACTAACATTTTAATTTAATTAAGGCAAGAATATTATTTTTGCTAGTAAAGGAAGATTGTTTTCGCTCTCTCTCACCTGCGAAGGGTTGTTTGCTTATATCAATTATAATCCTCTCCAGCCCTATTTTTCTTATAGGCCATATAATTATAATCTTGAACTCAGTTATTTTCAATTTCTGAATCAAAGCTTAGCTTTCTTCATAGTTGATCTATTACCTGAATCATATGCTGAATTACTCTTTCATTCAGCATTATCATCACAGTACCTGAGAATTGGGCCCAACAGACACTTGAGATTGTATGATAGGGTTTGGGTGGAAGTTGGTGATATTCTTTCACAATCTATTCATTATTGTGTCTACCCTACGGTATGCGGCAGTGATGGTGTTGTACAAATGAGCAGTGCAGTTGTCCTCAATACATAAATGGAACAAGCTATTTTCAGCAAATCAATGACAAGTTGCCTAGCTATGGATGCTCCCTAGTTACTCCCTTGTCTTGTGAAGCTTTCAAAAATCAGATTCTTTTATAGCTCGAATACATCACATAATTTCCCTTTAGTAGAGACCCCCTCAAAATAAATCCAGATCACCATTGTATAAACTTAGAGAATTGTAAGCAAGCATGCTTAAAAAGTTGTTCGTGCAATACTGCTATTTATAATTCAAGCAACCGTGGGGAGAATTGCTATTTACAATCCAACATTTTTTCATTGATGTCCATCGATGAAGAAATGGATACTAACTTTAAAGTATACATCACGGTGTAGAATGACAATGTTCCTCCTCCACATCAAAAACATCAGATAGAAATAATATTGGGATCCAGCATCACATCTTTCTTTGTACTATTTCTTTTAATTGGAATCCTTATTTTTCTATCTTAGAAGAAAGAAATGCTATTGACGCTGAAGAGTATTAGTTAGATCATGTACAGGAATGCCGAGATATTCTTATGATGATTTACAAGCCATCATGGAAAATTTCAATAAAGAGCTTGGTGGGGGAAGGTTTGGCACTGTTTTTGAAAGGATGTCAGAGTTTTTGAAGGGACTCTAACTGACGGCACTAAAGTTGCAGTGAAGCGTCTTGAGTGTTTTGGTCAAATCAAGCAATCATTCTTAGCTGTGATCGAGATAATGGGTAGTATTCATCATTTAAACTTGGTGAGACTGGTTGGATTTTGTGTTGAAAAATCTCATAAGCTCCTTGTTTATGAATACATGTCCAATGGTTCTTTAGATAGGTGGCTATTTCATAAAATCCTAAGATGTTGCTTGATTGGCAACATAGAAAGAAGATATACATGAGGAATGTTGGCAAAAGATAGTTCACTTGGACATAAAACCCCATAACATTCTTTTGGATGAGAATTTTAATGCAAAAGTCTTTGATTTTGGGTTGTCTAAACTAGTTGACCGTGATCAAAGCCAAGTTGTGACAAAAATGAGAGGAACTCCTAGCTATATGACTCTGGAATGCTTGAGTTCAGTATTTTACAGAAAATGTAGATGTGTATAGCTTCGGAATAGTCCTTTAGGAGATATTGTGAGGAAGGAGAATTTTTTATTGCTCTCAACTAGAAGAAGCAATGCATCTACTAGAACTACTCAAGAAAAAGATTGAGGAGGACCAATTGTTGGATTTGGTTGATAAGTACAGTGAAGATATGCAATTACATTAAGCATAAATTGTGAGTAGGATGAGGGTTGCAGCATGGTGTTTGCAAAATGATTTCACAAAAAGGCCTTCCATGTCCATGGCGGTTAAGGTCTTGGAGGGTGTTGTGGATGCTAAATTTAACTTAGATTATTGCTTTTTGAATCCACCTTTACCAAACTCAGTAGCTAGAGTTGATAAACAAGAAGTGCATGTTACTATTGCTACTCCAATATTGCCTTCAGATCTATCAAGTTCACGGTGGCTTTTCACTGAACCGTCTTTCGTTGCTTGGCAATTGAGGTAATTTCCATACTTTTAATAAATTCTCATGTCCAATGTCCTAATATTAGTAGATCAAATTTTGATGGGAGCTTCCAACCCAAGTCATTAATGTGGCCATTAATTGGCAATAGCATGGTTTCTTTATTAGTACCATATGTTTCTCTACTTAACATCGTTCAAGTCCTATATAATAAATGTTTTTTCTGTAGGTGACACTAAAATTTACGTTTGAGTGGTACTATTTGTTATATTGTAGTGTTTCCTGCTAAGGATCAATGTATAATATTGTTTTTGTAAGTTTATAAAGAATTTGCAGTCTTGCTATAATGATTTTGTAGTTTGTATGAAATAAGTCTTCCCCTGAGCTCAAAGAAAAGGAGGGGAAAAAAGAAAAGAAAAGAAAAGAAATCTCTTTTTACTGCTAACAAAGTTAAAATAAAAGTTTGACTTTCTGCTAAGGTGATCAAACTTAATGAGTAGCACGAGAGTCGCAACCAACCCGACCCAAAAATTACCCGATTGTGAGACCCGACACTCAATCCAAACAGACTCGGACCTGCCCAAAACATGTTGGTAGGGTCCTGCTCACCCCTACACGTAACTTTGACTGGGGTAATCATATCCATCCCTTATTCCCCACTCTCATCACACATTTCCCCTTCCAACATGCTCTCCATAACGAGTGCAACACTTATACATTAAAAAGATTGTCAAGAACCACCAGCGGGTGTGGTACAACTAGTAGGTTATTGCCGAGGCTTCACCACATCCTAGGTTTGAGTTCTCATGAGGACTGTAATTACAATTTCTGGAAGTCCCAAAAACCAATAAAGCTTGGGGTGTGAGTGGGTTCGGAGTTTCCGAGCTTCGGTTCAAGCCGATGGTACTCATGGGCTTACCCAACTATACCGTGGGACGTGGGATTGTGATTGCAATTTCTCGAAGTCCCAGAAACCAATAGAGCTTGGAATGTGTGTGAATTCGGAGTTTCCGAGCTTTGGTTCGAGCTGGTGGTACCCATGGGCTTACTCAACTATACCGTGAGATGTGGGACAATGACTGCCACACGCGAATCCTTTTTTTTTCCCTAAAAAAATATAAAAAAAAAAAAAAAAAAAAAAAAAAAAAAAAAGATTGTTAAGATACATTTGGGTTCCTCACAATTACTTATAAACCCAAAATCCACTTAAAAAAGGACTCAGCACACAATACAAACTCAAACAATCCAACCCTTCTTGCCCCTACTTCACAACAAAGAGCTAATGTATTTCAAGATCTAGCATCTACATCAATTGTTGGGAAAAATTCTATATTCTTGTGAATAAATTTTAGCAAACACAAATGGAAGTACAACCACACAAAAACACAAAGATTTACATGGAAACCCTTTCTCCTTAAAAGGAAAAACCACACGACAAACTTCGAATAATTTCACTATATAAAATAGATATTACAACACTTAGAGTTACAACTTGAAAAAAAAAACACTCTTTTTCTTTTCACTCACCGCTTTCTTCCTCACTGTGTATTTTCTCTTACTCTCTCTATTTTTCTCTTCTCTTTTGCTTGCTCTCACTCACGCAGCTCTTCAAGACCGCACTAGTCCTCACACTTTGGGACTTTACTTCTTTTCTTCACACACTCAGACCGGCCGAATGGCCTCTCTATTTATTTCTTCATCTTTTCCTTCTTTTCTTCCTTTCACACTCTTCACATCAAGTCACAATAAGTGCAAGCCAACTTATCTTGACTTTGCTTCAACCAAATTCTTTTCTTGAGCTCTCCCATACCCGAATGACCATGCCTTTTACTTCTTTCTTTTCTTTCTTCCTTCCAACGTGTATGGCACAAGTTTTGTGGGAGTATGCGTGTGTTTCAAACACTTAATGTATGTTTGTGTCCCACATTGGTTAAGAATGAATCTTGTTATGAGTTTATAAGGCTTTGCACATCTTAGGTGGTAAGTTAGATCACAATGGGCTAGGTGTTGGCTTGGGCTTGGGTTTGGGTTTGTTACATCATTCTTGGGCCTCATTTTATTTCCTTTCTTTTCCTTTCAGCCCATTTTGGTTCTCGCCCATTGGGCATTAAACAACAGCCCGTTGGGGCATTTAATGTTCAATCCGTTGGGCATCAAATCTGCACAAGAACCGTTAGGCGTTGTCCTCTAGTCAGCCCACTTGTCTTACATGTTGGCATATATAAAACCCTACAACACACACTATTCATTTAACATTTTTCTTCCTCTTCTCCAGCTGTATCTCCCCTGTTTTGCTCTATTTTGCTGCACAAAATTTCAGCTTCAATTTTTAAAGAAAGGAAAGGCAAGAGTAAGGTTGTTCCTAGTTCTTCTTGCTTGAGTGTGTGATCAACTTGAAGAAATTACTAAAGTCTAATCTTGGGGGGTTGTTCGGCCAAGAGAGCCATTCACACCGAATTCTTCTCCGGGTGGCACGAATCAACCTTTAAAGACAACGCATTTGCGTGATTCTATAGTTTGTGAGATCTTTCTAACTCTATCTATTTATTTTTGTCATTGCTAATTTTTAGGGTTTGTATTGTTGAATCAAAACTTGTTTATTTAGCCATATTTTCCAACATTTTTAAAGGTTGATATTTGTGTTTTAAAAATGAAAAAACAAGTTGTTGATTCTCTTAAGGTCATTTTGGAAATTACAAAACTTGAGGCTTTTGATGGAAATAATTTTAAACGTTGGAAAGAAAGGGTTTTGCCCATCTTGGAATTTACCGAAATTGATCGGGTTCTTTATGAGCCTAAACCCGAAGAAGATCCTAAAAATATAGTAAAGTGGGAAAAAAAAAAATAAATTGTGTGTTCATACTATTAAGTGTGGTTTATCTAACAAGTTGTTTGATAATTATTGTCATTTTATTTGTGCTAAAGATTTATGGGATGAACTTAATGGTCGTTATGGGTTTAAGGATGAGGGTGCTAAAAAATTTGCTACGGCTAAATTTATGTCTTTTCAAATGGTTGAGGAAAAAAGTGTTTCTAGCCAAATTGAAGATTTTCAAAAATTAGTATCCGACCTAGCTAAAAAGGGTGATGTTTTACCCGAGAGGTTTGTGGCTCATGACCTAGTGTTTAAGTTGCCGGACTCTTGGAAAGAGTATAAACACCGGTATAGCCACCATAGAACCTATTTAAATCTTCAACAAACTATCATTGATATTCAAATTGAAGAAACAAATAGGATGTTGGAAAAAGTTTCTAGAGCTAAGGAATTTACTTCCAAGGCTAATGTTGTAGAGGGAGGACCCTCTAGACCTCCACAACATAATAAGAAACATGATTTCAAGGGAAAAGGAAAATTTCATAATAAAAATGGCCCAAATCCTCAAATCCAAAAGAAAAAAGGGTAATTGTTTTATTTATGGCAAGGTAAGTCATTATGCGGCAACATGTAGGGCGAGGGGCAACTTCAACAACAATAAGAACAACAACAAAGGCTCTACATCAAATAGGGCAAATGTGGTGCAAACCGAAGAGATCATTGCAGCCGTGGTGTGTGAGGCACACTTGGTGACAAAAGTGAAGGGATGGGTAGTTGACTCGGCTTGCACAAGACACATTGGTGCATTCAAAGAGGAGTTTAGTTCCTACACTCCTATAGCGGAAGGCACCGAATGTGTCTATGTTGGAGACAATAGGTCCGTGCCGGTGAGTGATAAAGGGAAGGTATTCTTGAAGCTAACTTCCGGTAAAACTCTTTCACTCAATAATGTCCTTCATGTACCTCACTTTCAGCACAATCTTATTTCAGTACATTTACTTGGTAAGGCCGGTATTAAAGTTTTATTTGATGGTGGCATAGTTACTTTAACTAAGAATGAAGTCTTTGTCGGTAAGGGCTATGATGATGAAGGTCTCTTTGTACATAATGTTGATCAAGTTATTAATGAAAAAGGTTCATCTTCTTGTGCTTACTTAGTTGATTCCATTGATGTTTGGCATGGTAGACTTGGACATGTTAATCTTGGCTATATAAAGAAAATGAAAGAATGTGGAATTATTAACTCACTAAGTGAAGCTAATATGGACAAATGTAAAATTTGTGCCGAAACTAAAATCACCAAGAAACCTTGTAAATCTATAACAAGAGAAACCGAACTTCTTGGATTGGTACATAGTGACTTGGGTGATTTAAAACACACTATGACTAGAGGTGGTAAAAGATTTTATGTGATCTTTGTTGATAACCACTCTAGATTCACTAAAATTTATTTACTAAGAACCAAAGATGAAGTTTTGGAGATGTTTATAAAGTATAAAAGTGAAGTTGAGAACCAAAAGAATAAAAGGATTAAAAGACTTAGAACCGATAGAGGTGGTGAATATGAGTCTAATCCTTTTAAGGAATTTTGTGAACAAAATGGCATAATACATGAGATAACTCCTCCTTATTCACTGGAATCTAATGGAATAGCGGAAAGGAAAAATAGAACTCTTAAAGAGATGATGAATGCTATGCTTGTTAGTTCTGGACTATCCTCCAACATGCGGGGGGAGGCCATTCTTTCGGCTTGCCATATTCAAAATAAGGTACCTCATAAGAAAACCGGTAAAACTCCTTATGAACTTTGGGAAGGGCGTGAGCCTAACTTGGAATACCTCAAAGTGCTTGGCTAAGGTCATGCTACCCGAGCCTAAAAGGAGAAAACTTGGTTCTAGAACATGTGATTGTGTGTTTATTGGTTATGCGTGCAATAGTTCATGCTATAGATTTCTTGTTATCAAAAGTGATATATTAGAATCATACACTATTATTGAATCCGAAAATGCCATATTCTTTGAGCATGTGTTTCTTTTGAAAAATAAGGAAAAAGAATTGCATGATTCTATTGAAATTTCTAATGACTTTGTTGATGATGTGCAAGAAATAAGAAGGAGCAAACGAGCTAGGAAGGAAAATGATTACGGTAACGATTTTCTTGCCTACGTTGTTGAAGATGAACCTATAAGTTACTATGATGCAATTAAATCCGTAGATGCACCTTTTTGGTTGGAAGCAATTAATAATAAATTAGAATTTATTATGTCTAACCATACTTGGGAATTAGTTGAGCTTCCACCCAAGGTTAAACCTATTGGTTGCAAATGGGTGTTTAAAAAGAAATTAAAACCGGATGATACAATTGATAAGTTTAAAGCTCGCTTAGTAGCCAAGGGCTATAAGTAAAAACATAATGTGGATTATTTTGATACTTATTCTCCGGTTACTAGAATTGCATCTATAGAATTTTATTTGTCATTGCTTCTATTTACAAACTTGTAGTACATCAAATGGATGTTAAAACTACTTTTCTAAATGATGATTTAGAAGAAGAGATTTATATGGAGCAACCCAAGGGTTATGTAGTTCTTGGACAAGAACATAAAGTTCGTAAGTTAGTTAAATCTTTATATGGTTTAAAACAAGCACCTAAACAATGACATGAAAATTTTGATAATGTTATGCTTACACATGGGTATGTGATCAATGGTGCTGATAATGCATATATAGCAAGTTTATTAATAATGAAGGTGTTGTTATATATTTATATGTTGATGACTTGCTTATATTTGGAACTAGCCTTGATGTTGTGCATGATGCTAAACACTTTCTTGCCTATAATTTTGATATGAAAGATTTGGGTGAGGCAAATATAATCTTGGGCATCAAGATCCTTAGGGATAATGATTGCATTACACTATCACAATCTCACTATGTAAAGAAAATTCTTAAAAAGTTTGAACACTTTGATATGTCACTTATGTCTACTCCTTTTGACTCAAAGGTGCACTTGGTTAAAAATCGTGGTTATAGTGTTTCACAAGATAAATATGCACAATCATTGGTAGTTTGATGTTTTTGACAAATTGTACTCGTCTTGATATTGCATATGTTGTTGGTAGATTGAGTAGATATACTCATAATCCTAGTATTGAACATTAGGATACAATATCTAGATTGTTGTGATATTTAAAGGGTACTTTTGATTATGGTTTATCATATTGTGGTTATCCTGCTATTTTAGAAGGATATTGTGATGCTAATTGGATCTACGATACTGAGATGAGGTAAAGCCCACTAGTGGATATGTGTTCACACTAGCTGGAGGGGCTGTCTCTTGGAAATCATCCAAGCAAACTTGCATAGCGAGATCTACCATGGAATCAGAGTTAGTAGCCTTAGAAAAGGTTGGGTCCGAAGTCGAGTGGCTTAGGAGTTTATTAATTGATATACCATTGTATACTAACTCTATTGCCTCTATTTGCATGCATTGTGATTGCCAAGCTGCCATAGCACGTGCTAAGAACAAAATCTATAATGGGAAAAGTCGACATATCCGATGGAGGCACAATATTGTGAGGCGACTTATTGATAATGGTGTAATGTCCTTGGACTTTGTGAGGTCAGAAAGGAATTTGGTTGATCCTTTGACCAAGCCATTAGCAAGAAGGGTGGTAAGTGAGACATCGAAGGGGATATGACTGATACCCAAATTGTGACACTATGGCCAATGCCCAACCTCTATGATGGGTGATTCCACGCAAGGGGTTAAATGGGTAAAGGTCATTTGTGGTCCATATGGGCCTTTGTCGGTTATTATGTATTCCGTTATCTCATTGAGAAGATTAGTGATGAGTCCATCCCTATGGTGTGAGACAGTGCTAAGTTGCAGATTGTTGGAGAATAAGCTCTAGCTCTTAATGGATCCATAGTCCCTACTTGTTGGGATGGGGTGTCTTGCACACACTCTTGATGGATGCCACCTATGTGGGAGTGGAAGTTGTGCCGCTTCCTATGAGACTTGGGTAGGTCTCTAGAGCTCTCAAGAAACCCAATGGCGCATGGCCAGTATAAGGCGCCAACCCGCTTATGGAACAACCTTGGTAAAGAAAGGTATGTGGGTGGTAAGTTTGATTATCTAACAGCTTGGTTAAAAGAGTCCAACTCTACCATTGTCTAGTAGTTCCTACTTATTTACCCTAAGTATGGTTAAAACCTTAGGGTACCATATTGATGCATGCCTTCTTGAGTTTATTGCCTTCCCTAGTTTAGTGTTTGTAACATGTGGGGGATTGTTGGAGTATGCGTGTGTTTCAAACACTTAATGTATGTTTGTGTCCCACATTGGTTAGGAATGAATCTTGTTATGAGTTTATAAGGCTTTGCACATCCGAGGTGGTAAGTTGGATCACAATGAGCTAGGGGTTGGCTTGGGCTTGGGTTTGGGTTTGTTACATCATTCTTGGGCCTCATTTTATTTCCTTTCTTTTCCTTTCAGCCCATTTTGGTTCTGCCCATTGGGCATTAAACAGCAACCCGTTGGGGCATTTAATGTTCAATCCGTTGGGCATCAAATCGCACGACAAGAACCGTTAGGCCTTGTCCTCTAGTCAGCCCACTTGTCTTACATGTTGGCATATATAAAACCCTACAACACACACTATTCATTTAACATTTTTCTTCCTCTTCTCCATTTGTATCTCCCCTGTTTTGCTCTGTTTTGTTGCACAAAATTTCAACTTCAATTTTTAAAGAAAGGAAAGGCAAGAGTAAGGTTATTCCTAGTTCTTCTTGCTTGAGTGTGTGATCAACTTGAAGAAATTACTATAGTCTAATCTTGGGAGGTTGTTCAACCAAAATAGCCATTCACACCGAGTTCTACTCCGGGTGGTACGAATCAACCTTTAAAGACAACGCATTTGCGTGATTCTATAGTTTGTGAGATCTTTCTAACTCTATCTATTTATTTTTGTCATTGCTAATTTTTAGGGTTTGTATTGTTGAATCAAAACTTGTTTATTTAGCCATATTTTCCAACAAGTTTAACATCTCATAATCATTTATGTGGCTTGACTTTTGTACATCCCTTCATAAATGTTGTTGGACTTTTGTACATAATTGAGGAAAAGATGAACCTAACTCTTCTCTTTCGGACAAGCTTCTCCAGCAATCCCATTTCACTTTGCTGACTTCTCAAAGACTTGTCCAACAAGCTCATTTAATGAGCTAAGACAAAGTGTGGGCTGGAACATGGTGCAGCGCACCCAACATCAATCACAAAGAAATGAGAGAAATCATCCAATTCATTCAGCATTCCCATATCAAAATCTCATCTTCACCGACCTGGTGCAATCAACAGCACCTTACAACCAGTCAACAATTACATCCTGGCTACAAAACAATCAAACAACCTAATTCAAAACAAAACACCAGACAATTAAATTGGTCATCCCAATAGATCCTCCAACAAGACAGATCACCCGAAATCGGCATCAACAAGCAACCAAAAAAATTGACACCCCCCTTACTTTACAACCTTACCCCTCCGAGACACTAAACCTTAAAACACTTGCTTTACTTGGCAAGATCATTGCTAAAAACAAAATCAAACCAAAACAAATTCACAACAATTAACCAAAGAGCAAAGAAATCAATCACAGGCTTATCAATTGCTATGCTCAAGCCAAACACTTTCTGTTCAAAATTTAGCATGAAGTTTGACAAAAATAAAATCTTGACTTCCTGTCCATGGAACATAGACAGAAATCACTTGATTCTGAAAAATTGGTCACAAGGCTCCCTAACAAAAGAGTTTGATTTCTCCAATCACAACCTTCCCTTTGAAGTTTTTTTTTTCTCGCAAAAAAATGCAAAGCTCATCAGCTCCAAAATAGGGAAATTGGTTGGGATCTATAAAGTCTGGAACTCTCTTTCTAAATAGAAGATCAGAGTTTTATTGAATCAGAAAATGAATTCATACAAGCAACTGATCCCAATACAGTAAGGCTATTCTATATATACACGTCAAAGACTAAGTCCCTAAAAAATAGTAAATCGGTTACTAATTATGCTAACGGTACAATAGTGTTTCATTATATACATGACAACCTAATTATTACAAGCCATGTGTATTATAGTCTCCAAAGCTATGTATGAAGACTTCATGATAAGTAGACATGGCAAAACGGGTGGGTCAGGTCGGGTTCGAGTCGGGTCAATTGGGTTACGGGTCAAATGAGTCACGGGTCAAAACAGGTCATTTTAAGCAAGTTAAAAACGGGTTCAAGTCAATTGGCTTGCAGGTCAGGTCAGGTTGACCCATATTTTTTACATGATTTTTTTTTTTTTTTTTTTTAAGAAAACAACATGAATTTGCCATTTGAAAAGTTATGCAACAAATTACTTGATATAAAATGCATTATTTTGAATTCACAACTTATATCAAGAATGAACTTAGTTAAACTTATTAATACTTATTCAATAATTTTAAAATTATACAAATCCTAACATTGCTATTTAAAACAAAATAACACAAAGATAATGTTAGGTTCTAAAAACTTAGGATTTTATGTATTTAGAACTCTAATGTGTATTGTTGGCAAACTATGATCAAAACAAAATGTTTAGTCGTGTTTAGATTTGCTCAAAGTTGGTTCATTTATGTAAAGTTGGAATAAGTTGATGCAGAATTTATTTATGCTTCTCGGCCTGGTTCGATCGATCGAAGCTTAGGCTCGATCAATCGAAAATCGGGTCAGATGCGTTTTCTGCAGAATTCCAACTCAGCTCTAGTTTTGTTTTAAAACGTTTAGGGTTTTCTAATTTGCCCTAGGTATAAAAGGCAAACTCTAGCCACGTTTTATTGTTGCTCATATTGTTGTTTGTGTAAATCTCTTGTGAGATCTGTGAGGAGCTTTCCTTTACACAAGCTTAGGATTATCAAGAATGAGGTCTCTTCAAGAGCTTGATGATCATTCAATTGCTGCCATAAGAACTTAAAGAAATATAAGCAAGTGTGCTTGTACTTGCTAGAGAATCCAAGAAAGAAGGAGTCCGTGGTTTCGGAGCTTGCACATGGTTGTGTCAGTAAGTTTCTCTTGGTGGATAGCAATAGGATGTTAGTGGTCTAAGTCCTATTGAAAAACTTCGATTCTTTCATAATGGATTCAGGTTTACCTTGAGGATAGCTAGGTTAAATCTTCCCCAGATTTTTCTTGGTTTGGTTTCCTAGGTGATCATAACATTGTCTTATTTATCTTTCTGTTGCTTTACATGATATGATTGTTTGATTATGATAACCTAGATTTGGAATTTGGAATTTGGACTAAGTAACAACTTGGCTAATTACCTAGGTTAATCCAATTGTGTTTTTAAGTGGTTTAAAAACTATCAAGTGGTATCAAAGCGGGTAGCTCTTTTGTTTTAGATCTTTTGATCTAAGAGCTGATCCTTGACCCTTGTTGTCATGAAAAATTTAAAGTGTCTTTCTAATCATATTTCTGCTCATGCTTCTGTCGATTTTATTGATGCATGTGAAACTCTTCGTAAGGAATTATTGAAATCTATGAAAATTGCTAAGAAATTCAAGGAAGAGTTAAAATTGGCTAATTTTGAAAAAGAGGAATTGGTTGTTAGATTAGATGAATCTAATAAAAATAATGAATTTTTGAGAAATCAAATTTCCTCTCAAGATGAGAAGATGAAAAGCTTGGAACAAGAGTTAGTTGAATCTAAAGCTAAAATTGAAAATTTAACTAATACCAAGCCTGCTGTTGATAACAGAAGTGTTTCTGTTTCTTTTAAGCCTAAAACTGAAAAATTTTATATCCCTCCTTTCAAGAGGAATAATAAAGAAAAGGCTTATTTTACTAGGTTAGACAAAGGTAAAAGTTCTGATGTTGACGCTGAAGTTTCTAAACCTATGTCTAAACTTACTACTAGTGTGCAAAAGAAATCTGTTTTTGTGCCTACTTGTCACCTTTGTGGTGTTGTTGGTCATATTAGACCAAATTGTTCTTTGTTGAGACAAAAACCAAAATCTGAGACTAGATTTGTTGTTAGGAATACTGATATTCCTAAATTTGTTCCTATTTGTCACTTTTGTGGTGTCTCCAGTCACATTCGTCCTAATTATCATAAATTGAAATTTAAAAATTCTGTGTTTCAGTCTAAAATATGTGATGATATTTCTCCTGCCATAAGTCCATATAAATTGTTTCATATCCTTTTGAAAAATTTGAGCTTGTTGGCTTGTAAAAGGAATTTGCAGGATTTGAGTCTCTCTCAGAAGATTGGTGTAATTCCTCAAATATACTCTGCTTCTCATGGATTTTCACCTACAAAGCCGAAGACTCATGCTATATGGGTGAGGAAAGATTCTCCAAGGTGAGTGTTGTTGATTTGTCACTGATTTAATTCTTTCAATTGTTTGTGGACTTGTTTTGTTTTTGTTTTTGGTTGTTTTTTTAGGTTTTTTTTTATTTAAAAAAATCCAAAAACATTGAAAAATCTCAAAAAGACAAAAATATTTTATTTTGTGTCTAGTTTTATTTTTCTTGAGGATTACATAAATTATGATATCTCCCTTGATTTAGAACATGCTTGACATTGTGGAGAAACTTGAATAGTATGGGTTATAAGTGTCAAGCTATTTTTGATTTTGTATGAGTATGTACTAGTTTATACATGTACTCAAGAGTTAATTAAGAAATTGATATTTCTTGTTTGTGTACCCTCTATAGCATAGTTAAGCATTGTCATGCATTGCATTTGCATTGTTCATTTAGCATAATGTGTGCCTTTTGTTTTTTGTCATAAATTTTTTTAAAACCAAAAAGATTTTTGTGTTTTGTATTTCACATCTTGGATTTATAATCAAGGATTGGCCATATTATCTTTACATAACATGTTTATGTACCTTGTTTAGTTTGGATGAGCTTATTTATTGCACTTTACTAGTTTGAGCTTTGTAGTGCATGTTGTGTGGAAAAGATATTTATGGTTTTGATCACTTTGTCTTGATCTTGATGTCACATGTCTTTTGATCTCAGGACTTGAACCTTTAGAGAAAAGCATAAATAACCATCTCACCACTATTCACTAGCCAACCATGAATACCTTAGTGCATATCGTAAGATTTTGTGTTTGAGAAAGTGTAGCACATGCACAAAAAGAACATAAAGTGTAGCCTCGGTTTAATTGCTAAAATTGGTGTGTACATTATTGGACTTAATGTTAAATCCATTGTTGTCAAAACTTGAATCGTATCGTGAATCGATTTTTGATTTTTTTGTATCGTGTATCGTATCATATTGTGTATCGTAAGATACACAAACATTTAATAAAATTTATAAAAAATTATAGATATACATATATAAATGGTATATTCATTATAAATTTTAAATATATTCAACTAATGATTAATTTATTCATTACTTATGTAATAATATTTAACAAGCTAACTAAATAAATCAAACTAAATAAATTAACCTAGCATGTGTTTATAACATACACATCTAAATAGTTTAAATTTAAAAGTGATAATATATTACAAATGATCAAAAAATAATAATTTATTTTCATCATATTGCCTAATAAACCCCATCAAAGTCAATGTTGTCATCATGTTTATCATTTTGCAAACTTATTTCTTCATTAAAAAATTTTTCATCGTCATTAACATTTACTGTCTCTCCTTGTTCTTTTTATTTTAATAATTAAAAAAAAATTCTTCTTGGCATCTAGTTTCTTGGACTTATAACAATAATGAAAAAAATAAAAATAATAATTGTATTGTCAATTAATATCTTATTCATAGTATAGAAAATAAATTTGCAAATATTAAAGTGAAGTGTAAGTGTGTACTGTGTAGTCTAAATTTTATAGGAAAAAGAGGGAAAAAAAACTTATGAATATGTTATTTCATTAGGCTAAATTAAGTAAACTAATAATATGTAAGATTCGAACCCCATATCTCATATATGTAAATTTTTTTCTTGATTAAATGTATTCTTAATAAGGTAAGTATTTCAAGATGGACATATGCTCCCATCCAATAGTGGAGCCAATATATGTTGATTTTACATTTATAAGATATTGTGTATGAAAATTATATTAGCATATAATTATTTATTTATTTTACTATTAATATTGATCAATATATTTTTAGA
This sequence comes from Quercus dentata, assembly GCA_028216015.1. Lineage (NCBI taxonomy): Eukaryota > Viridiplantae > Streptophyta > Magnoliopsida > Fagales > Fagaceae > Quercus > Quercus dentata. The sequence goes on along the minus strand of CP116445.1, from coordinate 83,900,326 downwards.
TTAATTTTATTTTCGTTTCTCAAAAAAAAAAAATTAATCTTACATTTTAATCTCGCTTTCTTTGAGCTAAAATCATGGCTTTGTCACTATCCCCAAAAACTAATTAGGTTGAAAATTGAAATGGTGTTTTGTTTTGTTTTTTTTTTTTTTTTAAGCTAGCTTCACAAATTATGTCAAAATAGTCCCAATTTTATTTGATTAAAAGAGAGAAAAAAATAATAATAATACCAATAGTTATAATAATAATAATAATAATAATAATAATAATAATATCTATATCTATATCTATCTAGCTATATTATATCTAAAAACTTTAACATAGCATAGCTAGCTTATTTACATAAGGATTGTAGACAAAAAATAATCCACATGGATATAAAACCCCATAACATCCTCTTAGATGAGAACTTCAATGCAAAAGTCTATGATTTCGGATTGTGTATACTAATTGATCTTGACCAGAGCATATTGTGATAGCTATGAGAGGGACTATTGACTATATGACTCCCATAATGGTTGAATTCAGAAATTATGGAAAAAGTAGGTGTTAATAGCTTTAGAATAGTGATCTTGGAGATATTGTGTAGAAAGAGAAAGTTTGATCGCTCTCAATAAGAGGAAGCAATGCATCTAGCTGATTTATTCAACAAAAAAGATTGAGGAGGAACAATTGTTAAATTTGGTTGATAATTACAATGAAGATATGCATTTACGTAGAGAAGAAGTGGTTAATACGATGAGGGTTGCAACATGGTGCTTGTAAAATGATTTCACAAAAAGGCCTTTCATGTCTATCTTGGTTAAGGTTTTGGAGGGTGTTGTGAATGTTGAGCATGACCTAGGTTGTTTCTTCTCAAATCCACCTTTACCAAACAGAAGAGTCCAGCAAGGATAGAACCAAGATTTGAAATTAGGGGAGGCCAAACATGAATAATTTTTTTTTTTTTTCACAATTAACAAAGATTCAACAAACATTTAAAGAGTTCCTTAGAAAATTTTCTTCCACAATTATAATGTTTTTTTTTTTTTTTAATGAAATTGGAATTTCAAAATTTTGGATATCATCATCAAAGGTACGTAATACTGAATCACTAACATTGACTTCTAAAATATTTGTATTTCATTTTGAAAAACTAATTAGTTACAAAAAGAAAAATGCTAAATAACAATACAAACAATGACCACATAACTATACCCACATAGTTTCACTTTTTTTTGAGAATGACATAGATTCACATTCGATGGTACACAATAGTATTATAGAATCCCACATAAAAGCAACTTACTATTACCAGACATTGAAAATTAACTCTAACAAACAGTCTACAATAAATCAATAACTAATTGTGTATTACTACCAAATTATCGATATGTTTTTATTGTTGAGGGTTCTAATTAACTCAATTAGTAAAATCTCTGATGGTTGAATAAGAGATCCGGGGTTCAATCCCTGCCTACACTAAAAACCGATTAATGTCTTGATCTAATAATAAAGAGTTATCATTAGATAAGTTGAAACTTTCTCAAAAAAAAAGAAAAAAGTAATATCTATTGTGGTTACTTGTTAATAAATTGTCATAGACAAAAGAAATTAATGGGTTCAGATTCCACCGTTTCACTATCGCCTTTCATAAGAGACACACTTCAGGTAAATGATTCCATACACAAGAGTAATGGGTCTATTTATTTGCTCCATTATCCATAGCACATAGAGAGACCGTTGCATGGAGGAAAAGTAACTCTGTTGGGAGGTTAATTAATTGTTAGATCTCTCTCTCTCTCTCTCTCTCTCTCTCTCTCTCTATATATATATATATATATATATATGTGGTAATGTGTAAACCATTTTATTTGTGGGCTGTTGGGTTAATTTAGTTTTTTAGGGGTCAGTTTTAATTCTAGAGGGAGAGGGGGGCAAATATAATTTTTCTAGGATTTATTTTTTAAATCCTGAAATACATACATAACATTTAACACTTTTAAACATGAAAGTAATTGAAGGATATGTACATTTTTTAGTAAGCATGAAACATGTTTATCTCTATTATCCACTATATCATGCAATTTTCAATTTTCTTGTTCTTTGCTTTCAACTCAGTCATTCATCAACCTTGAAAACGCACACTGGTAAATAGACAAGACTATAACTTCCCCAAGTCTTGTGGAAGTTCCGAGCAAAGACCAAAAGACACAGTGGTTGAATGAAAGATATCTACCATCAATTTGTATGAGAGAAAACAAAATACAACTATTTTTACTAAAAGATTCAATGAACCTTGAAAACATGTAGTTTAGATTAGTAGACTTCCTGTTAGCATTTCACAAGTCTTTGGTCATTGTTTGGAACTCCCAAAGACTTTGGAAAACTGAAGTCTTGGAAGTTTGGACTGTATAATAATTGCTTGATGCCGGTAAATTGTTCTCTGCCATCCCCTCCCTTGCACAATGAATTGGCCATTTTTTCCTCTCATGTACTGTACAAGTCATTTCTAGTCACTATTGTTGCTATTGCTAGCTCTTTGTTTTGGTATTTACTCCTAGTCATGTTGTTGTTGCGTGGAAGTATCCCATTTAAAAAAAAAAAAAAAATTGTGTAAATAATTGTGTGTGTGTATATATATATATATATATATATATATATTATCATTGTTTTTTCATAATAAAAAAAGTTTAATGTGACTATAGTCAAGCATCCGAAGTGGTTTTTTTAATTTATTTTAAAGATGAAAACAATTACTTAGCCACTTATTCCTTATCGTTTATGGCACAAGTATTTTGTTTAAACGGAATTGGTTTTTTTTAGGAAATGCTTTAAAAAACTTTTTATTAAGAAAAAAAAAAACATAATAGTAGTATGGAATTTTTTTTTAAATAATTAATTAATAAATACCCCTTTTTTTAGGAAATTTTTTTAAAAACTTTTTATTAAAAAAAAAAAAAAGCACAATAGTAGTAAGAAAATTTTCTAAAATAATTAATTAATAAATAGAATGTTATTTGAGAATTTTGTTTCAAAAAATTCTTGGCCCCTCAAAAATTAAAAATCAGCCTCAAAAATTGAAATTTGTCCTTAAAAACTCAAACATTGAAGTGGCCACTTAAATTATATTTGGTTATCCACTATAACTATGTATTTGGTTTGAGAAATTCACTTGTTGCTTATTTAGACTACAAAATTAAAGTTTGGGATTTCAATATTTGGGTATGTGTTGTCTAACTCCATCTAAAAGATTGTTTAGTTGTTTTTTTTTATTTGGTCCTTAACAAGATGACTTTGCAATTGAGCATCATTATCAAACACTTGATTCTAAAACACTAGTCACAAGGCTCCCTTACAAACGATTTTATTTCTCCACCAAATTCTTTTAAATCCAGGTACACAACCTTCCCTATGAATATTTTTCTGCAAAAAACGGAAAGCTCATCAGCTCCAAAATAGGGAAATTGGTTGGGGTTGATCTGTTACCAAATGGAATGATCAAATTGGGGAAGTATATGCGAATGAAAGTTGAAATAGAAGTGAACCTTCCCCTCAAAGGTGGACTCCTGAAAAAATGGGTTTAATTTGTTTTTGTTTTATGTTTGTGCTTTTTAGAAATAAGTTGTTGTTTTCTTGGTCACAAATTTAAGTGTGACTCGTGTATAACGCGTACATCCAAAAATGAGGACACGTGATGTTCTAATTTAAGAGTGGTCAGAAAATTCTGTAGTTTTACTTTTATATATATATATATATGGTGGTGAGAAACTTGAAGTAACACGTCATTGTAAGATGAAAGTTGAAAGAAAATTACTAAAAAAACACAAACTAAGGTGACTTTAATAGCCGATATATATTTTTTAATTTTATTTTAAGTGTTGAATTTATCACAAAAGCTTGGAACTTTAATAATGGAGTTTAGAGAATTGAGAAAATGAAAGATGCTAAAACAAACCTATTCTCAAACATATCAAGAAAAACCTAAAAATAAACGAGTCTAAGAAATTCTAAAACAATAAAATTATTAAAAGAGTTTTTTTTTTTTTTTTTTTTTTTTTTTTTTTGAGAATCAAAAATTAAAAGAGTTAGTTCATATAAATAGAGTATCCCATTTAGTTTTACCATATAAGATACATAGAGTAGTTTTTTAAAATGTTAGAAAAGAAGCTGGTCTCCATTAAAGCTAGCCCATGGACCTACAGGCTTTGTTGAGTTCAACAGAGATCTCCACATTAATCTGGGCCATTTTAGTGGACCTGGTAATGCATGCTATCCCTACAAAAGGACTGGACCCAAATACCTAGGCTCTATAATTTTGCCATGGACCATGGTAAATACAACAAGAGAAAGCCCCACTCCATGAAAAAAAACCCACCTGGTCCTTGCTCACACTAACCGTACACCCATATATACAACCAGTTTGACTCAGCGTCACCTCTCTTTACAAGGCGAGAGAAAATGCCGAGCACAGTAGTACACAAAATGTATTGCAAACAAAGAATTAATCGAGCCCAATGGGTGTTTGTCGAGAATGTAGCGGTGGACACCTTGAGGTGCAAAGTGATATTATGGAGCTTTTGGAGGGCTGGCCCAATTTATAACAACAATAGTAGAAGCAGAAACAAAAACAATAGAATGATTGGTTAAGTCATTAAGGCTAATTTTCAAACAGACTAGATCCAAAAGGCAATCTGGATCAACAGTGAAATGCAAGCTCCAGCTTATTGTGTGGTGGCTTTAGAAAATCTTCTTAAGTATTCATTAAAAAAAAATTAACTATACAAAATCTAATAAGTAAAAGAGAATTTGAATATATATATATATATATATGATGATGCCGAAAAATCATCAATGAGCTACACGGCACTCACGTGCTCGAAACAACGTCCGCACAACACAAAAAGAGAAGACCTCGTAGAGAGCACCGGTGTGGTGCCGGCCAAATACCCTCCGAAGGTCAAGTTAGAACTTCTCACAACTCTAAAGTGTTAGAGAGGGTAAATTATGCGTACTTTGGTTGGTGAGGGTATTGGGGTTTTTATAGTGGTAGAGGGTTGACCTCTCCTTATTGGATTAGAAGCATTTTCCTTATAGGAGTCTCTTTAGACGTATTTTGCGAGATCATTTCCTTATAGGAGTCTTTTTATTTAACACCAAGCGTGGGGCGCAAGATATTTCTTTATATATGCAAACGTAGAGACCAAGCAAGGCTACGTCGGGGTCGTCGCCTTCGCCTACTCCCTCGTCAGGGTCGTCGGCCTCGTTAGGGTCGTCGACCGCCTACTCCCTCGTCGGGGTCGTCAACCTCGTTAGGGTCGTCAGCTTCACCTACTCCCTTGTTAGGGTCGTCGGCCTCGTCGCCTTCGCCTACTCCCTTGTTAGGGTCGTCGGCCTCGTCAGCTTCACCTACCCCCTCGTTGGGGTCGTCAGCTTTGCCTACTCCCTCGTCGAGGTCGTCAGCCTTGTTGGGGTCGTCGCCCGCCTACCCCCTCGTCGTGGTCGTCGCCCGCCTACTCCCTTGTTAGGGTCGTCGCCTTCGCCTACCCCCTTGAGCTTAGTAGTGTTAGCTTTCCATTTATGACAAGCTAACCCCGTCTTCCTAAAGCTGTAGACGTCCTAAAGCTGTTCGATTGCCATTTATGACAAGTGAGGCCGACGGGTCTATTTTGAACGCCGCTTCATGATACTATATTCATGAATATTCACATTCACAATTTTACCCTTATCAATATATATATATATATATATTTTTTTTTTTTTCATCTCAAAAAACAATAAACAAAAACACACAATCTATATATATATGATCCACGTATTGTGGTAACTGTAAATCATAGAGCATACTAATCAGGACAATAATCAAAGCATACTAATCAAAGGAGGGTGAAACAAATCTCTTGGCTCTGATACCAACATAGAGAGAAACAAAGAAAGGGTGTAAGATCTGAATCTTCTTCTGAAGTGGAATAGGCCCAAACAATATATATATATATATATATATATATATATATATAATCAGGAATTAAAGAAAATCCAATTAGCTAAATTTTAATTGAATTCTCAATTTTCATATTGAGAAGACAAAAAGAAAGGACTTCATTCACCCCACAATTGATGAATTGAATGAAGCTAGGAAGTGAAAGTGGTGTGGAGTCGACTTCATGGTTATTTCAAAGATTCTCTGACACTCTGCTATAGAATCCAATCCACGAAGATAGCAATAATTTGTATACGGCCTTTCTTGTTTGGCTGAGCTGCTTTTTAATCAGTCATCAATGAGATTAAGCGTGATGCACAAGTAATCAGGTCTGATATTTTTGGCTCTTTTGCTCTCGCCTACATATTTGAAGTTTCTCTGTTCTTTCTTTCAAACTTCCCAGTTTTTCACTAAAAAAAATACCCTCTATCACTAAAAAAACAAAATAGACTTCGCAGCTTTCACACTCTCTCTCACTCGAAATGAACATTTTCCCTCCCTGCTGTCTGAAAAGAAAGACACGCTTAACACCAATTTTTCAAAAAGCAAAACACTTCTGTGACAGGAAATGACATATAGCTCTTTTTTTCTTTGGTAAACAATGACATAGCTCATTCATTCAGCTCTTGAGTCTTTGACAAAACCGTGTGCTGGAATTCAAAGTTTTGTTTTTTTCATAAGAAATCTTTTACCGTTTAGTGACCAAATTGTTTGGTTTTGCGCTTTACCGTCTACATTTACTTCATTCTCAGGCGTGAAGTATGACAGTTTTTATTGAAAGAACAAGGAAATTACTAGTAGTAGACAGTGATTTTTTAAATCCCAATTCTTTGAGCCTCCCTAGAAACTGTGAGGGAAATTCTAAAATTACTATAAAATATTTATTAATTTAGCTGTCTAAAATATGATTTGTGTTATTTAATCAACATAATAAATTATTGTTTTGTGATTTGGTGACACGTTAATATGTTATAAGTAATCAAATTTGTAATATTTTTCTATTATCTATAATTTTTTAATAATGTTAATTAAGTTTATTTCTTGTCACATTAGTTTATGATACCATGGCAGTTTATAAAATTTTATGGTATCTTTAACAATTTTTAGTTATAAAGTGTGTTAGTACATTTATGATTACAAATTTTCTTTTAATTAATTATTGAAATGTTTAGTAGATAGAATTCTATTTTTCCATCTATTATTCTAATATTATGTATAATTTGAACCTCTTTTATATATATAAAAAAGTATAATTTAAAAAGTATAATTTTGATTATATTTAATTGTACTTATGTATATGCACAGACTACACACTAGTATATATAATTTGAGGAAGACGACCTTCTGACCTTCATAGTGATAATTGATAAACCTCAAGAATGATATTACTTCGACCAACAGAAAAATATGCTTTTTAAGGTCCAGTTGCCAATTGGTCTTGGTAGCCTTGCGGCCTTACCCCATTTACAGAGAAGAGAGAAACTAAAGTTATAAAACAGCTTGAAAATTAGATAAGCTAACGAAGATGAATCTTGATTCCATCATAATCAAACTCAAACTACAAGAGTATACTAAAGACTCCTCCTGTAGGGACACGATTCTTTAACGGCCCAACAGTGATGTTGGACTCGCGCGTGAAAGATCCCTCACAATAATATTTGTAGAGAGTGGGCTTGAAAGGCTAGCGTTGGGTCACAGGGCGTTAGTCCAGGCCGGATTTTAGGTGAACCTAGACAAGAAAAGGTTTTAGTCCGGATATTCGGGCCTTACATCTTTGTAACTTGAGGGATTTGGCTCCTCGGATCATGTCCGAGGAGCACTAATGTTTTCTCCGGTTGCCCGACGGTGGGTTTTTCGTGGTGGTGCGCATATATTGTCCGGGCATTCTCATCCCCGGAATTTTTCCAGGAAGTGAGATGGGGATCCCTTACTTCGTTACCTTACGTTTTCTTTTATACTAGCCTACGTTCGTTGTCCCTCGTCCACGTGTAGAGTCGACTTTTCCAGGACAGATATTTGTCCCGTCAGTCTAATCCCGAAATTATTGGAGATGGTCAATAAAGCCTAAGAATTCGGTTCTGTTAGGTGCAGTGTCATATCGGTGAAGGGTATTAAGGACAATTCCCCGAGATATTTTTCGATCTTTTAAGTTTGCTTGTATACCACTTTCATCAATGAGACTTTGGGTCCGCCGAGGACTAAGTTGTCCTCTACTGTATCTTCGAACCACTTTGGGCTTACTATTTTTGAGCTTGGGCCCTGGCCTCCTTCGATTTGGGGCCTGTGGACTCCCCATAAGCGAGCGGGCCGAGCCCACAAACTATTGGGCCCCACACCTCCAATATCACTTTACATTTTTTTTATGATTTTTTTTTTTATGAGAACAATATCACTTAACATTTTAATTTAATTAAGGTAAGAATATTAATGCCACTAATAGCTTATACAAAGAAAATTAATTTGAATATGGACGGCCCAAACTAATAGCTTATCAAATTAATTTTTAGGTGAGATATAATTATTGGTGGTTAAGCCGTGCATCACATAGTCATAAGTAGTTAAATACTAGCACTTAAAAAGATTTGCTTCCATCTTGATAATTTGTAGAAGGCAAATAATAACATCATTATTAACATTTTAATGATTTGGTTTATAGCTGTATTTAATTTTAAATATGTTTTGAATATAGGGCCCCTACTACATAACAAGCTTATAACAAATTCATTTGTAAAAGAACAATTGAGCAATTGAATATATTTAGCTTATTGCCATTTCTTCTCTTCCTAATTGAGCTTCTTATTCAAAAGTTAGTTAGAGATGGACCTAGCTCCTCTCCTCTCTTTTCTCTTTATATATATATATAGAGTACACATATATATATATATATAGAGTACACATTCAACTTTACGGAGACAGGCTTATATACAGAAGCACAAATCATCGGGTCTAATAATATTAGCACAATAAAGAGTTAAGGGCAAGGACATTAGAGCTAGTACAGCAGGACTGGACCCACAAGTGAACTTTGTCTAATATTAACACATTTTGCAAACAGTATCCTACTTCTCAAACATGTTATTTTCTATGTTTAATTTTATGGGTAAGTGGATTTGGAAAATTAATATACTTCCTCGAATTCAAGTTTTTGTGTGGATGTATCTCCATGATAGCATAGATTTAAAGGATTGTTTTTTAATGGCAAGAGGTATCGTCAATGACACAATCTGCGCCCTTTGCCGAAGAGAACTGGAAATGATCATTCATGCATTAAGGGCCTGTGATGTTGTGAAGACAAATTGGAACCAGTTGGAAATTAACCATTTTGATAGTGATTTTTTCTCTTGTAATCTCCAAGATTGGCTTTGGAAAAACAGCAAATTGGAATATAGTAAGGTTCCTAATCATCCCTCCTGGAAGATCACCTTCCTATTTGCAATTTGGATCATCTCACAACCAGGTTGTTTTCAAAAATTGTGCTCCTAGTAGGGAAGATTCTTCAAAGAGATATGGAATTTATCCATTGTGCACAGTCCCACAGAGCTGCAGTAGGACAGGTTGTGAGGCGTATTAGGTGGGAAAAGCTTTGCATGGGATGGCTAAGCTAAACACTGATGGCTCTTGTCTTGGTAACCCTGGAATATGTGGAGGTGTTGTGCAAGATGAGTTGGGTGGATGGCTTGGCGGATTCTCAAGTAAAATTGGAATCACCACTAGCTTCTTAGCAAAGTTATGGGCATTAAGGGATGGTCTTATTTTGTTCCAAAACCTTCAATTACCAGCTCTAGAAATGGAGTTAGATGTAAAGCTATATTGTGTATCTTCTAGCTAACTCTAGTTATTCTTTTGCTTAAAAAAATAAAAAGCTAACTATAGTTATTTTAATAATGTTGTATCTTCCATTGTGGATGATTAATGGAAGCTAATGATCTCACAATTTCCCCAGGTGCATGTCAAGCATTGCTATTGAGAAACTAGCAGATGTGCTGATAGTTTGGCAAGATTGGAACTCAATCAATACTACGAATTGTGTTGCATGATAGTCTACCAATAAACTTCTTAGATTTTTATCTTTTGGATTTTAATAGTTTTGTAACATGCGTTGGACAAAAATAGCCAAACACCACTATTTTTCGAAGTTATTAGTGTTTTACCACTTTTTGAGAAATATTTAATAAACTACCACATTTTTAAAATTTGAGTTTAAGAAAATCGAATTCCATAAAAAATATCACACAAAACTCGATTAGGTGAAACTTGAGTTCGTTGCAATGTGTTACTCGAGTTTTGACACTCGAGTACCATGAGCACTAGCATTGAAAAATGCTAAAGGCATATTTAAGGCATTTTTGACATTTTAGAGGACAAAACCACCTACATCAAACAATGCTAAACCACACTATTGCAAAAAATTTTGCAATAGTGCTACAAAGACAATTCTAAATTTAGAATTGTCTCAGAGCACAATGTTAAAAAAAATATATATATTTTATTCAATCCGTTTCTTTCCTCACAGCCCACAATTCTTTTCTCTCTCTTCCTTCTCTTCTCTTTTCTCCATCTCTGCTCTTTCCTCTCTACAGACCTAACCCAATTGCAATCGCTCTCGCTTCCCTCCGCTCTCGCTTCCTTCTCTCTTCGACCCAAACGCAACCTCTGCTCTCGCTTCCTTCTCTCTTCGACCCAAACGCAACCTCCGCTCTCGCTTCCTTCTCTCTTCCTTCTCTGTTGGCTCGTGGGTGACGGCGTGGGTGTGGTGGGTGTTGTTGATCGTCGAGCTGGGTTTGGTGGGTGGATCGATTGGGTTGATCGGTGGGTGGATCGGTTTGAAACAAAAGAGATTTGTTGATCGGTTTTGAATGGGTTTGCTCCGGTGGGTTTCAAATCGGCGGAGCTACCAATGATCACCGGTGGGTTTGTTCATCTCTCATCGTCGATCGCGAGCTGGGTTTAGTGGGTGGATCGGTTGGGTTGATCGGTGGGTGGATCGGTTTGAAACGGTAGATTTGTTGATCGGTGGGTGGATCATTGGTAGCTCCGGTGGGTTTCAAATCGGCGGTGTGGTGGCCGTTGTTGGCTTTGGTTTGATGGTTTGTGTGTGGTCTGTGTGTCACTTTGTGTTGGTTCTTTTTTTTTTTTTTTTTTTTTGGCTATGACCGGTGCTTAAAGGGGTTGTGGGTGGTGGTTGGGTCCGGGGTTTGGGTCGTGTTTGGGTAGTGGTTTCTGATCGGTGGTGGGTGTGGTGGCCGTTGTTGGCTCTGGTTTGATGGTTTGTGTGTGGTCGTGTGTGGCTCTGTTGATGGGTCCGTGTGGTTCTGTGAGAGGAGCTGGTGCTAGAGGTTGAGGGAGGCTGAGGAAAAAAAAAAGAAACGGTTGGAAAGCCTAGGAAAGTAGAACTGAAAAAAAAAATTGGTTAAAAAAAATAATAAAAAAAATATTAAAGAATAATATTTTAATAAGAATAGAGTTTTAGGATGTGGGAAGTATTGTAAAATGGGATGGTATAAGTAATAAAGTGACTTTTTGGGATGGTATAATAGTATAGGATAGCATTTTTCAATGCTAGTGCTCTTAAACACAGCACTCACATAGCTATAATTGTTGACTTATCTTTTTTTCTTTTTTTTTTCCTCATTGGCTTTCAGTTTTGTTTCTTATTCTTATAGGTGTGGGTTTCTCTTTTTTCTTTCTTTTGTTAGGGTCACGTGGGATGGGAGGTCACAATTGTTGACTTTTTTTTTTTTCATTATTTAAACACAAGCAAATAGTTTTCTCATTGGCTCTCAGTTTTGTTTCTTATTCTTCCAGGTGTGAGTTTCTCTTTTTTTCTTTCTTTTGTAGGGTCACGTGGGATGGGAGGCCACAATTGTTGATCAATTGTTGATTTTTTTTTTTTTTTTCATGGTTTAAACATAGGCAAATAGTTTTCACATTGGCTTTCAGTTTTGATTCTTATTCTTCCATGTGTGGGTTTCTTTTTTTCTTTCTTTTGTCAGGGTCACATGGGATGAGAGGGCATAATTGTTGACTTATCTAATTTTTTTTCCTCATTGTTTAAACACAGTCAAAACAGTTTTATCACAAAGAACTCGAGTTTTAAAAAAGTGGTACATTTTTAGATATTTTTCAAATAGTGGTAAAATACTAGTAATTTTGAAAAATAGTGATATTTGGCTATTTTTGCCACCTACTTTGTCTTGAAACTCATTTGGTTATTTAGTTTTATTGAATTTACTTTAATTTCTACCAAAGCTAGAGATATTTTGTACATTTGAATACCGTTTATTTTGTTAAAAACTCAAAACAATAAAAAATAATTTTCCATTACTAATCTATATATATATATATATATATATATATATATAAAACCGAAGCCTCTACTCGCACCACAATTTTCCACGTCAGCACAATATTTAAAACGCACCACAATTTTCCACGTCAAAGACAAAGTATTTAAAAAATAATAAATAATAAATAAAAATAAAAACATTATAACACCTCAAAACCCTAGCAACCTTACTCCTCTCTCAAGTTAAGAAATATAAAGCCACAGTTTTCGCAAACTCTCTCTCTCCAAACGTAAATATCAAATTCAACTCCTTTAATTTCTCTTTATATTTTTGAGGCTTCTATAGAGTTATAGTGAGTTATGCTGATTTTGTTTTTTTTGTATGTGTGTATAGATGGTCATAATACTCCGGTATTCCAAGAGAAGTTTGTGTTTTCGTTAATTGAAGGTCTTAGAGAGATAAGTGTTGCGAGTTTGGAACAAAGAATACAAAAGACGATTTCATTTAGCGTGAAAGTAATTACTTTGTCTCATATTTTTGTTTTTTGAATTGATTTTGTGTGCTTTTTAGACCCTTTTAGATCAATTTTGTTAATTGGGTTTTTTTTTTTTTTTTTTTTTATAGGGTCCAATTGGGGAAGGTTCTTTCAAAGGGTTACGACGACCGCACTTGGTGTCTATATACTAATAGTGGGGGGTAAGTGCTATAAATTACTAACCCTTTTAAGTGTATAATCTGTTTCTAAAATTATCTATAATATTTTGTCCTCCGAAAATTTTATCTCTTTAATTTTAGTATATTGTGTTTCTTAAGCTATAGACAGATTTTCTTTGTTTCTTATTTTCAATAATAAATCATTTTATTGCAATACCGGTAATTGTTTGAGAAATCTAATATGTTCATATCTCTATAGAATAAAGAATAGTAGAAGCCAATTTTATTACAACTACTTAAATTGAGTTGACTTAATTCCGTACAATTACAAAGTATAGCATGAAAGATAATAGAATCAATTGTTGTAATTTTTATTTTTTTTCCATGTTTTTATTGTTGATGAGAAATTAAGGCTCAGTTGCATAATATATGTAAATTCTTCAGAAGGCTACTTTAAATAGTAAGTCAATGTGTCTCTTACATTTGAGTATTAGTTAGAATTATTTTCAAATGATTGTACCAATAAAAGTGAATGTGTATAAATTTTGTTTAACTATCCTGTGCATCGCACGGATTAGCGACTAGTTATAAATAAAATTACTGTACATTTACATTCATCATGTTCTATAAACAGTACACCAGCGCTGGAATTAAAAAAAAAAAAAAAAAAAAAAACGCGTCTGCGTGAAAACATAGACGCAATCCAAACGAAGCGAACCTCCAAACACGGAGTGGAAAAGCTTTTGCATGTGGAAAAACACTAAAAGTTGATTTTGTAAGTCAACTAGTCAACCAAGGAAGGATCAACGAAAGAGTATTATTAAACAAAAAATTACTGGGGCTAAAAAATAGACTCGGCGTAAATTTAGAAAGTGAATAGAAAAAAAAAAAAAAAAAAAAAAAAAAGGTAACAGCGAGGATCACGTTTCAACTTTCCTGCAGCAAAATAGAATTTCATTAAAAAAAAAAAGTGTCTCATTACTGATGCTTGTCATTCTATCCGGTTTTCCTTGCCCTCCTTGCCTTTCTCTCTTCTAGCACTGTATACCTGTTACAGACAGTATGGGTATAAGCAGCAGCTGGGCTAGCTGTGGTTTTCTTCTTTACCTGCTTGCTCTTTTCTTATCACCTTTTCGCACCATAGGGACGGCATTACCTCGCGGTTTTCTGAGTCCAAATTCTTCTACTCCATGGAACACCAGTTTTTCTGCTCCCAATAATACTGTGATGTTCGATGACGGATCAATTGCGAGAAGCATACTTGTCAGCGTAAATGAAACAGTACCCGAGATTGACGGTTTGGGATATGGTTGTGGTTGTGGCTTCATCTGTTATAATCAATCGTGTGACAGTTTTCTCTTTGCCACTTTATTAAAGATCAGAAATGAAAAAACAGAGTATCACAATCAAGCAAAATATCAAAGAAACTATGAGAATCTTCAACAATGAAGAGAGAAAATTTTCTGAATGAGAGAGAGACTTTATTGCTCTGAATTGTGATTACAAAGAATGAATTGAATTACAAAGTATACCTTTACATTTATTCTACAAATCTCTACTGTACCAGAAAAATAAAAGAGCGGGAAAGCTAACAACCTCCTCTAACTACCTGTAACAACTTCCCAAATTCCACTCCTCCAATAACCTTAAGCCATCTGTCCACTAACGGCTCCACAGATACTCCATGTGTATCTCTCGTGCTTAACTTACTTCTTTTAATACTACAAGTAGCTTTCTCAGTAATATACTAATGCTATTGTTGCTACTGTCGTTTAATCCCCTTTTCTTCTTTTGTTCTTTAATCCTTCTTGCACGAGTCAGTCTTCCTTTATTCATCACTGCTTCAGGTTTACTCTTTTGTTTGATCTTCTTAACACACTTTCTTTCTTTATTATGACGAATACGATAGCGGGACGGTTGACACATATTTGGGTCCACATGTAGTATGGTCTGCTAACCCAAATAATCCGGTCAGCGCAAATGCGACTTTGCAGTTCACGTCCACAACAGGTTTGGTGTTACGAAATGCTGATGGAGCTGTAGTGTGGTCCGCAAACATCAAATATGTGGCTAGCCTAGAGTTAACTCCCACATGCAACCTCAAGCTCTTGAATAAAAATAATAAAACAATTTGGCAGTCTTATGAACACCCAACCGACACGCTGTTCGGTGAGCAAAAGTTGGTAGCAGGGAAGAGCCTCACTAGTAAAGGAGGATTGTTTTCGCTCAATCTCACAAGTAAAGGAATTTTTGCTTATATCAATTCTAATCCTCCTCAACTCTATTATTCTTTGACTGGTTATTCTTTGACTGGTTTTTATGATAGCAATATCAGTTATGTTAAATTTCTGAATGGAAGCTTAGTTTGGTTCGATTCGAATAAGAAGCCTCATCAATTAGAATTACCTGGTCGTTCAGCAACATTTGCGCGGTACGCAAGATTTGAGAAGGACGGACACTTGAGAGTCTATACTCAGAGTCCGAAACCCAGGGATGACATTCTTCTGGCAACACAACTTTATAGCTGTGACTTCCCTACAGCTTGCGGCAACTATGGTGTTTGTGAAAACAAAGTCGACAGGTGTAATAACCAGTGTATTTGTCCTCTAGAAAAAAATAAAAATGGAAGAAGCTATTTTAAGCCAATCAATGAAATGAAGCCTGACCAAGGATGCATCCCGGTTACTAACTTGTCCTGTGATGCTGAAGCTTTGAAACGCCAAACTTTTTTGAAGGTCGACAACATCACGTACTTTCGCTTTAGAGCACGAGACCCAGATCATATAAAACCAGACCATCGAAATATAACTTTAGAGAAATGTAAAGAGGAATGCCGAAAAAGAAAGTGTTTATGCAAAGCTGCTATTTATTATTATAAATTAAACTCATCAGCCGGGAGTTGCTTTTTGGAATCCCAAATCTTTTCAATGATGATCGCCCCTCCAGATGAACTCCAATATTCTTCTGTTCGCTTTAAAATTTGCATTAAGGTGCAAAGTGTTCAACGGCAAAAACATGGGCTTGAAATAATTGTGGGATCTAGCATCGCATTTGGTCTGTTTCTTTTGATTGGAAGCTTTGTTTTCCTATTTTGGAAGAAGAGAAGTGCTGATGAAGATGAGTATTATTTGGATCATTTACCAGGAATGCCCACAAGATATTCCTATGATGATTTGCAAGCCATGACAGAAAATTTCAACAAGAAGCTTGGTTCTGGTGGATTTGGCACGGTTTTTGAAGGAATTCTAATTGATGGCACTAAAATTGCTGTGAAGCGTCTAGATGGTTTAAATCAAATCAAGAAATCATTTTTAGCTGAGGTTGAGACAATTGGCAACATTCATCATTTCAATTTGGTGAGATTGATTGGATTTTGTGCTGAAAAATCTCATTGGCTTCTCGTTTATGAGCACATGTCTAATGGGTCTCTAGATAGATGGGTGTTTGACAAAAGTCTTGGGATTTTGCTTGATTGGAAGTGTAGAATGAAGATTGTTCTTGACATAGCAAGGGGGCTAACTTATTTACATGAGGAATGCTGGCAGAAGATAGTCCACTTGGATATTAAACCCCAAAACATTCTTTTAGATGAGAATTTTAATGCAAAAGTCTCTGATTTTGGGTTATCTAAACTAGTTGATCATGACCAAAGTCAAGTTATGACAATCATGAGAGGAACTCCAGGCTATATGGCTCCCGAATGGTTGAATTCAGTAATTATAGAAAAAGTAGATGTTTATAGTTTTGGAGTGGTGCTCTTAGAGATATTATGTGGAAGAAGAAATATCGATCGATCTCAACCAGAGGAAGCAATATATCTACTTGATTTATTCAAGAAAAAAATTAACGAGGAACAATTGTTGGATTTGGTTGACAAGTACAGTGAAGATATGCATTTACATGGGACAAAAGTTGTGAATACGATGAAGGTTGCAGCATGGTGCTTGCAAAATGATTTTACAAAGAGGCCCTCCATGTCCATCTTGGTTAAGGTCTTGGAGGGTGTTGTGAATGATGAGCATGACTTTGGTTATTTCTTCTCGAATCCACCTTCACCTAGCATGAGTGATGGAATAGATAACCAAGAAGTATACGCTGGCGATACTAATCCATTAGTGCCTTCAATTTTATCAGGACCACGATAACTTTTCACTGTACCATCTTCTTTGATAGACTAATGAGGTAATTTCACCAATCTTAATAAATTCTGTCATCCAATATTGACTACTAGTAGTAGTTTGAAATTTGATGTGAGCTTTCAAGTCATTCATGTGATCAATGGGTTTCCTGTTGATAACGAATGTCTTTTTTTTTTTTTGTTTGTTTAATACTCCGTATTCAGGTGACACTAAAATTTAAGTTTCAGTACTAGATCATTTGTTACGTTATGTTCCTTTTCAAGGATTTAGTGCAAAATTGATAATATTATAGATTAAGTGCTAGGCCCACAACTTCTATTCTATAATTTTTCTCATTATTCTGATTTGGTAGAATGTAAGTGATTGTCTACACATTTACATGGACCTCATTTTTTTTTTCCTACTACTTATAGTTTATAACATTAGAGTTGTAATACAAAAATTATGTCCACATATTTTCTCTACTATATAGGGTCCGTTTGGATTGAACTTATTTTTCTTTAAACCGAAAACATTTGTGAATGAAATATTTTTAAATATGTGAATTGTACCGTGGGACCCATTTTTAATAAAAAAATTGTGAAAAGTGAAATTTGTGGGTCCATAAACAGTGCACAAATGCACTGTTCACACCTGAAAAGTCCACATATACAACTGCACAAGAATCGATCACTCTTGAAACATGAGAAAACAATAAAAAAAAAAAAAAAAAAAAAAGGAGGTGTTTGATGTGTTCTTGTAGAGTGGGTCCCACGCGAAAAACGCAAACGCGCATCAGCAAGAAAACGTCCAGCCCAAACGCCCTCATTGTATAAACTATTATACAAAAAGATAAAGTAGCGTAAAACCTCCATTAGTGCCAACTGCTTCTGGAGATCCAAAAACCTCCAATATATAGTTCAAGTTGTATGGCTTTAAGTTTTTTACTTTTAAATAAACATGCAGGAGGTTTAGTGAATATAATGGTCTAATTTAATATTACTTACTCTAAATCATTATAAATCATCACTTATGTTAAAATTTTAAAATGATAAATAATGACGAATTTAATTATTTAATCATTATTCTAATAATAAGAACTTCGTTATACAAACTTCACCACATACTTTCAACTATTCTCATGTCACACATTAAACTTATAACATTCACTCCATGATAATTGTTTTTTATCATAAAATCAAGATACAATTAATTTTTAGTGTAAGTGGGTTCAAATCCCAAATTTATTATACAACAATAAAATATTTTACTAATTAAGCTAATTGAAACTTATACAAAAATAATTTACTAGAGATTATAATCAAGAACTATAAAATATGAACAAGACTGCAACATTTGTGTAAACTTACAAAAACAATATTATGAGGGCGTTTAGGCTGGACGTTTTCTTGCCGATGCGCGTTTGCGTTTTTCACGTGGGACCCACTCTACAATAACACAGCAAACACCTCCTTTTTTTTTTTTATTGTTTTCTCGCGTTTCAAGAGTGATCGATTCTTGTGCAACCGTATATGTGGACTTTTTTCAGTGTGAACAGTGCATTTGTGCACTGTTTATGGACCCACAAATTTCACTTTTCACAATTTTTTATTAAAAATGGGTCCCACGGTACTATTCACATATTTAAAAAATATTTCGCTACAATGTTTTCAATTTCAGTTTTCAGTTTCAGCAAAAATAAGTTCAATCCAAACGGACCCAAAATCCACATTTTGTAAAGTTAGATATCCACGTCTTTATATATAATTGCTCTTTATTTTACTACATACAATAGTTTACACAATATCCACATATAAAATCATATGTCGGCATTCTAAATTTCTTATCTAATGATGAGATTTTACTGGTTGAACAAATTGGTTCCCACAACTAGTTAGCAATTAAAGAATAGAAAAATGCTAAAATTTTTATAACTTTTACTACAAGGTGTGATATTAAATATATTAGAACATAAATCTTACAAATTAGGGTGTCACTAGTCAAAAAAAAATTTAAATTTTTGGCATTGATTTATTATGTTATTACAGTCAATAATTTTCATTATTATAAAAGTTTGTAAATTTTTTATAGCAAAACTTGTAATAGTATTAGCATTTTTCTTACCACAAATTGTTTAAAAACTAAAAAGGAATTTATAAAAATTAATATTGAGTTAAATAAGGATTCGTTTTGAAACCCCATGTTTAACCTTCCATGGAAACAGCATCATCACATCATATTTTGTTCGAGTAAAGAGAATAGGAACTAACACACAATTACAATCTCGTTAAAACTGAAAACCCTATTCACTCTATATTCTAATTTTTTAGAAGTGCATGAAACGCTGCCATCTCCAGATAGAGATTGTTAGGAGCCAAATAAGCCGCCCGAATCTCCACCACACGCCGCCCAATCACGAATTTGTCACTCACTGGTTCTTGTGCAAGCCATGTCAATGTGCTTTGATATCACATGTAAAAATGCCCAATTCCAATATGAGTGAACATTGAATGGTCGTATTAGGCTTCACATCACGTATATACGTTGCCGTAATCATCACTATGCCCAGATCTATGTACCCATTAAGAGAACAAGTAGAACATATGAACCCGAAATAAATATATATCTATGTTACATATATTTTGGAAATTTTTTCAATGAGTGAAAAGAACAAAGAGGATTAATATTTTACGGTCTTGGATTTAGTAGCAGTTGAATAAAAGCGATTATTTGTTCCTATAAAAAAAAAAAAAAGCGATTATGGTGCTGTTTCTCAAAAAATAGGATTAACATTAAATCAGCCCAAAAATTCCAAGACTTCTAACAGATATGCGTAAGATATAAGTATTTATTAATTAATTTTTTATGAACGGGTAAAGATAAAATTAAGTAAAAGAAACTTTAAGAGCCTGTTTGGTTTAAGTGTTTCCGTAACTCAATTCTCAGTTTCCATAACTCATAACTCAAAAGTGGGACCCATAGCAAAAAGGTTGTTTGGCCAAACGATAACTCTGTTTCCATTACTCAATTCTACGATTTTTAAGTTATGAGTTATGAAAACTGAAAAAATGCTATTTTCAGTTTCCATAACTCATAACTCAATGGCATTTCCGTAAATAAACACACATGAGGAACCCACAGTTGCAACTTTTGACCACTTTTTGACTTTTTTTTTTTTCCTGGGTTGGCGTTGGCTGTTCGTTCCTTTTTTTTACTGGTTCTTCTGTTTTGTTCTATTCTTTTTTTTTTTTCTTTAGTACCTAGACTCACCAAACTTAGTGAAAAAAAAAAAAAAAAAAAAACTGACGTGTGTGAGGCATGGGCCCTCCAAATAGTGTGAAAAATAGTGAGTGATGGAAATTGAGTGATGAAGACAAACGGATGTGAAAAATTGAGTGATGAGTGATGAGTTATGAGTGATGAGTGATGAGTGATGGAAATTGAGTGACGGAAATTGAGTGACGAAAAAGGCTTACCCAAACAGGCTCTAAGCCTCCATCAAAACTGGCCTTAAGAGGGCTAAAGAGAGAGACACCACTAAATTTTATGGTTGCTCATGGTTCCTCGCAACGTCTCTCTCAACATCTCTGCTTTGATAGTTTGTTTTTCAAATATTTTAGATTGTGTTTGACATTAGGTGTTTTTTTTTTTTTTTTTTTCATTTTTAAGTACATCTTTTTTAAATCTCACTTTTTTTTTATAATTTTTTTAATGTATAGATAAATTTTAGCACACTTTTAGCAAGAAGTTAAATAAACGGATGTCAAATGCACACTTGTGTGTGAGAATGAGTTATAATGAAAGTAATTGCGTGCGAGAAAGCCAAGAATTCCCATTTTCTTATTTGAAAAATTATGATTTTTCTTTGTACAAGTAATTGTGTGCGTGAAAGCCGAGAATTCCCATTTTCTTATTTGAAAAATTATGATTTTTCTTTGTACACCACATTTGTGTGTGTGTGTGTATATATATATATATATATATTTAATCACGTACAATTTATATGTTTTAAAGATTCTAAAAAAAAAAATGTATTAAAATTATAGTAGGTCATGGCTTCTAAAAAAAAAAAAATTAACCACATGGACTATAAATAGAGTTTACATCTTTTTACATTAATGTTATTAATCGAGCCCGAAACTTAAATCATTCAATAAGTATAACGATAAAAATAAATTAAAAAAAAGAAAACCTGAGTGACAATAAAATTTATTTTTCCTTTTCAATCACACATATCAATGCAAGAGAACAAAAGCATTATTTCTAATCAAGAAAATTATTGTATACTCCCGGAATATCATAAATGCATACTCCCTCCTCTTATATGAATGGTGGGTCTCAATAATTAAATTCATGATGAGACCCACCATTTATGTGAGAGGGAAAAGTACACATTTATGATACTCCGAGAGTACCTAATAATTATCCTTCTAATCAATAGTTGTACATGCGAATAATTATGGTCAAAGATTAATTATGATAGTTATAGCCACTTGAGAATCGGTAGCTATCAAAGTCATCTCACTCCCTTATATCTATAACATTTTTATTTTTATTTTTATAGGTCATGCTAACGAGTGCCCTAAGGGCACATGTTAAGAATTCATTTTAGGAAAGTTTTGACATCACTTTTATAGGAAATGAAAAAAACTATCAAAACATTAATTGTTTTTTGTTCTTTTCCCATATTAGTATGGATAAAAATAATGCTTACTCATGCTAAGGCATAAGTTTGATTTGGCTAAAGCGACAAGACATAAGTTGACAAGAGTGGTTAAACCCGTCGGCTTCCATTGACAGGTATCAACAAAGGGAGATTTGGTAGGGGCACTATGGGGAGTCCGCAAGGTGTGCTCAAGGATTGACACCATCAATAGGCTGATGCCATTAAAGTTGAAGGGGATGGAATAAGTTGACGACCTTGATATAGAATTACTTGCTACCCATGATTGCGTATGTAAGGAAATATTTTGCCTTCCACGTTTGGCGCCGCTTAAAAGGATTCCTATAAAGAAAGAATTTCGCCAAATACGCCCAAGAAGACTCCTATAAAAAAAAGACTTCTAATCCAAGGAAGAGAAGTTAACCCTCTGTTACTATAAAAACCTTAATACCCTCACAAACCAAGGTACACATAATTTACCCCTCTCTAGTACTCTAGAGTTGTGATGAGTTCTAACTTAACCTTCGGATGGTATTTGACCGCCATCATATCGGTACTCTCTACAAGGTCTTCTTTTTTGTGTTGTGCAGGTGCTATTTCGAATATGCAAGTATCCTATGGCTCAAAACTTTCTTTAATTAGATTTTTAATCAGTGCTATAAGGATATTCGTTAGCATTTTTTTTTTTTTTTTTTAATATTTAGCGAAGACCAACTCCTATTCCGAGTCGGAGTGAAAGAGTCCTCGGAATTTAATTTAGCATCCAAACTGCTATAGGTGGAGCTAACTTACTGCATATAATTTCTGTTTTTTTTTTTTTTTTTTTTTTTTCCTTTTTCAGAATGATAAAGGGCCCTTTTGTTAAGAAAAAGCTTTATTCCCTCCCTTATCCTAAATAATTTCGGACCAATGCAATGATACAGTTTTTGTGCTAAGGGTTGCTCTGTTGGTTGAATGGCTTAGTTGTGATGAGGGTCCCAATCCCAATCCAATAGTACTTCTTTTTATTTATCTTTTTCTGGCACGCAATATATATTTTAGATGTCAATTTTCTGCCATGACCGTCAGTCCTTCTTTCGGTAAACTTCTTGCTAGCTGCCAATGTCGAAATCTAAAAAAGTAACCACGGTTATATAAAAATAACCATGGTTATGTTGGGTGCACGTGACACTCTTGGATTCCATTTCCAGCCCATATGTCTTGTCAAAACTCATTTATGAGCTTGCCTCTAAAAGTCATCAAATAAGCCAGGTGTCTTAATGAGACTTGACTTAAGCGTGTTGAACACGCTGGAGAAAAAGAAAAGAAAGAAATAAAGGTCATTCGGCTTTGAGTAAGAAGATGGGGCAAGGCCGCATGAGAGTTGGAATATTCAAAAGGAGGAAGGTTCTATTATTAATTTTATGGTAAGATTGTATTTATTTATTAAGATTTATTTATTATATATCTAATTTATTTTGGGTTTAAGTTTAGCATAATTTTGATAGTTATAATCTTTATTGGTGTTTTTTTTTTGTACCAAAAAGTTTTTCACATAAAATTTAGTGTTCTTGTATAATTGTGTTTATATAATACTTGTTAAATTTTTTTTTAATTTCTATAATATTACTATTACTTGGTAATTATATATTTTAATTAGAGAGGATTAAGAGCTATATAAAAAAGCCTACGATGATGTGCGGCACTACGATAAACGTAACCATGGAAAACGAGGAGAGGAAAAAGGTTAGGAAGAAAAACAAAAAAAAGGGAGACAGAAGAAAAAAATTGTCGTGACATATAATGCAATGTTTATCAAAATTGTCGTGACATATAATGCAATGTTTATCAAAAGCAACTTCAAGATTGGTTAAGGATTATTGCATGAGAGTTTCCATAGCCATAGGGATTTTTCCTTTTTTCCTTTTTCCTTTTAATAAGAGTAAAGTTTCCAAATGGCATCTCTTTTGCGTTGGAAAGCTTTTAATTTTATTGTAGCGCATAAATAATGGAGATTCACGTTTACTACGTACATTGTGCATTTTTTTCTTGAACTTTTGCCTTGGAAAGTTACCCTTCTTTTTGCTTTATATAATTTATTGTAGAACATAAGAGCATCCACCTCAGCAGATGTGTTAAATGTGCTAAATACTAAATATTTGACACGTTTAACACACTAAACACCTAAAAATCCCATTTATGAGATGTTTCAAATCTCATAATTTTTGCCACATGTGAACAGTATTGTTAAAAAAATAGTTTTTTATTTATTTCTCTCTCATCCTTTTTTTACTTTCTCTTTTCTCTCTCTTTCTTGGTGTTTGGTGGGAGGAGTTAATATATTATTTTAATGTGTAGTAAATATTATTTTAATGTATAGAATTGAATGATAAAATATCTGATAAATAAGATGTTGTAAAATGATGTGATAAAATAATAAATAAAATTTTTAATGAGTTAAAATGACATTTTTTATAAAACATTTTGCTGTGGATGCTCTAAATGATGGAGATTTACATTTGCTATGATGTATTCTTAACGTGATGGAGATTTACCGTAGTGTGCAGCAGTAAAGTACATCATTATGGACTTGCTTTAAGAGCATTCACATCAGGTGTGCTAAATATGTTAAATGCTATAATATTTTGTATTTGACACACTAAATTCCAAAATATGAGCTTCATCAGGTGTTTTATATGTGCCATTTTTTTTAAACATGCTACAATACAATTTCAAATTTGAGAGCGTGCTATTTACCTTTACCATAATTTATATTACTTTTTTATTCTCACTGGGCCCACTTCCTCTATCTCCTCATCTCCTCTTTCTTCCCTCTGTCTCCTCATTCCTTCACCGAATCAGTCTGCTCTCTCTCTCACTTCATTTCTTTGCTCTCTCTCTCTCTACTCCACATCATCGCCTCCCTCTCCAACGAAACTCGGTAGGAGCATCAAGCCATGCCACGCAACACGAACCCGACCTTCACTCTTAGATTGTCGTCCACCAACACGACCACACAAACCCGACCCACCACATCCACAACAACCCATGGCTTGATCACCACGCCACGCCATGCCACGCCGCCGAGCTTGTTGTGCCATCAACCACGTCATCGGAACCTCCCACTATCGGATTTCTCTCAATCGGCCTGCGGTGGTGGGCTTTGCTTTTGGGTTTGTTTGATTTGGGTTGTGGGTTTGTTTGATTTGGTTTTGTTTTTTGCCGTGCCGATCTCTCTGGTTGTGTTTAATGTGGGTTTTGCTTTTAGGTTTGTTTGATTTGCCATGCCGATCTCTCTTGTTGGTTTTTTTTTTTTTTTTTTTTTTTTTTTTTTGTTTAAGATGGCGTTGGTGGATGTGGGTTTGTCTTGGTGGTGGTTGTCGGTGTTGTTGCGGCGGTGGTGGTTGTGCCGTTGTTGTTGACGATGAGGATGAAGATGATAGAGAGTAATTAATATATTATTTTAATGTGTAATAAATATTATTTTAATATATAAAATTGAAGTATAAAATATCTGATAAATAATATATTGTAAAATAATGTGTTAAAATGATAGAGTAAATTTTTAATGTGTCAAAATGATATTTGTTAGGAGAGAAATGATGAGAATGCTTAAAAAAAATTTGTACCGGTAAAAAGCAATTATCACGTAAAAAACAACTATCAAATTTGTAAAAAGTAACCATCACGTAAAAAGCAACTATCACGTGTTAGTTACTTTTTACAAGTACAAATTTTCTTAAAGCAAGTCCATAATGATGTGCGGCACTTCGGTAAAAGTAACGATGGAACAGTGAGTTTTGGAACATGAGGAGGGGACAAAGGGTAAAAAAGGAAAAACGAAAAAGAGGGACAGAAGAAAAAAATTGACGTGACATAATGCAAAGTTTATCTTGAGAGTTTCCATGGGGATCATTTTTTCTCTTTTTTCTTTCTGAGTAAAGTTTCCAAATGGCATTTCTTTTGCGATGGAAAACTTTTCATTTTTTTTAAAATTTTTTCTTGAACTTTTGCGTTGGAAAGTTACTACCCTTTTTGCTTTATTTAATTTATCGTACAGTGTACACATAAATGATGGAGATTTACATCTACCGTGTATTTTGACGTGATAATCCTTTCCCAAATATAAATTCTCTTAAATGAAAGGGGATAGTGATCAAAGTTGAAATTTTCAAGAGAAAGTTTCACACTCATACATTTAAATTATATTAAAGTATAATTTATATCTTAGATAAAAAATAAAATAAAAATAAAAAACTCACTCACCCTCATCTTGTATTTGTCTAGAGATGCATTGGGCAACTAGTTTAATATTTTAAAATACACTTTAATTAAAAATTTAACACAATAAATTTTAATTTTGACATGGAGGATAATTCTTGAAACCTACCTTTAAATAAAGGATAAGGTGATTCTCAAAAAAAGAATAAAAGAATAAATAAAGGTTAAGGTAGTACACAACATTTTTAATATTGATTTAATAAATTTTGGTCAATTGGATGTCGGAAGGAGGAGGGGGGAGAAGTGTTTTTTCTCTTCAAGTTTGAAATAGAGTATCATTTCTCTAAATCTCAAAAGAGGAGAGTATTATTATGCCATAATTTAATGGTAGTCTTTCCATTTTCTTAAAAGAAAAAACAACTTCAAGGATGCTATCAGTGGTGTGGTTGTTGGCCTTGTGGCCTGTGACATTTACAACATATTACTTTTTGATGACACAAGCAAATTCTTTCTAATATTTTGGTGCTTAATAGAAACTTTTAGTGTAAAATATGTTCAAACACGCTCAGGTTTAGGCTAATGCCAATCAGGTCTAAGAAATTTCAAAACTAACTAATTTAGTCCTTAAATTGTTACTCAAGGATGTTAACTATATTTTACTCAATCTTTTAAGTACAAAATATTTGAACTAAACTACAAAACTCACTCCTAAATTTGAAGTGGTTTTGATTTTAGCGTTTAACATTTTGAAATTTTGATTTCAAGCCCAAACATTTGATTGCCTTTATTATTTTAATTATTATTCCGTTTACTATTAATTTTTTTATAAGCCTACAATTAGGACAAGTAGTCATATTAAATGTCATATTATTAAAAATGTACGAGTAAACAAATAAAAAAAATTCTTTATTCATATGCAAGAAAAGAAAAACAAAATGTTTAGACACAACCCGGAATTTTAATATCCCTTACCTCATTGTAACCACACAAAGACTATACAGAAAATTACTATTCAAAAATATATTTATATATATATATAGAGAGAGAGAGAGAGAGAGAGAGAGAGAGGGATTTAAGGAGCTATAATACGAGGTTGATCAATCATGAAGATAATGCGGAAAACATTGATAGCATCGTTAATGACTGGTTCTATACTTGGTGGTCGTGCTCACGGTCGTAGCAATGTGCTTGTCTTCTTGTCTTGCTTTAGTCCTGAGACAAATTGAAGATGGCAACTATGATGCAAAGGCCCAATGTACAACTTTGCGCTTCAGCTATCCAAGTCTAGTTCATAATGACTTTCCCATTGAGTGGATTGGAAAAACAAGTGCAGAAATAAGAGCAAGAATCCTATTAATTTAACTTCAAATTAATGGAATGAGTCTATTTCACTGTCAATATTTTTAATCCCTAAATCTAACAATATACAGAGTGTCATTTAAATGATATGATATTGGATCCAACTTCACCCATCATGAAGCTTTAAAATTAATTGATTTTTGTCCTTGCATGTTTCACTATCATTATATTGTCATTATCATGTTAAGAACTATCTCAATATTTGTCTATGTGGAGTGATATATTTCTGATAAGGATCCCTCCATGCCACTTGAAATGGAGAGTCTTTTTCACTTGAAATGGAGGATCCTTTTTCAAGCTTTGAGAGAATAAAACATATTAAATAAATACTTTTTCTTACATATAAAAGGTAAATAAAAATAGGAATTTTTTTTTCTTTTCTGAAATTACTTTGTTTTTGAATATTGATGCTATGTTGTTTTAAGTGTAGTTGCCATTTTATAGTCACGTCATTAAGAAGCAGAGGGAAAAAAAATTCAAGACTATAAACTTTAAAGACTAAAATCCAAATTTTGAAATGATAGGGATCAAAAATAAAAATTATCCAAAACTTAAATAATGTAATTTTCATTTAGTGAAATATTTATCAAGCTCCTAATACAATTTCATTGAACATTTTCATGTCATTTTTTAGGAATATATTTTTATGATTTGTTTATCTTTTTGATGCGGGATGACTCTATTGTTAAGCCTAGTTTATCTTGATTTCTTTATCTTTTTTAAAATGTGAAGGGTCAAAAAAAAAAAATCCAAAACTTAATGGATGTAATTCGGACTTTAGTCAAATATTTATCAAGTTTCTAAGTTCTTACACAATTCCAAATTTCCAATGAACATTTTCATGCCGTTTTCTAAGGATATTTTGATTATTTCTTTGTCCTATTTCCAGTCCAATTAAAGGAGGGGAGAAAGACATATTGATAAATTCGTACCTTGTGACTTGTGCTTAACCTAGTCTATTCTTGATTTTTTTTAAAAAAAAACTCTGTAGTGATTTAAATATTTTACCACTTGGAATGTTAGTAAAAATAAAGGAATGAATAAAAATGATTTAAAATCAAGACTGAGGATAAAAGGAAAAATATACTCAGAAGATAAAATTAAAGGAATAATACTACCATCGAATCATAGTTTTTTTTAAGCGAAAAAAAATTAATATATTTTTTTTGTTAAGCACAAAAACTAAGTTAAATTAACCTTAATTTCAAATCGATCAGAAAGAATAAAAATAAATGAGTCTCATACATTCTAGAACAACAAAATATTAAACGAGTCTTAAATGTAAGTAGTTCATATAAATACAGTACCCTTTTTAGTTTCAGTAACACAATATATACATATATTTCATTGCTAAAAGTTTCAAATCCTACCTTCAGCAACAGAAAAATCACCCCCCTCCCCCTTAAAAACAGATATTTTTTTTTCTTAAAATTTTTTTACCATGTTAGCCCAATAAGAGAAAGCCCACTCCATGAAAATAACCCACTTGATTTTTGCCCATACTCATCTCTAGTTACCATCGACCCATTTTAACCCACGTAAGGCGAGAAAATGCGGACCACAGTATTACACAAAAGCATTGCAAAAGAAGAATCAAAGCCCAATAGGTGTTTGTGGAGCAAGCTGATATTATGGGGCTTTTGGAGGGCTGGCCCTCCAAAAGGTTTGAAATGTGGCTCACATTAGGCAAAAAATGTAATCCATTTGACACGAAATTAAAGTGTATTTAAAAATATAGAAATATTTGGCATTAAACAATAAGACAATTACAATGATACTGGCTACAAAATTGAAGTTAAATTAGAATATAGTTGAATTATTGATGAACTTTCTATTAGCTTTCATTTTAATATAATATATGTGACTATATTAATTTTAACAATTTGGACTTCCTTTTCCCTTTCTAATGAGATATAATATAATCAAAATTATTTCCCTTAGTATTATAACTCAAAATAAGTAATATTCATGGATCATAAAATATTTGTTATAAAAATACGCCGCACACGACATTGACTAGCTATTGCTTGGTGGGAAGAACAAATTTCTCGGTGTCCTAATGTAATAACCTAGTGAACCCAACTCGTCCTGTGTGTAGATTTAGATTATGAAGGTATTGCTTATGTGTTTTAACTTTAATGGTTTTTTTTTTTTTTTTTTTTGGAGAAACTTTTAACTTTTATGTTTTGCATAAAGTATTGTGTTAAAAAGAAAAAAGGTTATTTATGGGGTACATAAGTATATCATTGCGTTATTGAACACACTTTCAAGTCTCAATTATATAACATTCTCCAAAAATTAAACAAAAAAAAAACAAAAACAAAAACAACAACAAAAGTCTCAATTATATAAAGGGGGTTTGTAGGTCTAATCTATATCTATATAATATTTAAAAGTAGATATAATATTTAAAAATTGAATTGTAATATTTATTGTTGTTATACTCATATTGAGTCACATAAATGTAGTATTTCAATCCATTTTGTTTACTCCAATTGTTTCTCAAAAAAAAAAAAAAAAAGTCTCCTCTTGTTTACTTCGATCCATTTCAGTTCATTTGATCTATTTAATCCACTTTGGTACAATTTAGTTAATTCATTTCGGTTCACCTCGATTAAGTTTCTCTCCTAAATGGTAGTTGGCACACCACTTTGTTGTAACATAGATTTTAAAAAGCTTTTTGTGGGGCCGGAGAATTTGTGGTCCCGGCCCACTTTACGTTAGGACCCAAGGCCTAAGCCGAGGACGCATAATGAAAGCCCAAAAAGGCCTAAGGATATGGCCGAGGACGATCTTTTGCTCAACATTCCGTAGAACGCCTAAAGGAAAGGACGGGCTCGGTGCGGGAGCAGACTAAGTGAAAAAGCTACCAATACAGTAGTGAAGCATGCTGCGTTTGATAGGTCCATGCCTTTCACCATGCTATTCAGCTTTTACAGTCACTCCCAACCACTCTAGGTATGGGTTGATAGAACAAGTATCAACCCTAGAAAGTGGAGCTTACACGTAGACACTAGAAGGGAGGTAAATGCTACTATAAAAGAGAAGTAGAACCAATGGGAAAAGGGGGCTGGGGGCCATGAAGTCCTAGGAGAGGAGAATAATAACATTAAACTCCTCGGACAAGGTCTAAAGACCAGAACCATTCATGTAGCCACCAGAAGAAGGTCTTGTTAAATTTGTCGGGTTCACCCTCATGCGAATTTCCATAGGCACCATGGCTAACATTGTTTGATGACCGGGCCTAACCTTTTAAGCCCACGCTCTACAAATGATATTGTTCGGGCCCTTAAACGCACGAATCCAATATCTTTCTTGGGTCGCTACAAATTGTGTCCTTACACTTTTTATTTTATGTAGCATATTAAGCTTGCCCTGATTTGACATTTATTATTGATTATGCAGTATTTTTTTATACTAATTTTTAATAAATATGTGTAGACTCTTTATTAAAACAAAAAAAAAAAAAAAAAAAATGAAAAGAAGAAGAAGATATATGATAGAATTTCACTTTATAGTACACACTCTAAGATGATTTATTTTATTTTATTTTTTTCATTAGGTCAATACACCAATTAGTTTTTTGTATAAGTAGACGTATCTCACAAATGAAAAAAATTTTCTTGATTAAATGTATTTGTAATATGGTAACTATTTCAAGATGGACATATGCCCCCATCCAATAGTGGAGCCCATATATATTTATTTTCTACCTTTATATTATATTGTGTACGTATGATAATTATATTAGCATATAATTATTTATTTAATTTATTATTAATATTAATCAATATATTTTAGATTAATTTTACTTTCGTTTCTTAAGAAAAAAAAAATTACTCCGGTCCTTTCAATCTTACATTTTAACCTCTCTTTCTCCGAGCTAAAATCGTGGCTCTGTGATTGTCACTGTCTCCAAAAAATCATATTAGGTTGAAAATTGAAATGGTGTTTTGTTAATTTTTTTTTTTTTTTTAAAAGTTAGCTTCACAAATTATGTCAAAATAGTCCCAATTTTATTTGATTACAAGAGAGAAAAATAGTGCCATATTTTTGGGATTAAAAGAGAGAAAAATTAAATAATAATAATAATAACTAATCGCTAACCCGCACTATGCGTGGAAAGTTTTTACATAGATGTGAAATGTATATAACATATGCAAAATCATCTTGATTTATTTTTCTTCTTATGTTGAATGCATTTTTCATTTGTAGTTTAAGATGTTACTTTAAGTCTAAAAATATTCCAATCAAATAATGGTGTCTTGTGCTAATCCAAAATAAAATTAATTTTGTCAAATTCAACATTAGCTTCTATTTGGCAAATCCCAATCGTTGAGCAAAAGAAAATTGCCAAAATCCCATTTCTTAATTCCTTAACCTTCTTGAACTTCCACACTAACCAAGCAAAGAGGACAAAAATAGAAATCTGAAATTTAGGAGTATGGACCATCTAACCAAATTAAGTGCAATTTTAAAAAATAATTGACTTAAATTTTGAATAACATCCCATCAACCAAACAAAGAAAAAAGAGCAGAGTAATAATATTATTATTTAAAAGAGTTGAAAGAAAGGCATGCGAAATTTGAGATCTCATTTTTTTTTTGATAAAAAAAAAAGAAAAAAAGAAAAAAGGAATGCATGAGACTCCAATCTAAATGGGAAAAAAATCAGCAAAATAAAAATACATTCACTCCTCTAATTCAAAAACTTTCATCCAACCAAATCAAGACATCTATTCCTCAATTTTCATACACTGCCAAGTCCACCTTAGGCTTGAACTTAAAATGATTTAATTTGATTGAATGTTGCATAGAATTAAATTTGTTTGTCTCAATATGTAGTAGCACTTAATTGATGCGACCTTAATGCAAAGAAAATAGCTCTTGAACAATGCAGTCCAAGATGAAATACTTGTTACCAAGTAATATTTCCTCTTGGCCTCCCCTGCTTGACGTTCTATTCAGCCTTTTTCGCAAGCTTCTCCCTAATGAGCTTTTTGTGTGCCAACAACACCAAACCCTACAAAGAAAGCAAACATTTTTATACAAATCCAAGATATCAATACCTTAAAAAATAATAATAATAAAAAATAAAACATATGGAGACCTTTTTTTGGATCTTAAATAACAAAATTTTAAAATACAACCCTAGGTCCATTCATTTACAACAAAAGTAGCAAAAGCTACAATGAACAATATGTCAAGCACAAATTAGTCTCATATAGACACAAATCTTACGCTAACACATCACTCTGCACATCCCCATCATATTTTTTGCAAGCCCCATACACAACCTCCTTCACTCTTCAGAGCATAAGGAAGCACGTCATCAAAGTACATAAACTAATAAGGATGATACTACTTGAAATGATGTTGTTTAAAGAAATCTATTTTAAATTAAATCATTAAAATAATAACAAATGATTGAAAAAGATAATGACTTTGTAAAAAAAATTCAAACTCAAACTTTTGCACTCACCGGGGGCCATCAAATCATTATGTTTTGGCTCGGCGTGTAACGCCTTTATCGAGCACTTGTCTTTGTGAAAAACTCAAACCATGAGTCGGAGGTTGAGGCCGATCCGATAATAGCCTAAATAAACCTCTTTGGGAACCCGAAAACACCAAACAAATAAACAAAATCAATCATTATCAGAACAATTAAACAACCAAAAAGAGGTATCAATTTCATTCAAATGAATAAACAACCTTTTGAAATTACAATAGATGAAGAAGAATAAATCTAAATCAAAACCTTAATTAAAACAAAATCTAACCCAATCATGTAATTCAAAACCAACTGATCAAAATACCAAAAACTAAATCCTTTTAAATCCCCAAATTTAAAATAGAATTTTACTTTTTAAGCCTCTGTATATTTGGATAAAGATTCAGTTTTTCAAACACGGAAAACTCATAGCTTGTCTAAAATTATCTTATGGGTAACATCTAATATAAAAAAATAGTAACTAACTGACATTGACACCCAAAAATTTATAATACATCATCTAGAACCTTATTCAAAAGTTTTGAATTAAAATAACACAATTTAAAGAGATTAGTAAACCAAAGTGCTCCACAGTTTCACTCCCACTAACAAATATAGATAACAAACACACATAAATATCTACATAGTTTCCAAAGGGTGGACTTGAAACAACACACATAAAAATAATCCAGCATACTAACTGAAATAACCTAGCCTTCAAAAAATGTCAAGTCATTGCACCCCATTTTGCATATAACTACACCCCGGTCAGGTAACAATGTCTAAGATATTAACCGTCATTGTCATAAATATAAGTTATAAAACAGATTCTGCATCAACTATCTAACATATCATGATGGCAGACTCATTTCACATTAGAACCATCTTTTTTTTTTTTTTTTTTTTTTTTTTTTTTTTTTTTTTTATAGAAGCTTCCTAATCAAAAGCCAAACACATTCAAGATACGGGTGTTTTGTACAGACCAAAACTGGGTTCTTGGAGTACCAAATACATTTTTACGAATAAATTGATAAACTAAACATGGATCATCAAAACATTTCCCCCAAGAATCAGTAACACAATTAAAAGACAAAGGATTTACAACTATTTAATAAATACAACCATTAGTAAGTCAAAACCACAAACAAAATTCCATAGGCTACCAAAACTCACATTCTTTTAGAGCTCCAGAACATCACATACTTTCCCCTATTAGATATAAGCATCCCAGGTATAAATCCTAACTACCAAAATATAAGTTTAAGTACTTGTACACAGGCATGCTTAGAAAATTGTTCGTGCAAAGCTGCTATATATTTTACGAATGGGTATTGCTATTTACAATCTGAAATTTTTTCACTTAACGCCAAAGAAAGTACCAACCATAAAGTATACATTAAGGTGCAACAGCAGACAAACCATGGAAAGAAGAAACATCCTCTTGGAATAATTGTGGGATCCATCCTTGGATCTTTGCTTGTTTTGTTTCTTTTAATTGGAATCTTTGTTTTTCAAATTTGGAACAAGGAAAATGCTGATGAAGATGAGGAGTATTATTTGGATCATGTCCCAGGAATGCCCACGAGATATTCTTATGATAATTTGCGAGCCATAACAGATAATTTCAGTAAGGAACTTGGCGGGGGAGGATGTGGCACTGTTTTTGAAGGGACTCTAGTTGATGGCATTAAGGTTGCAGTAAAGTGCCTTGATGGTTTTAGTCAAATCAAAAAATCATTTTTAGCTGAAGTTGAGACAATTGGCAGCATTCATCATATTAACTTGGTAAGACTAATTGGATTTTGTGCTGAGAAATTTCATAGGCTTCTTGTTTATAAATATATGTCTAATGGGTCTTTAGACAGATGGATATTTCACAAGAATTATGAGATGTTGCTTGATTGGCAACAAAGAAAGAAGATCATCATTGACATAGCAAGGGGACTAACTTATTTACATGAAGATTGTAGGCAAAAGATAGTCCACTTGGATATAAAACCCCATAACATCCTCTTAGATGAGAACTTTAATGCAAAAGTCTCTGATTTTGGATTGTCTAAATTAGTTGATCGTGACCAGAGCCAAGTTGTTACAACCATGAGAGGGACCCCTGGATATATGGCTCCAGAATGGTCGAGTTCAATAATTACAGAAAAAGTAGATGTGTATAGTTTTGGAGTAGTGCTCTTGGAAATATTGTGTGGAAGGAGAAACTTTGATCACTCTCAACCAGAGGAAGCAATGAATCTACTTGCTTTATTCAAGAAAAACATTGAGGAGGATCAATTGTTGGATATGGTTGATAAGTACAATGAAGATATGCAATTACATGGAGTAGAAGTTGTGAATACAATGAAAATTGCAGCATGGTGTTTGCAAAATGATTTCACAAAGAGACCATCTATGTCCATGGTGGTTAAGGTCTTGGAGGGTGTTGTAAATGTTGAATCTGGCCTAGATTATTTCTTCTTGAATCCACCTTTACCAAACACAAGAGCTGGAGTTGATAACCAGGAAGTTCCTGTTGTTTCTGCTACTACATTGTTGCCTTTAGTTTTATCAGGACCACGGTGACTGTTCACTATACCATCTTTTGTTTCTTCTTGACAAATGAGGTAATTTCCAAACTTATAATAAATTCTCACGTCCATTGACAAATATTGGTAGTTCAAATTTTGATGGAAGCTTTTAAGATGAGTCATGCCTATGTTCATTTATTGGCAATAGCATGGCTTCTTAATTTATTAACTTCTATTTGACGTTGTTCAGTGATGCAAACGAGTTTATTCTGTCATTGACACTGAAATTTAAATTTGTGTTGTGGGATTTTTTTAAAGAGAGGAAGAGTTGTAGACTTTGTTCAGTTGTATTGTTGTGTTTCGAATCATATGCGTAATATATAGTAGTATTGTTTATGTAAGTTTGAACTGAAGTAGCAGAACTTAGATTATACTGTAGTTGTGTGCTGGATAGTGTCCCAGTCACAGAGGTCCTTGCCGAGGAGGCATTAATTGTACCACTACTTGTTCTGTTTGCAACGTGGGTAATGAATCCATTATTTACATTCTCAGAGACTGTAGATTTGCTAAATCATTTTGGTTCCCGGAATTTGTGCTCTAAATTAAACAAACCTTGTTGGTAGGTGGCAGAGACCAAGAGATTGGGACTTCTTCCAGCGTTGCTGCTGAGTGCTGGGCTGATCCTAGCTTCTAAGCTGTGGTTCAAGAGTCTTGAAATAGAGTTGTATGCTAAATCTGTTGTGGACTTTAGTCAACTCCGATCCGATTCTTCTTCTAATAGATCTCTCTCCTCTCTTTTTATGTGATTTAGCAATACAGTCTGAAGCATGTCCTCTGTGAAGCCAATCACCGCGCTGATGTGTTGGCTAATTTTGGATGTAACCAAGAAGAGAACATAGACTTTTTAGTTAATTCAGTTGTTCCTTTTGAAATCGTTTTGTATCTTAATCAGCATGCTATTGATTTTTTTTTTTTTCCTTTTCTAATCTACTATATGGAATTCCTCATATACATTCTAGTATCCTGAAGCAGCTAACAAAATTTTTCAGGCAAGTTAATTTATGGCAATCAAATCTTTGGTTTATTGTAGTTATGTCCATTTCTTGGATGCTACTCGGTCTTAGAAGCAGAGGTTTCTTGAGCACAAGGACTGAAGGAATTTGATATCGTTTTTTTTTTTTTTTTTTGTGACATGTATAATGCGTAGATGTCGAATTGCAAAAATCGTTGATTCTCCCCAAAAAAAAAAAAAAAAAAAAAAGAAGAAGCAAAAAGCGTTGTTTTGAAAAGTTTTTTCATGCAATGTTGCTGAAAAGTCAGATTTAGTTATGTAGCGGAATAACGAATTAACTGATAGATTTTCAATTATGTCCAAAGGTTTTTTTTTTTTTTTTGACATGTATAATGCATGTTCAATTGCAAAAATCCTTATTTATTGAAAAGTTTCAAAGTTAACAATTTAATATATTGAATTGAACAAACACAATAAGTATCACCAAAATCTCCACCGCCAACTATTGAATTATCAATAAATAAAAAATAAGTATCATCAAAATCAAAATCAAAATTCAATAAATAACAATAAAACTTATATAAATTTGTAACGAAGTGGAATTTTTGAATAACTTTTCAAAAGTATTAGCTTTGGTGCAATTTTGGTTAAGCAAGTGTATAAGTATAACAAGGATTGAGCAACTCTCGGACACAACATAGTTGTGGCAACTTTAAATGGTCATGTTTCACTAATTTCAAATTATAATTAGACTATTTAAAGTCCCAAAAGTTACTTTCTAATGAAACAAATTCACTCAAAAATTAATTGTGTTGTAAACTTAATTTGAGCTGGTGCTATTATTTTATCTTTTTCTTTTTTTTCTTTTTCTCTTTTTTTTTTTTCTTTCTTTTTTGAGATACAATATTTTTCTCCCTTTAAGGACTAGATAGATACAATTTGAAGACTAAGATGATAATGTTATTGTCAATCACATTATTTCTAATTAATTTTATAATAGATTTTATATTTAGAATTTATGTTTCTTATTGTTTATATGCAAAATTACTAATTTTGTTACAAAATGTTGCAAATATAGTTTAGCTTTAATCTTTACGTGATATGGTCAAAATTAAGCAGGATTTTATGAATTTTGATTTTGACAAAAAATCTTATTGCAAAAGAAACTTCATTTCACCACCTCCTCACTCTCTTCAAAGCCCTTCACGGACCAATCACCCTTCCCCTTCATCTTCTTCACCAAAACCTGATTCCGTATTCAAAGCTCCGCCTCCGCCTCCGACACCAAAACCTAAACCCTCCCTAAATTTGCTATCCAACGCATTGCCCATAAGCTCTGCTCCTTTGGCTTCATCAAAGATTCCCCAAACCCAAACCCAAACCCGTGCCCAATTGTGGGAAAATCTTCATCCCTCTATCCCACCAATTACCCAAACACTAGGTCGGACACACTCTCGTGCAGTGGTCCATTCCCGAAACCCGGTTTCGATTTCGGGTATAGGTTTCGCCATAACCAAATACCACCAATTGAGGCACGAGGTGATTATGCAGAAGAAGGAGAAGAAAGTGTCGACATTGGCGGAGCTGAGCTTGAACGAGGAAGAAGTTGAAGGTAGGGATGGCAAGGATTGTTAACGAGTGGTGGAGGCACTATTAATATGAAG
Organism: Quercus dentata; assembly: GCA_028216015.1. Classification (NCBI taxonomy): domain Eukaryota; kingdom Viridiplantae; phylum Streptophyta; class Magnoliopsida; order Fagales; family Fagaceae; genus Quercus; species Quercus dentata. Next base: position 83,862,402 of record CP116445.1, on the reverse strand, counting down.
AGGACTCATGAATTATTGGAGGTTGGCTTTGCTTTCCCAATTCTTTTGTTTTGAATTGTAAATTGATTGGATAGTTTTTGTGTAGTAATTAAAGTTTGTGTGTTATAATCCCGAAAGCACGGACGCGACTAGGAGGGTGCCGCACCCTAGTTCGATGTGGTTGCCCACGCATTGGTGCAACATTTGAGCTTTTTTTTTTTTTTTTTTTTTTTTGGATTCGCTAAACTCGGCCGATTTGTGCCAATTCGCGCCGAACCGGGTTGATTTGGGCAAAATTGGGCCGTATTGGCCATATCGAGTCGTGTCGGGCGCGACCAAACAAAGTTAAAACAGGTTGAAATCGGCCTTGAATCTAGCCGGAATAGCCAAAATTCCCACCTCGGAGGCATAGTAAAGTGTTGCCTTCTTCTTTCTTTGTTTTGTGAATCAAGGCATAGTAATGTGTTTTTTTAAGAATATTTTAATAGTAAAAATATATAGAAAATATAAATAAAAATATTTTTAATAATTTTTTAATCGCCGAGTCCCATTGCACCCACACCTGCACCCTACTTTTTCAAAAATTGCCGAGTGTCGCACCCGCACCCGCACCCGAGTCCCGAAATGCACCCGTACTTCATAAGTTATAATGCTTGAATTACAATTGAATTCGTGAAGTAGTGTGTTAGTGGAAATTGGAGACTGTAAGTGGAAAGGAAATGAAAGTAGGATAGAGTTGTATAAGTACTTTAATGCTCTCTGTTTGTTTCGAAGAAAGCTTTGTATAAATAAAGTTTTTCGCATTTTTGATATTTTTGATTGTTTGACGGTATAAAAAAAATGAGTTAAAAGAAAAATGACATATTATTATTAGAGGTTAAGTTTTGGTGCGATAACTGACCTATTATTATTACTATTATTAATTTAAAAATAATAGTAATAATTCATGTGCGCGCCAAAAACTCTTAGCCATGGGTACATTTTTTATTAAATAAAATAATTTAGTTCAAGTCAAATACCACACCCACCACCAGGTCTGCCACAGTTACTGTTGACTTTGCCTTGGTCCCTCATATGTCGTGTAAGTCAAATAAAATAGCATAAAATTAGGAATTAGTAGACGTATAGCATATTTTGATCGGTGGAACATGGGTTGAACAGATAACATTGGACAAATGATATTGATTGTCGATGCAGTAGCTGCAGTCAAGTTAAGCAGTCAAACAGGATCATTAACATTTTTATATTTTTGCCCGAAAGAATTGTTTAGCTATGCTAGTCATTCCGTCCCTCTTTCCTTATCCAGTGTCCATTTTGCCTTTCTTTCCTTCTACCACCATATACATGTTCCAGATAATGGGTGTAAGCTGGGCTTGCTATAGTCTTTTCCTTTACCTTGCTTTTTTTTTTTGTCCTGAACTCCTTTTACCATCTTAGTGACTGCCCTGCCAGCTTATGGTTATATCTGCCTGTAAACTCTCCTATTTCATGGACCAACATAGAGCCTACTGGTGATTTTGTAAACTCTCCTACTTTATGGACTGACAGAGAACCTACTGGCAATTTTAACAAACCCTATGCGGGAATCATACTTGCTAGTAGGTACTTCTCCTATACAGACTATGGATCTGCTTGTGGTTGTGGTTTCTTCTGTAATCAAACGTGCAAACAGCTGTCTCTTTGCCCTTTTCCGAATTTATTTTTTAAGCAGCAACAATTCGATATTAACAGACGGTTCAAATGTAGTATGGTCTGCTAATCCAAACAATCCAGTTAGATATAATGCGACTTTGAAACTCTCTTCAGATAGAGGTTTAGTATTACAAGATGCTGATGGAACTATAGCTTGGTCCACAAACATCGACAACAAATCTGTCGCTGGCTTACAATTAACTAACACGTGCAACCTCATGCTCTTGGATGAAAATAATACTACAATTTGGCAGTCTTTTAATTATCCAACAGACACGCTGGTTCTTGGGCAAAAGTGGGTGGCAGGGCAGCAACTCACTAGTCTTTTGGAATCAATTTTCATGTTTTACAGAACCTAAAGATTCCAACAAAGTGCTACTAAAGGAATATGATTAAAGCTTGACCCATTTAATATAAAACAAAAGTAAGGCGACAAGAACTTATCCCAGTTAATATTGAGCTAAGAAAGGAAAAATAAAAACTAGCAGTGAGATAGCCGTAGAAGCGGGTACAGATGAAATAGAAACAGAGCTGAAGTGTTGCCAACGTTGCGATGGAATAACGTGGCAAGTAAACCGATGTCATTATTGTCATACTTTGTTTAGTAATGTGTCTTCTCTCTATTGGCTGGGACACCTAAGAATTTCCAACCAAACGCGGTGTGGAAAAGGAGGCTCGACCTACACACTATGGGGCCCACCTCTTTGTGAGGTACCCAGCATATATGCCGGGTACGGGATATACAAATCGTGGAGAAGCTGGGCTTTTGTAGGTCCACCAGTCAACGCTGGCGTGTACTGCAGTTGATTTTTCGAGTCAACCAGTAAGCGGTGAGCGTGAACAAAAAGCAATGCGGAGTGATTTGCGGACTAACTGTGTTCAAGACTCAAGTCGTTACGGAAGTTGCAGTCCACCATGAAAGCCCCAATTGCAGATTTGAAGAGGTTGAATATGACACTGTCCAGCGGTAACACCACAAACTGTGTCGTCTAAGAAGAGCAATCCACGCGTGTCTCAGTCAATAACAAACGGTGCCGTTTCCCTTAAGTAAATCTGTGTCGTTTTAGTGTATGTGTATTAAGATTGTTAAGTGCTCATACGTGTGCAGACCTTAATCATTTGTAACTTAAGCCATTTAATCACAGATTATCTTCAATAAAAAAACACACTCTCTCTCTCTCTCTCTCTCTGCCTCTGTGTTTCTCTATTTCTCTGTGTTTCTTCACACCACCACAAGTTGATCGTCAACTTAATTTCCTGCTGTTTATGCTTGTCATTCCATCCCCTTAATTTTCTAACTTGCCAACTCCCCGCCTTTCTTCTGTCACTGTTCTGTGTGTTACAGACAATTTATTAATGGGTATAAGCTGCTGGGTTTGCTGTGGTTTTCTTCTTTACCTTGCTCTTTTTCTAACACCTTTTCCCATCTTAGTGACGGCCCGGTTTTACAGTGATCAGATAGCCAACTCTCCTACTTCATGGACTAACAGTCCTTCCACTCCTGGTTCGTTGAAATTGGATGATGGATCATTTCTGAGAATCATAAATCCTAGAATGCTCTACTCCTCTATGGAAACTGAATATTTTTATAGTGGTTGTGATTGTGGCTTAATCTATAATAGAACGTGCAACAGTTCTCTCTTTGCCATTTTCAATTTTCCCGAGAACAACTACGGTATGCCTGAGTATATTAGTCCAGAAATACTCTGGTCTGCTTACCCAAAGAATCCGGTTAGCATTAATGCGACTTTGAAGTTCACTTCAGAAAGAGGTTTGGTGTTACAAGATGCTAATGGAATTGAAGTGTGGTCCACAAATACTAGCGGCAAATCTGTGGCTGGCCTAAACTTCACCAGCACGTGCAACCTAATGCTCTTGGATCACAATCAAGCAATAATTTGGCAGTCTTTGGATGACACAACAGACACGCTGGTTCTCGGGCAAAAGTTGGTGCCAATGAAGCAACTCACTAGTCAAGGGGGATTGTTTTCCCTCTCTCTCACCAGTCAAGGGTTGTTTGCTTATATCAATTCTAATCCTCCTCAACAGTATTTTTATTATAAAGGTTATAAAGATTCTTTTTATTATGAAGGTGATGACAACCTTTCCAACATCAGTTATGTTCAATTTCTGAATCAAAGTTTAGATTTCTTTGCAGTTGGTCCATCACCTTACCCAATTGGTCAATTATCCTTTCCTTCGTCTCAGTACATGAGACTTGGGCCTGACGGACACTTGAGAGTGTTTGATGCACAATGGAAGCAAGTGTCTGATGTCCTCACACCATCATACATTGCTGACTGTGGCTACCCTAAGGTTTGCGGCAATTATGGAGTTTGTACAAACGGCCAGTGTACTTGTCCTGGACCCATAAATGGGACAAGCTATTTTCAGCAAATCAAAGAGCGGCGGCCTGAGCTTGGATGTTCCCTGGTTACTCCCTTATCTTGTGAAGCTTCCAAAAATCAGGTTCTTTTAGAGTTCGAGAACATCACATACTTCCTTACAAAATACCCCCCATATGTACATATAGACCATCGAAGTATAAGTTTAGAGAGTTGCAAACAGGCTTGCTTAAAAGACTGTTCATGTAAAGCAGCTGTGTTTAATTCAAGCAACCTTGTGGGGAGTTGCCATTTACAATCCCAAATTTTTTCCCTGATGTCCACTGATGAAAGACCAGAACTTTACTTTAAAGTATACATCAAGGTCCAAAATGTTCCTCCTAGAAAGCGAAAACATCAGCTTGAAATAATATTGGGATCAAGCCTCACATCCTTCTTTATTTTGTTTCTTTTGATTGGAACCTTTATTTTTCTATTTCGGAAAAAAGAAAATGCTGAAGCTGAGGAGTATTATTTGGATCATGTACCAGGAATGCCCACGAGATATTCTTATGATAATTTGCAAGTCATAACAGATAATTTCAATAAGGAACTTGGTGGGGGAGGATTTGGCACAGTTTTTGAAGGAACTCTAGTTGATGGCACTAAGGTTGCAGTGAAACGTCTTGATGGTTTTAGTCAAATCAAAAAATCATTTTTAGCTGAAGTTGAGACAATTGGCAACACTCATCATTTCAACTTGGTAAGATTGATTGGATTTTGTGCTGAGAAATTTCATAGGCTTCTTGTTTATGAATACATGTCTAATGGGTCTTTAGATAAATGGGTATTCCAAAAAAATCCTGAGATGCTACTTGATTGGCAACATAGAAAGAAGATCATCATGGACGTAGCAAGGGGACTAACTTATTTACATGAGGATTGCAGACAAAAGATAGTTCATTTGGATATTAAACCTCATAATATCCTCTTAGACGAGAACTTTAATGCAAAAGTCTCTGATTTTGGATTGGCTAAACTAGTTGATCGTGACCAGAGCCAAGTTGTGACAACCATGAGAGGAACTCCTGACTATATGGCTCCAGAATGGTTGAGTTCAGTAATTACAGAAAAAGTTGATGTCTATAGCTTTGGAGTAGTGCTCTTAGAGATATTGTGTGGAAGGAGAAATTTAGATCGCTCTCAGCCAGAGGAAGCAATGCATTTACTTGATCTTTTCAGGAAAAATATCGAGAAAGATCGATTGTTGGATTTGGTTGATAAGTATAGTGAAGATATGCAATTACATGGGGCTGAAGTTGTGAAAATGATGAGGCTTGCAGCATGGTGTTTGCAAAATGATTACACTGAGAGGCCTTCCATGTCCATAGTGGTTAAAGTCTTGGAGGATGATATGAATATTGAATCTGACCTGGATTATTTCTTCATGAATCCACATTTACCAAACATGAGAGCTGGAGTTGATGATCAGAGAGTGCATGTTGTTGTTGCTACTCCTTTATTGCCTTCAATTCTATCAGGACCACGATGACTTTAATTGTACCATCTCCGTTGCTTCACCAATGAGGTAATTTCCATACTTTTATTAAATTCTCTCACCCAGTAACTAATATTAATTGTTCAAATTTAACGGGAGCTTTCAACATGAGTCATTCATGTGTTTCATTCATTGGCAATAGCATGGCTTCTCTGTTGACTTTTATTTGAAATTGTTGCAGTGATGTATAAGCGTTTATGTCAGTGACTCTAAAATTTAAGTTTGAGTTGTAGATTATTTGTTGTATTGGTGTGTTTCGATCCTAAATATCAGTGTGTAATATGCATTCTTTATGTAAGTTTGAACCAATGTTGCAGATCCGAGATGTTGCTGTTCATAATTATATACATATCTAGTTCAAAGTTCAGACTCTCCTGGTTTAAATCACATGAGAATGGTTGGAATTGTGAGGTCACATATCAAGTTTGCATATTGAAGTTCCGATTACCTAGAGAAAGGATCAGAACATGCAAGTTAACTTTTGACAAAAAAATCTTTGGTGTATTGTAGTTATTATAGAGCTTTCTTGAGCACAACGACATTTGATACAATTATTATTATTATTATGCATACATGTCCAATGCAAAAAGGATTTTTAGTGAAGTCTCTTTATCAGATGTTGCTGAAAAATCTTATTTAGACCCCTCCAACCTATGCAACGGAATAACGAATTAATAAAATGATTTTCAATGAATTCCAAAGTTAACAATTTGATATATTGAACAAATTCAATAGGTAACACCAAAATCCACAATAAATAACAATAAAAAGAATATAAGGATTTGGTAACGAAGTGGAATTTTGAAGAACTTCTCAAAAGAAAAACTAGGGATGGTAAATTTGGCACTGAACTGTGAACATGATACAATTTTTTGCAGATTAGTGTGTAGTGTAAATGAATTCATATTAAAACATGTTGACATAACACAATTAATAAATAGGTTAATTGCGGATTGACTGGCTTAACTCGTAGTCAACTCGATTCATATAAATAAGTACCATATCATTTTTATTTAACATAAATATGAATTTTAAAAAGATTTTGGTGATTAAAAGAATTTTAATAGTTATATTGATTAATTCTTTATTGAAACTTTATATTCCTAATCCTTTTACCCAAAACAAAGAAAGCAACTTTATTTTTGCTTTATTTTCCTGGACCCATTTTTACTTTAATGTCTACCCTCTTTACAAGGCGAGATAATACCGAGCAAGTAGTACGCAAAGGTGTTTCAAATGAAGAATTAATCAAGCCCAATGAGTGTTTGTCGACAATGTAGTGTTAGACATGCCTGTTGTGCAAACTGAAATTATGGGGCTTTTGGAGGGCTGTCCCTAATGAGCCTTGATCGAGGATCATATCTTGGAAGCGTAGAGGCTTAGGTAATTCCTTTACAGTTAGTTCCAGCTCAAAAAAAAATGTCAGAGAGGCAAAACCATCCATCTAATTATTTCTTATGGAAACCAAACAGTAAGTAAGGAAAGGGAAGTACTAGGTTCACAAATAGAAGTTCGAGGAATTTTGTTGTGTTGGTCAGGCTATCGAGCATCCCACTTTTTCTTTTTGGAAGATAAAGATGGAAATTGTATTGATAATCCGAATAAAGAATGGTATAGCAGGTAAAGACATAGTCCAGTAGGTAATGCCTTACCTTCTTTAGGTATCCAACTTAGAGCATCTCCAACGAATTCTCCAAATTTTTGTACTATTTGGAGAATCTACAGTAACTTTTACATTTAACTACCTACTTTTTCAAATCTACTTTCCAACTGATTCTCTATTCCATTCTCTATCTCATTTAAATATTATTTCTTCATTATTTCTTTAACCTTTCTTTATTCTTTTTTTATTCTTTCTCTATTCATTCCCAACAACTATATTTTTCAAATTTCCAACAAAGAACACACACACACACAGAAGACACACACACACACACACCCACTGATATGGGCAGCACACACGCACAACCCCTATTAAAGGGACACACACACAACAAAGACACACAAAGAACACACACACAAAGAAGAGACTAAAGAACACACACACAAAGAACAAAGCAGAAGTAGCACACACACATACACAACAACAAAGAACAACACACACACACACACACACACACACACATAGCAGCAGCAACAACAACACACACACACATAGCAAAGCAGAAAGAACAACAACACACACACACATAGCAAAGAAGAAGAACAACACACACACACACACACAAGAAGAGACAACACACACACACACACACACACACAGAGCAAAGAAAGAACAAAGAAGAACTAGCACACACACACACACGAGAGCAAAGCAGCAAAGACACACACATAGCAGCGCAAGCAAACAAACACACACACACACACACACACAAGATTACTTTGGGCAAAAAAAAGATAGACACAAAGAAGCAAACACACACACACACACACACAGCAGCAGTATTTTCTGGGCAGCATAGACACACCAGCACACACACACACACACACACAGAGTAGCAAAGACTTTTAGGGGCAAGATAGACACAAAGAAGACACACACACACACAACCCCCGTATATGGGCGGCCACAGACACACACACACACACACACACACACACACACACACACACACACACACACAACCCCTATATATGGGCAACACACACACACACACAGCCCATGTATATGGGCAAAGACACACACACACACACACACACACACATAGCCCCTGTATATGAGCAGCACACACACACATAGCAGCACATACACACACAACAACATAATCAAAGCTTTAATACAATAAGGTTGAACACCACTTTTTTTTTTTTTTTTTTTATGAACTGCAATTTCATTAAAAGACTAAGAATGATTACAAGCAGAGGCATCTCCCTTAGAAATTGCCTCAAGCGAGGGGGGGAGATTACCATCAGAAAACAAGAAGGGGAAAACAGATATACATATATAATGCAACAAGATCACATTGTATATAGTGCAATAGGATCACATTGTAGCAAAACAAAATGAATAGTACAACAAGATCATATTGTAGCAAAACAAAAATGAGTGACCCAATATACAAAACAAGTTTAAAGAGCTCTTTTAATCATATACAAAATAAGAGCATTGATAATGATAATAGTCTAAGAACAAGACCTTCGTTTTTCAAGGATTTCCATTTGGCATTGACGAATATATTCTTGCTGCAGTGTAGACAACATACTTACATCCATCATCATAAGCTCTTTTTCTTCCTTGACTTTTCCATTCTCAATTTCTCCATTTCATTTTCCTCCTTCATTCTTGCTATTTCAAGTTTTTTATCCTTAAGTTGAATTCGTGCCATATCATGCCCCTGGTCTACAAGACGTCCTTTCTCAATACACGCCATTTTCATCTCACTTATTTTTCTTCTTTCTTCCATCATGACATTCAATATGTCTTCTATATGTGAAGTCGTGCCTTCTCTGGACTTTTGTTTCTTCAATCTTTCTTTTTGGGCCTTCACCCCTAATGGTCTCTCCAAGCTTACAATTGGAACCTGTGGAATATCATCATCCTCTAAACTTATTGACTCTAGATTAGAAGGTGAAGATGGCTTAGATCTCCCTTTTTTTTTTGGTTCTCGATGTTACCAATAGCCAACCATTTTGGTGAGTGCTTTAATAAATTCCAACAATGTTCATATTGAAATTTGGTATCTTGCATACTTGATAGAGCTCTTTTGCTGCATTAAGCTGAAAAATTAACAAATAGTTTATAGTTACTATCTTGAAATAGTTGGAACAAATTAGCAAATTAATACAAATTTCTTTATAAGATGTACCTTGTCTTCATTAGTCTTACCACTTTCATTCTTTGATTCAATTTGTGCCAAACACCCACAAAACTTATTGGTGCAAAGTTGAATCGTTGACCATCGGTTCGTTAGAGAACTCACCGTACGCTTAGAAGTGAAGGTCTTCCATTGGTGGTAATACTCCCAAATTCTTGACCAATATGTTGTGCGTTTTTGGTTAATGCTTTGCAATGCATCTTGGTTGATATTGAGAAATGCGGACACAAGAAGCACGTCTTCTTGTATGGTGAAGTTGCTGCCACGTTGTAGTTTCTTAGTTGTGGATTCAACTTGGGGTGGAGACATTTGGCTAAATGCTTGAGCTTGTGGAACACTATCTTCACCACTTATACGTGAAGATCCCGACATATATTCATCATAACTATCTTCTAAAAGATTAGTGAAAGATGTGTCCCTTGGAATACTCGAATCCATTCCTAGTAACAAAAACAAAAACAATAATTTACATTCAGTTACACAGAAACAATAATTCTATAATGTGTAAGGAATCCCTTACATTCAGTTCATGGTTTATTGGCATCAAACTCCCAGTTCTATCACGGTTTCAAGCAATTAACAATAATTTATCTCAATTACACGTAAAACCATAAGGAACAAAACTACAATGATCGCCACATTCTAAAAAACTCAACCTCAAAGCTGTCTCTAAATTTTTTCATTCTCAACCCAAAATATTAACAGCACAAGAGATCTCACAATTAAGATTGCACATTCATAAAAAATTTTCACAAAATCTCATGGAACCAAGCAACAAAAATTACCACATTCTAGAACTACACAACTCAATGCAGCATGAACCATTAGATTAGTCACTTACATTTTCATTCATAGAATTATTTACACACACATTTCCCAGAAAACATTTTCCAAAAACCATTCCAACCACATAGATATCAAAAACCCACCAAGCAAAAATGACAAACATGCAAAACCCAATGTGAATTCATCGATCAAACATCATTGCCATCACAATTTCAGCTACAAAAAAACCCAGAATTCAGATTTTCAATATTTCCACACCCAAAAAAAAAAAAAAAAAAACAGAGACATAATAAGATTAAAGTTTGGGTACCGATATTCAGATTCTCAATGTTTTTGTTTGGGGTTTTTTGTTTTTCTTGGTTTGGGTACCGATATTCAAGGTTAAGATTAATTTATTGACTCTAATAAGATTAATTAAATAGAAAAAAGATCAAGAACAGAGTGAAAGACAGAGAGAAAAGAACCAAAAACCCAAAACCTAAACCCACATAATGGTGAAGAACAATAGAAAAGGGTGAGCTTCATAACTCGTACGATAAACTAATAAATTCAAAAATGACAAAAACCCTATTAAATCAAAATTTTGTGTACCGATATTCAAGGTTGAGCTTCATAACTCTATTCTTTGTCACAGGTGGTTGAGTGAACTTCGATTGAAAGGCACGGTGCGAGTTCTTTTGTGAAAGATACGGTGCAAGATTTTTGTGAAAGAGAGCAGCAGCGAGGGTTGATTTCGTGAGAGCGGCTTTTTTGAAGAGAGGGAGCTTTCTGAAGAGAAACCAAACAATAGAGAAGAAGGAAAAACGTTTGGGAGAGAGAAAGAATTGTAAATTAAATGCCTTTGTTTAATTTTTTAATATATAATAAGGGAATAGAGTTGCTACAGTGTTCTCTAAAATAAGAGAACTACTATAGCAACTTCAAAAAAAAATTTAGAGAACCTCTGCATTTGGAGAAGCCACTGGAGTGTGAACAAGAACGTTTTGTGGTCCAAAAATAGTTTTACAGGAGCTATTGGAGATGCTCTTAGAAGGGAAAAAAAAAAAAAAAAGTAATCCATGTAGCAAGTGCAAATAGGGTTTTTTTTTTTTTGTGGAGAATAGTCTCTTCATGATTTTAAGCCTTGAAATCATGTTTTAAAAGTATGATTTCACCTAAAATTCTACTGGAAATCATGTTTCCAAAACACTTTTGTTAATGGTGAAAAATTTTCTCCATTCCCACTTATTAAATTTTACCTACCTCACCCAAATCAGTTTAAAAATCAAAATTTCAAAATTTATACTGAAACACAATTCACAAATTGCTATGAAATTGTGTTTTCAAATATGATTAAAGTGTAGAAATGTAATTTCAAATTTATACTAAAATTTTGTTTTCAAAACACAATTTCACAATTTAAACATGATTTCAATGAAAAAAAACAAATTTTACCTTTGCATAGATGGCAAAATTTAAAAAATTTCACTAAAATTTTGTTTTCAAAACAAAAATTCCATGTAACCACCACGCACCCTTAATGCAATGATCGCTTCATAGGTATAAGTGCTTGTAGGGTGTAGGGGACAAGGACTAAGGTTCAAGTATCTAGAAGGGAGTTTCACACATATATATACTTAGATTAGGCTAGAGTAGAATTTCTATATTGTATAAAAAATAAATAAATAAAAAAGTTCCATGTAGAGAGTTACCCTATTAGCTCCTACCACATCAGCAAATTTTTAAGTAAAATTGTGTTTTGAAAACATGATTTTAAGATAAGGCTATTCTCTAAAATAGTTTTCCCAAAAACTATTTTTAATACTCCCTTCACTATCCCAAATTATTGGCCTACTTAGAAATCCCAACTATTTAGGGAAACATTATTAAATGCATTATCTCTTCAAAAATAAGTTAGAAGGGTCTATTTTTGATGCTAAGGACACTAAAGGGTCTTTTGCATGGAAGAGTATTTTGAAGGGTAGAGAACTCATTAAGGGAGGATTGAAGTGGAGGATTGGGGATGGTGCACAGGTGCGTATTTTCCATGATGCTTGGCTGCCTGGGTCTCAACACGGTAAAGTCCTTTCCCCTGTCCCGAAAGCCATGCAAATGCCTTGGTTTATAGCTTAATTAACCATGAAGATAGGAGTTGGAATGTGGCAGAGATTGACAGATTGTTCTTACCGATGAGGCAGCAACCATCAAGGCCATCCCACTTAGTTTGTTTGCTCAAAAGGACCTTCCTTTTTGGCCGTATTCCCGTGATGGAATGTTCTCTGTTAAGTCCGGTTACCACCGTTTGATGGAGCTTGAGGATACAGAGCTGAATGGTGCGGCAAACATTAGGACTGCATCTCTGGTTTGGAAGGCCATTTGGCGCATGAATGTGCCAAACCGTGTAAAATCTCTTGTATGGCGAGCTGGGAGAAATGCCCTTCCTACATGGATGAATTTGGTCCGTCAACAAGTTCTTACCGATGCGCTATGCCCGGAATGCAAGGTGCAGCCAAAGGACACGCAGCATGCTCTTTGGTCCTACCCGATCCTACAGGATGTGTGGAAAGTGAGCTTTGGCAAGCTTGTGGCAAACACGGGCTCTAGCTCCAGTTTTCTTGAGGAATCTTGGAACGTGCGACAGTAGATAAACCATCACTATATTTGTTTGCTATGACGATATCGTAAATCGCGCGGCGTCGAAACAGGGCTCGTGTGGGAGAGACTACTGTGCACCGGTCCGCCGGAGGTTGCTCCAAAGGCCACTAGTGCGCTTCAAGAATTCCAGCAACTTCACCCCACTCATGTTGTGATCCCAAGGACAGCCCGTGCAGTAAAATGGAGGCCTCCTTCTGCGCCATGTGTGAAGGTGAACTTTGACGGTGCTATCTTCTCCCAAGATGGACTAGCTGGCACCAGTGTGATAATCCGGAATGAGCAAGGATTGGTTATGGCCACTCTATCACAACAAATTCCATCACCCGCTTCGATGGAGATGATGGAGGTGTTAGCGGCTCGTCAGGCTCTAGTGTTTGCAAAGGAACTTGGGTTTGACGGGATGGTTTTAGAGGGTGACTACGAGATGGTTATTAAGGCTATTCTTGGTGACTATATGGACTGCTCTTATATAGGTCATGTACTACAGGATATTAAGATGTTGTTTTCTAGTTTTTCTTTTATTTCAATCAAGCATATTCATAGGGAAGGGAATTGTGTTGCCCACAAACTTGCTAGACGGGCTATTAGTAATCCTTTTCTTGTCTAGATGGAGTCTGTTCCTCCGGATATTCTTGATGTTTATCAACTTGATCTTTTAAGGATGCATTAATAAATCATTAACCCAAGAGGGTTGTTTCTCAAAAAAAAAAAAGTTAGAAGTTTCCTAAATTACCCGTAAATAATTTTTTCAAAAAGTTAAACAACTGTGCATATAAAATAAAAATAAAAATCCTTGTCTCTTAAGAAAAATTCAAAATTATCATAGATTACAAACTCTATTGGTGTACTACTACAATTACAAACTCTATTGGCTGTAGATTATAAACTTATTTTCAAATTTAAATTATTTAGCCACCAGGCCTCATCCAAATTTGATATAATTACTAATAACTTCTTCAAGGTCATAATGGGAATGTTAATAAAATAATGAGATTTGACTTTTCAAACAAGACTTAATTTTGAGACATTTTAAAATATAATACATGTCAAACAAATTGGGACAAAGGGAAATCTCAAAAAAAAAAAAAAAAAGGACTGAATGAGTAATAAATAATAGGCTAAATTGCAAACTATACCCTTAAAGTTTGGGGGCATTTGGATTCTACATCCTGAAATTTTAGAATTTGGATTCTACCCTTAAAGTTTGGGAGAGTTTGGATTTTAAACTATAAAGTTTCAAAATTTGGATTTTACCCCCTAAGAGCATTCACATTGGATCTTGCAAATGCCATATGTTGGTAATATTTAGCATCAGAGCCCCAAAACCCCTCGACATCCAGTCTCTTAATTGTATAAATTTTTACAATAGTGCTATGGATTCCTCATTTTTTAGTTCAAAAAAGCCCCTACATCCCTATGTTTAAGTAGAGACAAAACTAAGGACAATTTGGTAAAAATGCAACTTTAACTCCCATTAAAACATTGCCTAAAAAATAGAACCACTCTCCTATTAATTTTTAAATTGCTTTATCCACTTATAAATTAGATTTTCAAAATAAAAATTATATATATATATATATATAGAATAAAAAAATTCTATAAAAATGGGATCACTAAACCGAAAAAAAAAAAAAAAAAAAAAAAAAAAAAAAAAAAAAAAACTCATTGCACGCTTGTGTGTGATGAGGCTAGTAATATTATATTACTTTTTTCTATCTCTCACCCACTTAGTTATACTTCTTCCTTACTTTTTTTTTTTTTTTTTACTCTGACTCTCACTTAGTTCTTCTTACTTTTTTTTTTCCTTTGATTCTCACTCGATTCCGCTTGTTTTTTCTTTTCTCTTTTTCTTTAATTCTCACTCAGTTCTACTTCTTCCTTTTTTTCCTTTTTTTTTTTTTCTCCGATTCTCTCTCTTTCTTCAGTTCTCAGTCCTCACTCCCTCTCTCACATCTCTCACTCTCTCATTCAAAGCTTGCCACCGGAGCCATGGGCGGCTCTACACTATTCTCAAGGGGTTCAAATGAACCCCCCCGACTTCCCAAAAAAAAAAATTATATATAAAAAATATATTTTTTTAGTTTAATACTATAATTTTTTTCTTCAAAATATATTTGTACACTCTGACTTAAATTTTACACACTCTTATTACAAGTATTTCCAACTCTAAGAATAAAACGTAAGTGTTTGTGAATTGTAAGTGTCACTATTTTTTATAAATTTATATTATGTGTGTGAGTGTGTCTAATATTGATTTTGTGCATTACTTTTTGTTATAATATTATTTGTGTGAATTATGATGTGTGTAGATGTTTGTGTGTACATTCTAATATAAGTATATATAATTTATTAATTAGGAAATAGTTATGGTTTGTTACATGTGTGTATATTGTTATCATGTTATAATAACTTTTTTATTGTAAAGATAGTAAAATTCAAGAAAAAAAAAATGTAAAGTTAGTGATTGTCTAAGCATTTGATTGGTTAAGTAGACACTAGTGTCTAATTTTATGTATGAATGAATGTGGTTGTGTGCGTCAATAATTAATACAAATCCAATGAGTTTAGTTTAGTCATTTAGTTTAAAATATTTTTATAAAAACAATAACAAATAGATAATAAAAATTGCATAAAAAAATGTTAGATAAACTTAACAAAATAAAATGATTATAGGCTCATAACTACCCACATTGGCAATAGATACTTATAATGAACTATCATATAACAATTCAAAATTTGAATACTTGTAGAAGGAAATTGTAAAACTTCATGTATTATTATTATTATTTTTTTGTCGGTAATTCGATATATTCAAGTTCCTTTTTTATTAAAATTTTTTAATGAGCCCCCTAAACAAAATTCTTGGAGCCGCCACTAACCGGAGCTAAATTGGATTCGGAGTGGTCATGGCGTGGTAACGGCATGGTCACAACATGGGCACGGTGTGGCTAGATCTGATATGGATTTTCGGTGTGGGTCCGATGTGGGTTTTCGGCGTGGGTTCTGAAGTGGGTTTCCGACATAGGTCTAATGTGGGTTTTCGGCATGGGTTTCGATGTGCATTTTCCTTTGATTTTTTTGTGGGTTTTTGTCCATGGTGGTGGTGGGTGTGTTGTTGACGTGGATTTGTCGTGGTGGTGGAGGATTTTCCTTTGATTTTTTATGTGTTGTTCTTGTGGTGTTGATGGATTTTTCTTTGATTTGTTGTTGTTGTTGTGTTGTTTCTGTGGTAGTGGTGGAGATGGATTATATTATTTTATTGAGTAGTATATATTATTTTAATGAGTTGAATAGGAAAATAAAAGTTGGGATGTTAGGGGTGTTGTAAAATGGTATGGTATAAATAATAAAGTAGGTTTTAAAATGGTAAAATAGAATTTTTTTGTGTGTAGAAATCGGGTGTGAATGCTCTAATATAGGGTTGTAAATGAACCAAGCCGATTGTGAACAACTTGGGCTCGGCTCTATAAAAAGCTCGTTCATGTTTGTTTGTTTATAAATAAGTCAAGTTTAAGCCTTAATTTTATACTTGTTTAATAAACAAGCTGAGCCCAAGAAAAAAAAAAACTTGTTCACGAATAAGCTTGTGAGCTATTAGGCTTGATACAAAACAATTCAAGCATAGACTCATTTATAAGTTTATATGTGTTAGTTAAATATAATCTTTACACATATCTTAATAATGCGATGACCAACATGGCACCACTACCCATTACCTTATTTTCCTTCCCTCTAAACTAACCAAAAACCACTTTAGACTATAGTTACATTTAAAAATAAATTAGTTAGTTAAGTAGATCACATATGATCCTTCCCCATCAATCATCTAAAGTAAAGTTATAAAACAAGATTAGTGTCCCGTTTCTCTCTGCTAGTGAGGGGTGGGTCTCCATTTCTTCCTAGAGTGTAGAAGAGTTGTCCCTTTTCTTGAAGGTGTCTTTGTCCCTTAAGGTAATAGGTTTATCTAGAGGCTTTGGTGGTTTTTTCTTCAGGGGTTTTTAGGAAACAGATTTTAGTGTTAGAATGGAAGAACTCACAAAAACTTGGAGCAGCCTAACCCTCTCAGAATGTGAAGGTTTAAACTTTCGCATCAAGGAGGAACAGACGGAGACGAAGTTTATTTTAGCAGCTAAGTTCTTGACTAAAAGAGCTCTTAACAACGATGCTATAGCTAAGACCTTCACACCCATATGGAGATCAAAAAATGGATTGAGAATCAAAAAGGAGAGTGCGCATGTGGTTTTGCTTACGTTTGATGATAAGGGTGAGATGGAGAAAATCATGGTAGCAGAGCCTTGGAGCTTTGACAAACGATTAATGGTGCTGCAAAAAGATGATAAGGAAACAAATGTGGGTGATATGGAGTTTAATAAGGTGACATTTTGGGTGCAAGTTCACGATCTCCCAATCAGATTTAGGACAAGGAAGATAGCTGAACAGTTGTGTGAAGTTATTGGAACGGTGACTAAAGGGACTGATGAAGAAGAAACAGAGGGCGAGAACTTCATGCGAGTCCGAGTAACCTTAGACATCTCCAAACCGTTGTGCGGGGGGCAGGTTATCTCATTTGGATAGTGGTAAGGAGCAGTGGGTACCTTTCAAATATGAAAGGCTCCCAAACCTTTGCTTCTAGTGTGGGTGTTTGACGCACGACAATCGTGATTGTGATCTTTGGGTGGAAAGCGAAGGAAGTCTCTTAATTGTATCCCAGCAATTCGGTCCCTAGCTTAAGGCAGCGCCGAATGTGCCAAGCCGGAGATATATGGTCAAAGTTCCCGGTTTCTTTGCTAGCAAAAAATCGGGTACGGCGACGGAAAAACCTAGTACAGCCAAGACAACACCGGTGAAGGTGGTTTGCAAAGGGAAAATGATGTTGGAAATTATTAGGCTCGAAAAGGAAAATCTTGAAGCTGGTGAGGGAGAGAGCATAAAGCCGGATTTTCAGGGGTTGTATTAGCAGAAGTCACGTTTGTCAAATGAAGAGGGAAACATCGAGGATGTAAGATTACACCAGTCTGGGTCAGCAGCAAAAAAGGTGTCAGTTGAGCCTTTTGAGGATGTACTTGGGGAAATAGATAAGGAAATAAACAAATATGATTTTGATGTTGTAGTGACAGCCGGGTTTGGTGGTAACACTAGAAAGGAAAATGATGTTGACCACTCTAGCATCAATGATTCAAACGTGCCAAGCTAGCTAACAAATGCAACTCACCTATCCGCATCATCATGGGTCCCTTTAGCTGAGATACCCATCTCTTTTGTCAATCACATGCATGCTGAAGGTACTTGGAAAAGGTTAACAAGAATAGGGGTGGTATTAGATGTAAGTGTGTCGGAAGCAGTGGGGGAAAAAAGAAGTGCATGAAGTATAACAACCCAAATTGAATTACCAAAAAAAAGAAGGGTTTCTCAAGGAGGCGTAACAAAAAGTAAGATATTGGCAAAGGCTAGTCACCAGCCCTGCTAGAAGTAATGAGTCTATTATTATGGAATTGTTGTGGGCTTGGGAACCCACAAATAGAGAACAAGCTTGTAAGATTGATACAGGCAAAAAATCCCTCTATCGTGTTTATAGCCGAAACATAGGCAAATGAAGCAAGGCTAGATTGTACTTTGAGCAAGATTAATTTTGACTAGAAGTGGGTGGCTCCAAGGCTTAATAAAGGTGGTGGATTAGTATTATTTTGGAAAAATTATATTAACATTGATGTTGTTGATTCCCATAGGTACTATATTGATATGATCATCAATGGGAAACTAAAAATGCATGGCAGTTCACTGGTTTTTACGAAGAGCCCGAAACCCATAGGAGAAGTGAAGCATGGAGTAAGCTAAAAAGCTTAAACTCTAGGTTGAACATCCCTTGGATTTTTGGCGGTGACTTTAATGAAATTGTCCGTCAAGAGGAAAAGTGGGGTGGGGCACCTAGAGATAATAATCAGATGCAACTATTTCGAGACGTGATCGATGAATGTCGCTTCATGGATATGGGATATGTGGGGCCTAAGTTCACGTGGGCAAAACATTATGTTGATGGGCATTCCATAAGAATAAGATTGGATCGGTGTCCGGCTACAAATTCTTGGTTTCAAAAATTCCCAGGAACTAGGGTACATCACCTTAGTTGTTTGTCATCGGACCACTTTTCACTATTGATCAATTTGTCGGGGTTGCTTGAACCTAGGAGGAAGAGGTGTTTCAGATTTGAAGAAATGTGGTTATCAGATCCAACTTGTGGGGAAATGGTCGAGGAAGTGTGGAATAGCACAAGGGAACCAAATCCAAGCATAGCCATTTTGAAAAAAGTGGTGAAATGTGAAAAAGAGTTAACATGGTGGAACAATCATAATTTTAGGCACTTAAGGAGGGAATTGGAGATTAAAAAGAACCAATTAGCTTGGGCCGAGAATGAGGCAATGGTGAGTGGGAATAATACTCGGGTTAGCGACTTAAGGGTGGAAATTAACTTGTTGCAAGATCAAGAATCAAGGATGTGGTGTCAAAGATCAAGGGTGTTGTGGCTTAGCAAGATCGAGAATCAAGGATGTGGTGTCAAAGATCAAGGGTGTTGTGGCTTACCAAAGGCGATAATAATATAGCCTTCTTCCATAGTAAGGCGACAGAGATTTAGGAAGAATCTAATCGGAGGAATAAGAGATGAGAATGGAACTTGGCTAACCGAACAAGAAGAAATTGGGCATGTGATGGAGAATTATTACAAAGAGCTTTTTTCCACCTCCAACCTGAATCTAGAAGTTGATTCTCTTGAGAAAATTCCATGCATGGTTACAAATGAGATGAATATTGAATTAGTGAAGGAATTTACCGAATTGGAAGTCAAAGAAGCCTTGAATCAATTGGCTCCTCTAAAAGCGTCGGGCCGTGATGGTATGCCACCGTTGTTCTATCAACATTTTTGGTCGACAATGTAGCATGATGTTACTTCAACCATTCTCTCATGGCTGAACTCAGGTATCCTACCTGAACCCATCAACCACACATTCATTACTCTTATCCCTAAAATAGCTAATCCCGAACTTATGTCTGAATTCTGGCCTATTAATCTTTGCAATGTCTTATATAAGATTTACTCTAAGGTCTTAGCAAATAGGTTGAAGAAATTTTTACCTTCCCTAATTACTAAGCATCAATCTGCTTTTGCTAAAGAAAGACTTATCTTAGACAATATTATGGTTACATTTGAGACTCTCCATCATATGAAGCATCATAATTCGGGAAAACATGGTTTTATGGCTATTAAATTAGACATGAGTAAAGCCTATGATTGAGTGGAGTGGGTGTATTTGGAGAGGCTAATGGAGAAAATGGGTTTTTGTTCTAGATGGGTCGCTCTCATGATGAGTTGTGTGAAAACAGTGTCGTACTCTATCATGGTAAATGGGGAGCCCATTGGAATGATCCATCCCGAAAGAGGAATTAGACAAGGAGATCCACTATCTCCTTTCCTTTTCCTTTTCCTTTTATGTACAGAAGGACTTCATGCTCTCATCAAACATTCGACGAGGAATTGGGATATTAAGGGCTTTTCCTTGTGCAAACGAGGCCCTAAACTAACCCACTTGTTTTTTGCAGATGATAGCTTGCTTTTTTGCAGGTCCATCTTTGAGGATTGCAACAACATTTTGAAACTATTGGGCGAATATGAATCTTGGTCAGGGCAAAAGATCAATAAAGACAAGACCGCAATCTTCTTTAGCAAGTCCACCACAAATGAAGCTAAATCAAACATAAAGAATCTCTTTCAAGTCCAAGAAGTGAAGTCTTACAAGAAATATTTGGGACTTCCCTCCTTTGTGGGTTGGGGAAAAAAGGCTAGCTTCAACTACATTAAAGAGAGGGTTTGGAGAAAGCTCCAAGGATGGGAGGGTAAATTGTTTTCACAAGCCGGAAGAGAGGTCCTAATCAAATCCGTGATCCAAGCCATCCCTACTTATGCTATGGGATGCTTTAAATTACCATTGGGGCTTTGTGATTGCATTGAGGTAATGATAAAGAAGTTTTGGTGGGGACAAAGGGGAAATAGAAGGAAAATTCATTGGATCCGATTGAGTGAGTTGACTAAGTCCAAAATAGTAGGCGTCATGGGTTTTCACGACTTGGCTCACTTTAATGACGCCCTTTTGGCAAAACAAGCATGGAGGCTTTTGCATAATAAGGAAACCCTTTTCTACAAAGTCTTTAAGGCAAAGTTCTTCTCGAATCACTCTATTTTAGAAGCCAAGGAATTAAATACAGGGTCCTATGCTTGGAAGAGTATTTTGCATGGTCGTGATGTTATCCTAGATGGTGCTTGTTGGAGGGTGGGGAATGGTAAATCTATCAAAATCTGGTAGCACCATTGGCTGCCCCGAAAACACCCAACCAAGATACTCTCTCCAATGGTAGACACAATGGAAGAAGCTACAGTTGATTGTTTAATTGATGAAGGAACTAGAACGTGGAATACAACAATGGTGGATGGGATTTTTGCACCTCAAGAAGCCGAAGAAATAAAAAATATTCTGTTGGCTAGGAATGAAACAGAAGACTCCATGTATTGGTCATGGGAGCATGAGGGGAGATATAGCTGCAAATCAGGCTATCGATTCTTGAAGGAGGATGAAGTTGGTTTTCGGGTGGCGGATAATCAAGACCAAGAAAAAGGGCTGTGGAAGAAGATTTGGGCTCTTGAATGCCCAAATAAAGTAAGAAATCTTATTTGGAGGGCTTGCCGTAATTCACTCTCATCAAAGTGCAATCTTGTACGTCATACAATTATTTTAGAACAGAGTTGTGACTGCCGCAAGGAAGGAAATGAAGATGTTTTGCATGCGGTATGGAGCTACAAAGAGTTGGATAGAGTTTGGGGAGCAAATAGTATATGGAGCTTTCGGAACCAACGATGCTTCGCCGGCTTGAGCAAGCTCTGGGCATGGGTCTGTGATCACCGGAGGAATCCGATCCTGTTTGCATTCACCATTTGGTCCATTTGGCACCATAGAAATCAGGTGAGAACACAGCAAACCCATCGTCCTCTTAATCATCTCTCTCAATGTGCTTACGACAAGTACGTGGAGTTCAAAGCTTTGAAAACGGCGCCAAATACCAGTAGACCAAAGAGTAGAGTCCGGTGGAAACCACTTGCTCGGGGAATGCTTAAAATCAATTTTGACGAAACCACATTCGTCGAAGAAAAATGTTCCGGCCTGGGAGTTATCGTTCGGGACAAGGAAGGTATTGTCATGGCTTCCATGGCTACTCGGGTTCCTCAACAGCTCCAGCCTATTAAGATTGAAGCTTTGGCTACCAACAAGGCTCTTGAATTTGCTAGAGAGATGGGTATATCAAAGGCTGTATTGGAGGGGGACTCTTCACTGGTGATAACAACGTTGAACTCAAAGAACCCCGGGCTAGCTCCTTTTGGCTTGTTGTTACAAGATTCTTTAAATGTAGCTGTAGGTTTCTCTAAATTGTCCTACTCTCACACTAAGAGAGAGGGCAACACATTTGCACACAACTTGGCTCGATTAGCGATTAATTTTCCAAATTGTGTAATTTGGATGGAAGATGTTCCATCTGATGTACGGTCTTCCTACCATGCCGATTTAGTTGGTATTCCTTAATTCAATGCATCACAAGATCTGTTTCTTTAAAAAAAAAAAAGTTATAAAACATGTTAGTATTTTCTTATTGATAATAGTTACAAACAAGTATTTTTCTAATTCTTCACCATCTAACGTGAATGTAAAATTGTATTTAGAATATTAGCTAAAACTGTAGTAGACAAGGAATGATGAATTAATTAATTTAATTATGTAAAATTTTAATTTGGATAATGATTAATCATAAGTAGGACTAAACGCATGATAAAATGAGTATACTATTTTTTTTCTTCTTAATTTTAGAGATTTAAGCATTTGATAATGTAATGTTTTTAGATCTCAAGCTCAAAAGCTTGACTTAACCTCGAGTTTGAACTTGATATGAAGCTTGAGCTTGGCTTGACTAATTAATCAAGCCAAGCCAAGCCAAGCTCAAGCTTTTTAGCTTTCCCACAAGCTCAAACTCAAACACTATTTTTAGGCTTGTCACAAGTTCAAGCCAAACTTGAGCTTTTGACTTTTCCTTACGAGCCAAGTTTGAACATGCACTACTCGACAAAACTCGGCTCATTTATAGCTCTAACTCTAAAGTTCTATTCCATTTGCATCAGGAGCCCTTTTGTTTATATTTTCTATTAAGGATCACATAAACATGCTACATATTTAGTTCATCCAATAACATGATGTCACACCATTTTTATTATGTCATGCCATTTTTAATTAATTATTATTTTTAGTTCATACAGTAAAAATCTCTAGTGATTTTTTTACTTTCATTTTTTGGGTTAAAATTTTTTTTGTTTTTTTAGAATCAACGAACAAAAATAGCTTTATTTATAGAGTTTACATCATTTTGCATTGGCATCAATCAAGCCCAAAACTTATATAGAAGCCGGTGGGGCAATAAAAAGGCTATAAAACTACTTTTGCCTTTTCATTACACTCTGACTATCAATGCTTTTGCTTTCTTACATTTCTCTTTAAACAAGAGTTGTACTTGTAGTTAAAAAAAAAAAAAAGTTGTACTTGTACACAGGATTGATCACTTTTAGTGTCCAATTGCGAATAACTTAAGCCTTTTACTTAATAGTTAATATAATATATATGAATATTACTTAAGTCAAAATATTTAAATTTGTAAGTTTGGACGTAACTATGTTATATTTATAATTAGCTCTTGTTATTCTTATTTAATGTGGAATTATACTCGATGTGTATTCCCAACAATTACATTAATAATAATATGAAAATTAACTCATGACACTTGTTCTTTAACAATATTTGAAATTCAGTTTTCTATATAACCACACCTTTTAAGTTCAAAACAATTTCATCTACCAAACCGATTAAAATTTCTCACAGCATTTTTACTCAAAGCAATGGGTCCAAATTTTAAACTTAAAAATATTATTAAAAAAAACTAATTATGAGTTATTCTTTACGCAACACCAAAACTCTAATTCCTCCATTAATCCACTGATGTTTTCTCCTTCAATATCTTAATTCTTTTATAGTTTCAAAATATGAGTTTTTACTTTTTACTGCAAACTCAAATTTAATAATTAGTTAATTACAACTGTAGGGGGCAAAAATGGCAGCCCAAGCCCAACTTGAAAAATGTTGGGTTAGGATAGAGGCCCAATACAACTAATTTGTAAAGATAGATGATTAAGGTTAAACATTTAAGCCTTGATAGCCAAGTTTTAGTAATTAGAGAGAGAAGGTTGGCAAAGATAGTAATTTTAATGAAGAATTATGATAAGGAAAGAGAAATTATTATTATAAGCTCTTCCTCAGGCTAGTTGAGGAGCAATGATTCTTGAAGTATACACTCCTCGATTTTACAATGATCTATTTCTCTCTCTATTTCCCTATTTCTTTCTTTCTTAACTTTTTCCAATCCCCTTTCAAGGAAGATCTTCCTTACTATATTTAGTTGTTTGGGCTACTTCAAGAATGCTCTCAGTGGTGTGGTTATGGCTTGTGACCTCTACAGCATATTACTTTTTGAGGACTCAAGCAACTATGCTACAATTTTGGTACATAATAAAATCTTTTAAGAAGAAAATATTTAGACTCACATGTAATACTCACTCCTAAAATTTGAGGTGGTTTTGATTTTGGCTCTTAACATTACAAATTTCAGATTTTAACCCCAAAATTTGATAACTTTCTGATTTTCATTTATATTTTGTTTATGTCTGTTAATGAAACTATTGTTAAATGTTTGATAGTCCTACAATTATGACAATATATTAGTCAAATTAAAATGTTTCATGTCATTTAAAAAGTACACATAAGTAAATATAATTTTTTTTTAATTTATTCGCAAAAAATAAAAACAGATGTTATCTAAAAAAATAAAAAGCATTTTCTCCAAATTCAATTTCAAATTGTTAAGTCCTCTATTTGGTTACTAAGAAAACGTATGAAATCAAATGTTTAGACACAAAACCTGAAATTTCCTTATCCTTTGCCTCATTTTTTTGAAAAACCAAACAAAGACTAGAAAATTAATAATATCCAGAAAAAGAAAAATGAGAGAGAGAGAGAGAGAGAGAGAGAGAGGTTTTAGTAAAATATTTATCAAGCTCCTAGCACAATTTCAATGAACATTTTCATGCTGTTTTTCAACGAATTTTTTAAATAATTTCTTTATCCTATTTCTAGTCTAGTTGGGTGGGAGGAGACTTTGTACTTAATCTAGTGTATCTTGATTTTTATTTTAACTTCTGTAGTGGTTTAAATATTTTACCACTTGAGATAAATATGAGGGTGTTGGGGTGTATGGCTGTAAAATTAGTAAATAAATAAATAACATGATTTAAAATCAAGCCTGAGGATAAAAGGGGGGGAAAAATAATAAAAATCCCTCAAAAAATTAAAAATAAAGAAATGATTTACCATCAAATTGGTTAATAAGAAAAATAAAACTAAGCTAAAACAATCTTATTCCAAACAGGTTAGAAAAATTAAAAATAAATGAGTGTCAAACATTCCAAAACATTAAAAAATTAAAAGAGTTTCAAATATAAGTAGTTCATAACTTCAAAAGTATCAAATCCTACCTTTAGCAACAGAAATCCCCACACCACCCCCCCCACCCCCACCCAAAAAAAAAAAAAAAAAAAAAACAGTTTTGTTTTAACTGTTAGAAAAGAAGTCTCCACCAAGCCCATGGACCTACAAGTTTTTTTTTCAGAGATCAACAGAGATCTCCACACTCTAATCTGGTCCACTTTATTGAACCTAGCCATATGATTTTGCCATGATGAGCCCAACAAGATATAGGCCACTCAATGAAAATAAACCACCTGATCTTCGCCCATACTTACCACTAGTTCGTTAGACCCATTTAACCAGTTTGACCCTCTATAATCGAGCCCAATGGGTATTTGCCGATCGAGATGCCTATGAGGATCATCTCTTTGAAGTTTGAAATGTAGGGGTTTAGTCAATTTCCTCTATGGGAATTGTCCGAGAGGTAAAACCATAGCCCATCTTATTTCTTATGGAAACCAAAGTAACAAGAAGGGAAAGGG
The DNA here is from genome assembly GCA_028216015.1 of Quercus dentata. Lineage (NCBI taxonomy): Eukaryota > Viridiplantae > Streptophyta > Magnoliopsida > Fagales > Fagaceae > Quercus > Quercus dentata. Next base: position 83,836,470 of record CP116445.1, on the reverse strand, counting down.
AAAGGGAAAGGGAAATACTAGGCTCACAAATGGAAGTTTTTGGAAGAAGCAATGGATGGGAGGGCTATGCTGGGGCGATGGGGCCTGGGGGGCTTTTCTGCTGTATTGCTCGGGTATCCAACTTCAGGTCTTAGAAGTAACCAAAAAAAAAAAAAAATGTAATCCATGTAACAAGTACAAATTTATGTTATATCTCTTTTGTTTATGTTTATAAGGGCAGCCATGTCTCAATGAAAGGCAAGAGCCTAGAGGTTTGAAATGTGGCTAGGGATGGAGATTTTAACCAAATTCTCTCACCACATACAGTTAGGCCCTAAGCACATCCCAAATAAAGAAATAAAATTGGCCAAAATATACGACTCACGCTCTATATTTCATCAAAAATCATTTCAGTCCTCTAACTCTACTTTCATTTATTCCAGTCCTAAATTATGTATTCAAAACAACTTACCAAACACTACTAAATGTGAAAATAAGTGTTTATTTATTTATTCAAATTCAGGATTTGAATATAGAATAAAGAAAATGAAAAGTAGATACACCACTTTTTGAAACCAAACAACCCTTAAATTTCATATCCCTTGCCTCATTTTATGAGCAACCAAAAAAAGGCTATAGAATGTTACTATCTAGAAAAAGAAAAATATGAAGGAAAGAGAAAGAGAGGATAAAATCTTGAGAGATTTAAAGAGTTGTAATACAAATAGGGGTGGCAAAGTAAGCCCAAACCCATTTGCCCGCCTATACCCATTTGCCCACCCAAACCCACTAACTCTAATTGAACTCAAACTCACCCAATTATTAATTGGGTTAAATGGATATCAACTCAATTAGACCCGGTTATTATTGGGTTTTAACTAAAAATCCATTGAACCCCATTTAACTCAAAAACAACAAACCTAAATTCAAACAAGCCCTTCCCATAAAAAAGAAAAAAGAAACCCAGCCCTCAAACATTTGGGTTTCACGAGTATTTTCCCTCATTTTCTCGGCCTCTAATCATATTTTATTCTCATTTTCTCAGCCTCCAATCACATTTTCAACGGAAAACGTTTAAAACCCTTAATTGAGTCAAACTCAGAGATTGTCCCGGGCTCTTCTATATTCTCAGCTCTTAACTTACGCACCACTGAGTCCACTCGCCCAGTAGTCCTCATTGACTTGCAAGAAAATGGAATTCGACTTGTCCACGCTCTAATGGCTTGCGCCGAAGTAAGGTCGAGGCAATAGCGGTTAACTCGGTGTTCGAGTTGCACAAACTTTTAGCTCGACTTGAAGCGATCAAGAAAGTGTTGTCAGTGGTGAAGCAGATGAAGCCAGAAATCGTGACTGTAGTTGAGCAAGAAGCGAACCATAACGGGCCGGTTTTCCTGGATCGGTTCACTAAGTCGTTGCATTACTACTCGACCATGTTTGACTCGCTAGAAGGATCGGTGAACAGTGAGGATAAGGTGATGTCCGAGGTGTACTTAGGGAAACAAATATGCAACGTTGTGGCCTGTAAAGGCGTGGACCGAGTCGAGAGGCACAAAACGTTGACTCAATGGAGAATCAGATGGGATCGGCCGGTTTTGCACTAGTTCACCTCAGGTCAAACGCGTTCAAGTGAGCATGTTGTTGGCTTTGTTTGCAGGTGGAGAAGGGTACAAAGTAGAAGAAAATAATGGGTCTCTAATGCTGGGTTGGCATACTTGACCTCTCATAGCTACATCGGCATGGCAGCTTGCACACAACAACAGAGCTGGGCCTGTTGTGACATAGTGAGTCAACTCAGAGAGAGCTGGTCAACTTGTTTACAACTTGTAGGCCCCACCAGTACACATTTTAGAGTATTTTGGTCATTTTTACTTTACTTTAGCAGTATTTTGGGTTTACCCATAATAATTGGGTTGAGTTGAATTTAGGTTAAAAACAATTAGTTAAATGGGTTTTAATGGGTAAATGAGTTTTATATACTCAACCCAATTATACCCACCGCAAATCTACCCATTTGACACCCCTAAATATGAGGCTGACCATCATTTATGACTTGGTTTGTACCTACTGGCTATGCTCACACTTGAGCTACCATGCTTGTCCTTTTTGTCTTGGTCCCATGAAAAATCAAAGATGCCAATGTTTAGCTTTGAGCTTCAACTGGCTTAAGCCTCATTCATTAGGGATGGCAACGGGTCGGGTTTGGGCCGGGTTTTTGCATACCCGGGCCCGACCCGCGGGCCAAGACCCTAAACCCAGACCCGGCCCGAATAATAATCGGGTTTTTTTCCGGGCCCAGACCGCTTCGCCAAGGCCCCACGGGCCCCATGGCCCGTTTAACCTGTTGGGCCCAAATCGCCCAACTTTTTTTTTTTTTTTTTTTAAAGCCCATTGAGTTTTTTTTTTTTTTGCAGATTGAAGCCCATTCATTGGGCGGCCAGGCAAGCTCGTATTTTTGCCACTCGTAAACACATTCCTCTTTCTTCCATTGACCCTTCACGAACTTTTTTTTTTTTAGATCAAACTGAATACTTTCATTCATAAAACAAAGAAAATATACACTCAAGAAAAAACAGAGCACAAGCTACAGAGAAACAGAGCATAACAGAAACAAAGAAACAGCAACAACATAGACCACAAGACACGGCAAAAATTACATCATTCCTTTGACTCTCGCCATGTCTTCAATCCACCCTTCACGAACTTCTCTGAATACCATCCGTACATTAATTTTTTTTTTTTGTTAAAGACGAATAATAAAAAAAAAAAGAAAAAGAAAAAGAGAGCCCCTTTTCTTTTCCCTAATAAAGAAATTTTTATTAAAATAAAAAATAAAAGAAGAAGAAAGGATTTGGAAGTTGAAGTTGGAACTGTTGAAGCAATTGTGGTAGGCGACTCCGAGATGGGCACAAACCTGTGGGTCGACGGTCGACCACATTACAACAACCAAAAAAAAAAAAAAAAAAAAAAGAACCGGTGACACAAACCTGGAGATGAGATGCGGAGTGAGGGAGTGAGGGAGATCTGCGTGAAGGAGAGCTGCGTGTTTGGAGATGGGCGACGGAGTAAAAGAGAAGCTGCGTCTTTGCGTCTTTGCGTCTTTCTTCTTGCGTGAGGGAGTGAGGGAGAGCTGCGTGACGGCGTGAGGGAGTGAGGGAGAGCTGCGTGAGGGAGGGCTGGAGGTCGAGTGATTTGATTTAGGGATTCTTGGGTTAGGGATTTAGGTTAGAATTATAGGTTTATATATATAAAGGGCATTTTAGTAATTTAGGATACCGGGTTTTAAACGGGCGGGTTTGGGCGGGTTTCGGGTTTTTCAATAAAAGCGGACCCGACCGAACCCGCTTCGGTTTTTTTAAAATCCATACCCGACCCTATCCTTAATCGGATCGGGTAAAATCCGGCCCATTAGGGTCGGGCGGACGGCAGTACCAGCGGGTCGGGCCGAAATTGCCATCCCTATCATTCATGGCGACTTTCTCATTGAGTGGATTTGATAAGCTAGTGCAGAAATAAGAACATGATCCTCTTCAATTTACTTAAAATGGAGAATCTATTCATAATTGAGATTTTATTTCTTGAATCTAATAGAGTATAAAGTGTTATGTCATCTAAATTTTTAAAGGACGTGATTTGATTTAGCTTCACCTATCATGAAACTTTAAAATTAATGTATTTTGTCATTTTTGGGTGTTTCACCATCAATATAATATCATTATCATGTTATGAACTCTCTCAATTCTTTGCTATGTGGAGTGTTATTTTTGCAAAAAATGATCCACTCCATGTCACTTAAAATGGAGAATATTTTTTAATTGAAATGGAGGATCCTTAATCGAAGTATGAGAGGGTTGCTTTAAGAGGATAAAACATGTGAAAGAAATACATTTTTATATATAATGTGAATAAAAATAGGAAAAATATTTCTTTTTCTAGCATGTTCAAAAGTACATAGTTTTGCATATTAATACTACGATTGAACTGGGGGCTGCATGCGGTCCCAATAAAAGGACTTGACCCGGATACCTGGCTCTATAATTTTGCCATGGTGAGCCCAAAAGGAGAAAGCCCACTCCATTAGAATAACCCACCCGATCCTTGCCCATACTCACAAGTAATTACACTAGTGACTAGACCCATTTAACCAGTTTGACCCAACGTCAACCCTCTTTACAAGGCGAGATCATGCCGAGCATAGTAGTACACAAAAGGTGTTACAAAAGAAGAATTATGGGGCATGCACGATCCGCAAACCGAGATTATGGGGCTTTTATAAGATCGGCCCAAATGAGCCTCCAATGGAACCGTGAGGATCATCTCTTGGATCTGCAGAGGTTTAGGTCCATGTAGCACGTACAAATTTACGCACTAGGTCCATGTCTATAACTTATATCTCTTTTGTTGGCGATTTTGGCCCATTAGCATTGATTTTTAAAATATTTAGGCCCGAAAACTTGTTTGGGAAATATATAGCAATATAGCACTTTTTTAGGTACTCGAGCTTGGCAAGCTCGAGTACCATGTTTTTTTAATCCACTATCGCCCTATATTCAAGGAGCCCTATAGTGGCGTTTTTTTAAGCCCTATAGTGACGTTTTCGGGCCAAAAACGCCACTATAGGGCACCTTGAACTGTTATGGAGACTTATAAAAAATTTTGCAGGAAAACGCCGCTATAGGGCCCAAAAACGTCACTATAGGGCTTAAAAACGCCACTATAGGGCCCCTTGAACTGTTATGGGGACTTATAAAAAAAATTTTGCAGGAAAACGCCGCTATAGGGCTCGAAAACGTCACTATAGGGCTTAAAAACGCCACTATAGGGCCCCTTGAACCTGTTATGGGGACTATAAAAAAAATTTTGCAGGAAAACGCCGCTATAGGGCCTGAAAACGTCACTATAGGGCTTAAAAACGCCACTATAGGGCTCCTTGAATATGGGGTGATAGTGGATTAAAAAAACATGGTACTCGAGCTTGCCAAGCTCGAGTACCTAAAATAGTGCTATATTGCTATATATTTCCCAAACAGTGTTTCGGGCCTAAATATTTTAAAAATCAATGCTAATGGGCCAAAATCGCCCTCTTTTGTTTATAGGCTACCAACCGTGTCTCCATAAATGGCAAGAGGTGCGGAATGTGGCTATGGACCTTAACACTGGACTTTCTGAGTGAGTAGTGAATTAGGACATGTCTTCTTTCTCGAGAGCCCGCCTATTTATAGAAGTAGTGAACTATGAAATGTCTTGAAAAGTAACTTTAGTTGTGAAAGGTGATCCCTAATTAATTTTTCGGTGGAGGATACTGTTCAGGGAATAATTTAAACTTTTTATGAATAGTGACATTTTTGTTTTATAATGCAAGCTTTGTCCTAAATGGTTTCTTCCTATCCTTTCTTCTTTCTATCTTCTTTTTTACCTTATTATGTCTTCTTGTAATTATGAAATGTAGAGTCTTGAGTTGTCTATCTTGCAACGATGAAATGCAGAGATTTTTTTATCTACTGTCTATCTTGAGTGTGTTAATGAACAGTGTCTTCTGTTGGTGGGAGTCCGTCTGTATCTACACGCTTGTCATAATTAAGAGGGTCGGAGTTATCCGCTTCTATGTTAATGTACATAGGTTGGCATTCATGTTCGTTGGTTTGAATTCTTCATAGTAAGGGCAATAGTTGACTACTTGTAGTTCTAGGGATTTGTCTGTCGGGTTTCGGCACTGAAGTGTGGGGTCGCAATCTTGTGAAGAAGGGAATTATGCATCTGTTATCCGAGCACCTGAAGTGTGGGGTCGCAGTCTTGTAAAGAAGGGAATTATGCACCTCTTATCGCAAAAAATGATAATTATGTTGTTACTAGCAAACACTTGGTTATCTATGTAGAGCTCCTTAAAACATCCATACTGCCCACAAGGGGCAATGGCTTTTCATCTCTGTGTGCGGCAGGAAGCAACGGCTCCAATCCATGAAGCTAAAGGCGCCCATTACACCTAAGACAAATAATAGACAATGCTGTGATCTTGTACTTAATCGCATTGATCAAGCTTTTGTTAGCGAGGAATGGTTAAAGGATTTTGAATTTTGTAACTTGGATGCTTGGCCAATGGCCAATAGTAGTGATGATGCCGAAAATATCACCAATAGGTTACATGGCACTCACGACTCGAAACGAACCTGCAAATGAAAACAATCGAAAGAAAACCTTAGAAAGCACTGGTGTGGTGCCGGCCAAATACTCTCCGACGGTCAAGTTAGAATTATTCTCACAACTCTAGAGTGCTAGAGAGGGTAAATTATGCGTACCTTGATTTGCGAGGGTATTGAAGCTTTTATAGTGGAAGAAAATCGGCTTCCCTTCCTTGGACTAGAAGTCTTTTCCTTATGGGACTCTTCCTCTAACAATCCCAAGCGTGATGGACAAGTATTTCCTTGTAGAGTGAGTTTTTCACTAAGGCGGATCTTCTAGAATTCTCTTTGTGCGAACATCCCGATTTTCCTAGGGTTCCCTCAGATTCCAAACGTGTACACCAAGTATTTTAAGTGACGCTAAGTCCTCAGCCCACGCTTAATATTGGCCCATAAGTCCGAATCCGTCAGGCCCAATGTTCCGCGATTTCTTACCCCATCAATTGCCCCTTTCACCCTATGGTCCGTCATGTTTTTAAGTGGTCGGATCATTAGGGTGACGATTAAATATAATCGGGCATGACGATCAAGGATTGCTAATGGTGACGGTTGAAAACTATGGCGTTCCCGGATGGAACATATTGACGGATGAAGATTCATGAAGTTGACGGCTCCTTAAAGGGTACGATCCGTGGACGCATGTTGCCAGGTTGTCACATTAATGAGGCAGGCCACGTGTCATTCTTGGATTGGATGGTGTATCGGATCGAAGCGTCGCTTCGTCTTCCGTGCATTTCTCATATATATAGCGTACCTCTCTTCCCTCATTTCCAATATTTTCAGCAAGAAATCGTTTGTCAGAGCGGAGTCGTTAGCCTTGTCAGAGCAATCCGTTGAGAATCTATTCTCGTCGGCTATTTCATCCGTCAACTACTCTTTGCACAATGTGGTAAGTGCTTCATTCTCGTTTTTCATCATCATCATTTTTTTTTTCAATGTTACATTTTGTGTCCACATTTTTGTTAGACCTACACACCCGTCAACAATTTTAGACCCGTCGGTCTTAGGTTTTATCGTCAATTTGTAGGAAATGTCTAGTGCGTCAAGTAACCAGTCGGTGGTCCGTGACGGGACGGAATACGAGGAGGTATACCCGTCCGGTCATAAAGACCAAGAGAGTCCCGGCGAAGATATAAGTCCGTCTGCTTCATCTTCATCCTCAACAGATGAGGATATGGAGATGGTTGAAGAAGAAGGTTCTTCTAGTGACGATGGGGATCAAGCATTGGAACCCGTTGTTGGTGCTGGTGGACTTAGGGAGTTCATCATGCTACCAGAGTGGACGGTGCATAGATTCACATCCGTCATCAAGGAGAGACACTTCAGCACTTTTAGGACAAACTTCCAAATTCCGGACAACATTTCCATCCGTCTATCATATGTGTCGGAGAAGTGTTACTACGAAGGCGTAGAAGGTGTCGGAGTGTACGAGCAGATCTTGAAGGCGGGACTTCGGTTTCCGCTAAGTACACTTCATAGAGAACTCTTATATTATCTAGGACTGTCCGTCACCCAGATATCTCCAAATGCCCGGAGGGTCTTCATAGTGATGGAAATCCTCTATGGAGCAATGACGGACGGACGTAGGAGGTTGACGGTGCGTGAATTCCTTCATTGCTACCGTCCGGATGAGATCGATAGATCAAGGGGGATGCACAGTTTTGCTAGTAGAAGCCCTTTGTTGAAGGTCATCTTTGAGACTCCTGACTCAAATAGAGACTAGAAGAGTCGTTACTTTTTTCTAGAAGGTAACACGTGAATGAACCATCTTGGGGAGACGAAGTATATGCCTGTTGACACAACTTGGGGAGTAATACACCCTTCACGTATGCACCCGTCCGAATTTTATAATCCTTTTCATACCGTCCATTATAATTTTTAGGGATAATTACACATAACCCACCCGTAGTTTGGGCGAAAATCACTTTGCCTACCCGTGGTTTGAAAAATATCACTTAACCCACCCGAGGTGTGTTTCCGTCACTCTCTGTAACCTACCTCGGTTTCTGCCGTTACAAAAACACCTTTTAACCCCAAAACAGAACATAACACGAATCAAAACCCCCAAAACTCAAACACTTTTCGAGAGAGACACCCAAGGTGCAATCAGGCTTGTTCTTCGTGGTTTGGAGTGTGTGGAGAGGGAGAAAACACTTGTTTTGCATCATCGAACCTGGGCAAGGTATGTGTGACTTCTGTTCATCCGCATTTGGGGTGCATTCTGATTTAGGGTTTCAGATTTTGTTCAAGTGTGAACTTACTGTGTGAAAGTCTAAATTTGTACTTCCCAGGAATCGTGTTATGTTGAGATGTCTTCATCAAGTGGTAATTTCTCGAGTTTATGTGGACATATGTGCAATGAGCAGACTTGTGTTTTGAGAACAAGTTTGAGTTTGCACAATTTTAGAAGGAGGTTCTTGGGTTGTAGCCGTTAAAAGGTTGGTCCTAAGTGTCCTTTCTTTGTTTGGATTGATAACCCAACTTGTCCTCGTGGGAATGAAATTGCACCTTTGGCTCTAGAGAAGATGTCTAGGCTTTAGACTGCTCTCCAACTTGCAAATGAGAAGGAAAGGACAGCTACTGAAATGGCGAGAAGAAGCTAGGCAAATGACAGAAAAGGCTCTTGAAGAGGAAGCCAAAGCCAAGGAGAGGGAGAGAAAGGCTCGAGCTGTCTGTGCAAAAGTTAAGGAAAAAGTCATTCTTGTTGAAGAAAAGTAAAGAATGTGGAAGTCTGCATGCATTTTGTCATGGATCTTTTTTGTTATTGTTATGTTATTGTGTTTTGGCTCAATTGAGTTCTCTGGAGTGAAGAGACCTAGATTGTTGCCCCTGAAGTAGTTAATTGGTTAGTAGAGATAGTTACGGCAATGGTGTTAATGAATTTGCATTGTAATAGCACTAGCCTACTGATGTAATGTTTTGATGTGTCAATGAATGAAGAATTGGTCAATTATTGAGTATTTTGTGCATATCATAACAACCATTCAATGGAAGAAGTAATGGTCAATTATCAATTTGGCTGTGCATACCATAACAACCATTCCACAATAAAAACTTCCATACACCATATTAGAAAAATATACTTGGACACAATTTGTAATAGCAATAAATAAACTTCCATATAATTTGGCTATGCATACCATAACAACCATTCCACAGTAAAAACTTCCATACACTCTATTAGAAAAATATACTTGGACACAATTTGTAGTAGCAATAAATAAAATTTCATATAATTTGGTTGTGCATACCATTCCACAATAAAAACAATATACTTGGACACAATTTGTAGTAGCAATAAATAAACTTCCATATAATCTAGTTTGGACAAATATTGTTCCATACAAAGCGTAATATCACAACTTCCATATAACAACCTGGAGTGTATTGTACCTTAATTACAAAAAGCACATTCCAAGGCCCAGCAAAGGATCTGTTTTTACACTAATTGATAATTACAAAAGGCCAACAGTGGTCTTCAAAAAAAAAAAAAACCAAAAAGGCCCACATGTTCCCACTAGCTTTACTCCCAATGCTGGCATGCGTACCCACTAGCTTCATTCATTTCTTTCCTTTACTCTTTCCTCTTTCCACCCTTTGGATTCATTTTTGGTAGCCTTTGTGCAGCAAGCTGTCCTCTAGTCCTCACACCACCAGTGCTCCCACTTGCATGTGAAGGCTACAAAATAAAAAATAGATCCACTTGTTAAAAAATATCCCAAACTACACAACCATCCAGGACTAAGTTACCTGTGAAGAACTTGGTAAGATATCTCAGGTCTCCCTAGGTGTGTGAAACTCTGGTTGTGAGGAAGAGAACCATCCTGCTCTCTTGTGAGATAGCCTAGGTTGATTTCCTTCTTTGTGAGGATGAAGGCCGAGTGGCGGACATCATGTTGTAGGTCCGGGTAGGCCGCTAGGATGGTGGCCGAGGTGCGGCCGAGGTGCGATTTAGGTGCAGGCACCTTCCCTTGCCTGTAACAAAACCCGGTTTCAATACGAGTGTCTATTGTAAGTTTAAAAACAAGTTTTTTTTTTGCCATTTAAATCCTAAATTACTTACAGCTTTTTCTCTTTGAAGTCTCTGTCTCCTCGCCATGGTGTCTCCCCTGGTGATGCCACCTTGCACCCTCTTGAGTTATGCCCTTCCTTTTTGCATTTCCCACATCTTACAAGTCTGTTCTGTCTACTTGCTTTGTAAGGGTTCCTAGGCTCATCAGAAGCCCTCTTTCTTTGCTTGGGTGGTCTGCCTGGTGGTTTGTATATGTGAGGTGCCAAGGGAGCAAGCTGTCCGATCTCGGCCCATTCTGACCGGCCAGGCATGGGAGGAAGTACCTCCTTGTATATCCCCATGTAAGTTTCTTTGAAGTAGCATGGGTGGGTATAGTCTTCGGTGTCTCAATGTTTGTATAAATGGTGTTATGGCATGTTTGCGGGGAATGCCATTTAAATCCCAAGACCTACGACTACGTGTCTTCTTCACCAAATCAACTACATGCCTCTCATCTTGACCGCCTACCTCATAAAGGAAACTACCAGTGGGTTAGCACTAAATGCCTTACTTTTAACCTTCAATTTCTCCAACCTATCTTGTATGCTTGGACACAACTTTCAAAGATACTTCTGTATCCTTTCCCTTTTTGTGTAAAGCCTAGTCATAAATCTAACCCTAATCCACTCCAACATTGCCAAGATAGGCTTGTCCCTAGACTTCAATATCATTGTATTAAAAGACTCACTCAAATTATTTACCAAACAATCTGTTAAGGCCCTAGGAGTGAAGTGTGACCTTGTCCTTTGTGTAGGTGCAATGTTTGCAAGATACTCATATGCCTTTTCATCCAAATCCTTTATGTACTGCATGCATCTCTCAAACTCCCTTATTGTTGTGGCAGAAAGACACCTCCACAATGCATCCTTCGGCTCCAATCCCTTGTGATCAACTTTGAAATTGTTGTAGATGTGTTTCACACAGTATCTATGCTCCACGGTAGGGAATAGTGTCTCTATTGCAGGTATAAGCCCCCTGTAAATAAGCAAACAAACAAACAAAACAAGTTAGTTCAGCAAACAAAGTCAACTATTCAAGTGTAACTGAACAAAACAAAACTTGCATACCTTTTGCCTATCGAGAAATGAAGACCGATCAAGCTCCTCGGCCTCCCTATATCATCAAGCAAAAATTTCCAAAAACCATATCCAATACTCCCGATTTCTTGTTCCACAACAGACCATGGCTCTTTGGAAAAATGTTGTCATTTGCATCCTTGGTGGCGAGATAAGATTTGCCCACCAAATATGTGCTTTATGTGACAACCATCTAAACCTATAAATGGCCCGCATCCACCTAAAAATCCTACCTTTCGAGTATTGAACCTAACATACATCCTCTTAAATTTTGGTGGGAAGTCTCCTCACCATTTTGTCTACTGATATAACCCTACTCCCCTTGTCTACAAAGTGGTTATTATTTGTGCATAGTCCCTAAGGACACCATATTGCGATTGCTCATCTCCATTTATCAAATCCTTTGCCTTTCTCTTTGACCTATACACTTGGTTTACACTTAGGTCAACAGATAAATTTTACATCATATGGTTGTGTACACCACTCACCTCCCAATTTGGATTTTTGCTAAAATCCTCAATGAACCTCTTAGCAACATAAGTCGATGTTGCTTGGCTTTTTTGAAAGACTTGGGACAAGTACAGTCATCGATCAAGGTCTTAATTTGAAATATTAGCTCTCCACTTATTTGAGATGCATAACATCTCCACCCACACCCATTCTTGCGGTGAACTGATATCTTGGTCTTCTCATTAAGCTTGAATTTGATGTCAATAGGTTTTTGATTGCATACTCCCTCAAAGCGACTCACGAACACCTTTGCATTAGGGAACTTCATCTCTTTCTTGAAGACAACATTTCTCATGTCACTCTTAGCATTAAACTCTACTTGCTCGGTACCTACTCATCATCGGACCCATCCATGCTTACCAGGTCATCCTCAGGGGTGGCTTCGGCCCACTCAGGGTGTGTGTGGGGTGCATTGCTTGATTTTGGGTTTGTATTGGGAGCAGAACCTTGTGGAGATGAGTTTTGAACAGAAAATACACCATCACCAAAGCCATCCCCCTCTAGGCCTTCATTTAGCCAATCATCATCATCATCATCTCCTTCAACATTCATTTCTTCATCTCTTGCATCAATGTCAACATCCTCAACATCTTCTTCATCATCACTCTCATCATTATTCTCATTATCATTCTCATCATCTTCATCATCATCACTATCCAATTCTATTTCAACCATTCTTTGCATCACCACTTACATCACCACCTGCATGACCACCTACACCATCCGCCACTCCCCCCGCATCACCACCTACACCACCATCCGCCACTCCCTCTGCATCGGGATACTCAATCGCCAATGGCTCCACATCTATGTCAGTATAGATTATGATTTTTTCAGCATACCATGCCTTATGAAGGTTAGTCATGTTTACGACATACGTATCTGTTTCTATGTCTTTTAAATCATGCTGTAGATCACCGTCAGGAATTAAATACTTATATCTACTGTGTTCCTTAGGAGCACTAACTGGATGGCATAAATCCCGAATTTCAAAGTAACTCAACTTGTCGGGGTCAATCTCTGTCGAAGAAACGTCTGAGACCCACCCACATATTGTATGGTTGGCTCCTCCACAAAACATCCCCCAACATGAATTTCAAGGTCAAATGTGAAGTCATCCATCTGCAATTAAAATAAGTATTTTGTTTACACACACTAACATGCAGAAAGTGACAAGAAGCCAAAAGAGACAACAAGCCAACAAATTGACAACAACACACGGACAAAGGACCGGATAAAGCACATGCAAAACCAGATTCCCAACAAATTCACAGGGACCGCACTACCCACACTTCACAAACAAGTGCAATCATTGACAAATAAACTTGATTCCTTCAGGTATATGCATTATAGAAACAACCATAGTAAAATGCATATCCTAAGCGATTCTACACATAAATAGAAAAATGCTAATTTAACATACAAAAAAATTTTTCTTGTGCGGATGAATAGCAAAACCTAACTACGTGGGTGGGTCACCATAAAAAAATGACATCAAGAACCCAAATGTAGATGAAAAAACATCACACATACCTTGCCCAAGTTCGATGATGCAAAACAAGTGTTTTCTCCCTCTCCACATGCTTTAAACCACGAAGAACAAGCCCGATTGCACCTTGGGTGTCTCTCTCGAAAAGTGTTTGAGTTTTGGGGGTTTTGATTCGCGTTATGTTCTGTTTTGGGGTTAAAAGATGTTTTTGTAACGACAGAGACCGAGGTGGGTTACGGAGAGTGACGGAAACACATCTCAGGTGGGTTAAGTGATACTTTTCAAACCACGGGTAGGTAAAGTGATTTTCGCCCAAACCACAGGTGGGTTATGTGTAATTATCCCTAATTTTTATAACCGTCTATTTCTCTGCGGGTAGACGGCGCCCACAAGTTAGTGTTGAGGAATTTGGTTTCTTTGAAAAGATTTTCTAGAAGACTAAGTCGGAAGAAAGGACCTGGGCCAAGTTAGTGAACCCAAAAACAATACACTGGTATTGTGACGATCCAGAACCTACCCGTGAAGCCATTATATACGATTTAAAGAGTCCACAGGACGTAAGTCCGTCAACTTTTACTTTTCGAAATTAGTCTTTAACTTGTGTAAATAGCTTCATCCGTCCGTACGAGAAATGGACAACGCAAAGAGGAGGGCACTGATAAAATCGCTAGCCGTCCAACAAAAGGAGACGGGTGAAGTTGTGGTTCCCAAGGGGTTGGGGTCGTCGGCGAAGAGGAAGCAGCCGCCCAAGTCTGACCGTCCACATAAGCAGCAGAAGGTTCCTTTGAAACCCGTTATGGGCTTGATGGCTAAGGGAGCGAAGACCGTCACCCCAGAAAAACATGGATCCGACAAGGGCTTAATGCAGGCCCCGTTCACCGCCTAGGAGAAGCCTCCTCCTCTTCTCCGTGATGACTCGAAATTTGCGTTGGAGAAACTTTCGTCGATAATTTCCACGGAGGATTACGAGGATCCGGGAAATCATTCGACGGAAGCAATGGGGGAGAGGGGTGCATTCGCCGTTGCACAGGTAATTTTTATCTGTCAATATGTGTCCGTCCACTTTTCTTAGCCTTCTGTTTAACACCCTTTTAATTTGTTTATTTCAGTCCTTAGTTATGATAAAGGGCTTGATGGACCAGTGCCTAAACCGTGAGGCGGCTCTCGAACGTGTACGGGCAAAAGCTAAGCGGACGGAGGATGAACTCAGTCAACTTCATAAGTGGAAGTCCATAATGGAGAAGAAGTTCGACCTGTCTGAGAAGACTAGGAAAGAGCTTGAGCAGAGGACGGACGAAGCCGGGAAGGCCTTGAAGGGTAAAGACGAGGAGATAAAGGACTTGAAGGAAAAGCTCCGTCAAGCCAAGGAGGATGTTGTTAGTGAGTATCGAGACTCCGAGGCTTTGTTGAAAGAGCTTGGGGGATCGTTCCTTCAAGGCTTTGACAATGCACTCCGTCGGCTTAAAAGAGCCTACACGACGACTGGACGTGTCAATGATAACCGTCAATGATCAAGATCGGACATCTGTTTGCCCCAACAGCATCGAGAAAATACGGACAACCTTTTTGATGAAGATCTTTGTTCGGGGTGACGGAGAATCTGTCCCGTCTAAGGATGCCCAAGTTGCCGACCCAAAAAAGTAGATTGATATTACTTATCTTTTTGTAATTTATTTTGAGAACAATCCGTCCTCTTTTTTATTGTATTAAACATTTGCCTTCTGGGCTTTTTATTCGCTTATTAATGTTATACTTTATTTTTATGCTTTGTATTGTTGTTTGGAACTTGTTTAAAAGTCCGTTCTCCTCATGAAGGAGAGATTTTTAAGAAAATACTCGTCTATCCGAGTATACTCCGTCCACCTTGTGAACTATTATTTTTAGTGTTGATTGATCCGTCCATTTGGATGATCCGTCTACCTTGAAGACTGGTATGGTCCGTCAACTTTTCAAAATCTTATTGTCCGTCCATTTTTGGACTTATAACTTTCTAGACAGTTTTTTTTTCATCGGCTTAGTAATCCGTCCATTTTGAGGACAGATTCATTACCTTAGTGATCCGTCCACTTAGTGGATTTGTAATTATGTTCATCGTTTTGGTAATCCGTCCACTTTGAGGACAGTTTTATATCACCTTAGTGACCGTCCACTTTGTGGACTTGTAATTTTGTTCACCGTTTCGGTGATCCGTCCACTTTGAGGACAGTTTCATATCACCATAATGACCGTCCACTTTGTGGACTTGTAATTTTGTTCACCGTTTTGGTGATCTGTCCACTTTGAGGACAGTTTTATATCACCTTAGTGACCGTCCACTTTGTGGACTTGTAATTTTGTTCACCGTTTTGGTGATCCATCCACTTTGTGGAGAATGTAAATTATACCACCGTTTAGGTGATCCGTCCACTTTGTGGATAGTTCTTTCACGCTATTGGTGATCCATCCACTTTGCGGACTTATTTTGGATTCGTCCATTTTGGACTTCCAATCGTTATCCTCGTGGGATGGTCCGTCTATTTTATGGACATGTTTTATATCTGTCCATTTTGGACTACATTTGTCACCCTTGTAGGGCGATTCGTCCACTTTGTGGACTTGCTTTTGTATTCGTCCTATTGGGACTATATTCGTCACCCTCGTAGGGCGATCCGTCCACTTTGTGGACTAATAATAATAACAAATCCATGTAGAAAATCAAAATTGTATCTGATTATTATTCTAAATAGAAATGCGTAAGGGAAAAGTGCCCGCCTCCTTGGGCTTTAAAAAGGCACTACTAGATTGTAGCAAAAAATAGTTGAAGAAAAACTAATAATTAAAAAACTTAAAATAAACTGGTCAATCGGGGGCCCGTTGCTGCTCGCCGTGTTACTATCATCGGTAGTACTTTCTCAAGTGCTCGGCGTTCCATGGATGAGGCGACTTCTTTCATTTATCGTCTCCAGGTGGTAGGTTTCTTTCCTTTGCCATGACGTAACTCGGTAAGGTCCTTCCCAATTGGGGCCAAGCTTTCCCTGTGTAGGGTCTCTAGCTGCTCTCATGACCTTCCCGAGTACGAGATCTCCTACTTGGAAGTCTCTGTGTCGAACCCGAGAGTTGTAGTGTTTGGCCATGCGATCCTGGTATCTAACGAGCCTTTGCTCGCCGACCCGACCTAACCTCATCTATCAGGTCCAACTGTAGCCGCATTGTTTCGTCATTCCTACTCTCGTCATGGTTGTGAACCCAGTAACTTGTGAGCCCAACTTCAACCGGGATGACCACCTCGCTCCCGTACGTTAGTCGGAATGGCGTCTTTCCAGTTGGGGTCCTCGTCGTTGTCCTGTATGCCAATAGTATGCTTGGCAATTCTTCGTGCCATATGCTCTTTTACCCCTCGATTTGAGTCTTGATAATTTTAAGTAGGGATCGGTTCGTGACTTCAACCTGGCCATTAGCCTGAGGATGGGCGGGTGACGAGTAGTGGTTTTTTATTCCTAGTCGGGAGCAAAACTCCCTAAAGTAGTCGTTGTCGAATTGCCTCCCGTTATCTAAGACAAGGACTCTAGGAATACCAAACCCGCATATGATGCACCTCTAGACAAAACTTCTAATGTTTTTCTCCGTGATAGTGGCCAAAACTTCCGCCTCTACCCATTTTGTGAAGTAGCCAATACCCACTACCAAGAACTTCAGTTGTCATACCGCCGTTGGGAAAGGTCCCATAATGTCTAGTCCCCCCCGAGCGAACGACCATGGAGCCGTCATCGGGGTCAGCTCCTCGGTTGGCTGTCTAATAGTATTGTTGAATCTCTGGCATTTGTCGCAGCTCTTAACGTAAGACTAGGCATCCTTCTGCATGGTTGGCCAGTAATACCCAGCTCGTACTAGTTTGTGCACCAACGACCTCGATCCAGAGTGGTTCCCGCATATCCCTTCGTGTACTTCCCTCATTACATAGTCCGCCTCTTGACTCCCAGGCATCTTAGATATGGACGAGAGAAACCTCTCTTGTACAGGATGTCTTTTATCAAGATGAACCTCATTTGCTGGACCTTTAGTTTCCTTGCCACCTCCTTCTCATCCCGCAGTAACCCGTTCTTCAAGTATGAAATTATCGGTGTGGTCCAGTTACTTTCGGAGCATATCTCCCGCATGTTACCGGGGTCTATTAGTGGAGAAAGTTGAACGAAAGAAAGTACATTACCCGGTGTTATCATATGATCTGCTGAGGCGGTTTTGGCCAACCGGTCGGCGAGCTCATTTTCTTCCCTAGGAATTTGGATGACCTTGGCTTCCGTGTCGTTGATTCTCGCCCTTACTTGATCAAGATATCTCTTCATCCTTTCCCCCTTGCATTCATAATCTCCGTTCACATGATTGGTTACGACCTGAGAGTCGCAGTAAATGATTACGCTCTTGGCTCCTGCGGCTTTGGCTAGGTTAAGGCCTGCTACCACCGCTTCGTATTCCGCTTCATTGTTGGTGGTGGGGAAGTCTAGACGGACCATACATTCAATCCTGTCTCCTTGGTGTGACAGCAATACAATATCGGCTCCCCGGCTCGCCTATTGGATGATCCGTCGGTATATATGCTCCATCGAGGGGACTCTTACGCCCCATTGTTTGCGTCACGAGTAAATTCTACTATGAAGTCTGCTACGATCTGTCCTTTAATGGCTGCACGTGGGCGGTATTTGATATCAAATTTGGTCAACTCTATCGCCCACGGCGTCGGTCGACCTGCAGCTTCAGGATTGCTCAATGCCTTTTGCAAGGGCTTGTTGGTCATTACGTTCACGGTATGGGCTTGAAAGTAAGGCTTGAGCTTGCAAGCCGCTGTGACTAACGCAAAAGCGAGCTTCTCCATAGGTGGGTATCTTTCTTCGGGCCCGCGGAGCGCCCGGCTGGCGTAGTATACAAAGCCTGTACCCTGTCCTCTTCTTTGATTAAGGTCGCACTGAGTGCGACATGGGAGACAGCCAAGTAGAGGAAGAGTTCCTCACCTGGTTGCGAGGGACTCAGAAGAGGTGGTGAGGATAGATAGGTTTTTAACTCCTCGAATGCTCGCCGACACTCGTCCGTCCACTCGAAAGACTTTTTTAACGTGCGAAAGAAGGGCAAACACTTATCCGTGGCTCTCGACACGAATCTATTTAATGCCGCTATCTTTCCGTTAAGGTTTTGTACTTCCTTCACATTTCTCGGGGGTGCCATCTCTATTATGGCTCGGATTTTGTCCGGATTAGCCTCAATCCCCCTTTGAGATACCATGAATCCCAGGAATTTTCCTGTCACATTACGCCCGAATGCGCACTTTCCCAGATTGAGCTTCATGTTATAGGATCAAGCGCGTGCGAATGTTTCCCTAGGATCTTCCAGGTGGTCTTCCTCCTTCAGGCTCTTCACTAGCATGTCATCGACGTAGACCTGGACATTCCTCTCGATTTGCTACGCGAACATCTTGTTCATCAGCCTTTGGTATGTCGCTCCCGCATTTTTTAGGCCAAATGGCATTACCTTGTAGTAGAAGAGGCCTTGACTGTTCACGAACGAAGTCTTCTCCCGATCGGCCTCGTGCATGCGGATCTGGTTATAACTCGAGAAAGCGTCCATGAAGCTCGATGGAATCGGTGTTGGGCCGTCGAGTCTACTAGGACGTCGACCCTTGGAAGGGGATAGCTATCTTTGGGACACGCCTTGTTAAGATCGGTGAAGTCCACGCACATCCGCCACTTGTCGTTCGCTTTTTTAACCATTACTACGTTCGCTAACCAATCGGGATAGTAGACTTTCCTAATGAAGCTTGCCTCTTGTAGTTTGCGGACTTCTTTCGCTATTGCTTGGTCTCGTTCCGGGACGAACACTCTCTTCTTACGTCGGACGGGTGGAAAGGAGGGCAATACATTCAATTTATGTACCATGACCGAGGGATCGATTCTTGGCATGTCGTCATGACTCTAGGCGAACACATTTTGATTGCTCCTTAAGAAAGCTATGAGCTCTTGGCGGATTGCGAGTTTGGCGAGCGTTCCGATCTTGGTTGTTCGGTCCGAATTGGAGCTGTAGAGAGTTATCTCCTCTAGCTTCTCTGTTGGTTACGCCACCGTTCGGTGCTCTTTTATGTTCGGGGCCTGGATTTGGTCTTCCATCTCCATCATAGCCACATAACATTCCCGTGCGGCCATTTGACTTCCGCGGAGCTCTCCCGCTCCATAATCCGTAGGAAATTTGATCATTAGGTGTTAAGTTGATGTCACCGCCTTCCATGAGTTGAGCGTGGGTCGCCCCGAGGATAGCATTGTAAGCGGACGAGCAATCAACCACCAGGAAGGTTACGCCCCTGGTGATTTGCTGGGGATAATCGCCTATCGTCACCGGGTAACGGATTGTGCCCAAAGGGAATACCCGGCTCCCTCCGAAACCAACGAGTGGGGCATTCGTCGGCATCAATCGCTCCTTGTCAATCCTCATTTGCTAGAACGCCGGATAGTACAAGATATCACCGATTTGCCGTTGTCGATCAACACCCGGTGCATGTTGTAGTCTCCTACCCGCATGCCGACGACGAGGGCATCATCGTGTGGATGGTGTAGGTGTCGTGCATCTTCTTTCGAGAACCCGATAATGGGGCCTTCTCTCCTTGCTATCTTAGGCACGGTGCCCGGCCGGTGGACGCTCTGCACCATCCAAAGGTACGTTTTGCGAGCCTTTTTTGAAGACCCGGCTGCAACTGTTCCTCCAATTATCATCCTTATGTCCCCTATGGGAGGTCTTGGTCGCTCGTTCTCTCGCCGGGGGTGTTGTTCTTGCGGGGGTGGATCCGTTCTCTCCTTGTCGACGAACTTTTGCAGCTTTCCTTGTCGGATAAGGGTTTCAATTTGCTGCTTCAAGTTGTAGCAATCGGCTGTGTCGTGACCGTGGTCACGGTGGAAGCGGCAATATTTGTTCCTAGATCGTTTGTTGGGATCACTCTTGACTTTCCGGAAACGTCAAGGCCCCTTCATCCTTAATCTGCATTAGGACTTAGTCTATCAGGGCGGTTAACGGGGTGAAACTTGTGAACCTTCCGCCCATGGGTTTAGGGCGTCTCTCCTCCCTTCGGTCTCCCATCCCGCCTTTCTTCCCCCGGTCTTGTCGAGGGTCTTCTTGTCTGTCTCTTTTCTTGGGCCTATCTTCTCGGGCTAATAGCGCGTCTTCAGCGTTCATATATTTGGTGGCCCCTGTAAAGCACCTCGACATGGTCTTTGGGTCGTTTTTGTATAGGAGAACAAAAACTTACCCCCTTCAACCCCATTCGTGAATGTTTGTTACAATATCTTGTCATCGGCTTCGTCGATTGAGAGCGCCTCTTTATTGAAGCGTGATATGTAGGCCCTTAATGTCTCATTGATATTCATTAAACAAGCTGTGAACTTCTTATACCGATGTCCTCCAATGAAGTGTGTAGTAAATTGAGCGCTTAGCTCCTTGAAGGTGCTGATGGAGTTGGGTGCTAGCCGACTGAACCAAATCCTTGCTGCGCCCTTTAGGGTTGTAGGAAAGGCCCTACACATAATCGCGTCCGCCACTCCCCGAAGGTGCATCGGGGTTTTGAAGGTCTCTAGGTGGTGTAGAGGGTCCTTGATCCCGTCATAACTATCCATATTTGGTATGCGGAACTTACTTGGCAGGGGGAAGGAGTTGACGGTTGTCGTAAATGGCGAGTCAGTCCAGTTGACAAGGTCGTCAAGATCACCGGACACTCGTCCCTTGAGAGTGTTCATCATCACTTCCATCTGTTCCTTCATCGCCTGTATCTCTGCGATGATGGGTGGCGGAGCTGTATTTGCCAAAAAAGGAATGCTAGTGTCCCGTCGCTCAGTGCGCTTGGGGCGTTGCTCTCCTGTGGTCCTTCGTGATTCCTCCTTTCAGCATTTGGTCCCTTCTTGATCCGCTCCTTGGTTATTGGTCGCCGCATTTTTCTGGTTCATTTTGCTCTTCTAGGTCGTGGTTTTGTTTGGTGAGGCGCTCCACGGCTGTGGCGAGCGCCCTAACCTGTCTCTCAAGAGCAGTCGTAGGGGTTTCTTCTTCTTGAACGTCGTTAGTGGTCGCCATTGAGCGAGTGAGTACCATGTAACTCTTTTGTCTAGGAAGTGATAATGTGCTACGTTTCCCACTGACGGCGCCAATCGATGATGCCGAAAATATCACCAATAGGTCACACGGCACTCACGACTCGAAACGAACCCGCACAACGAAAACAATCGAAAGAAAACCTTAGAGAGCACCGGTGTGGTGCCAGCTAAATACTCTTCGACGGTCAAGTTAGAATTATTCTCACAACTCTAGAGTGCTAGAGAGGGTAAATTATGCGTACCTTGATTTGCGAGGATATTGAAGCTTTTATAGTGGAAGAAAATCAGCTTCCCTTCCTTGGACTAGAAGTCTTTTCCTTATGGGACTCTTCCTCTAACAATCCCAAGCGTGATGGACAAGTATTTCCTTGTAGAGTGAGTTTTTCACTAAGGCAGATCTTCTAGAATTCTCTTTGTGCGAACATCCCGATTTTCCTAGGGTTCTCTCGGATTCCAAACGTGTACACCAAGTATTTTAAGTGACGCTAAGTCCTCGGCCCACGCTTAATATTGGCCCATAAGTCCGAATCCGTCAGGCCCAATGTTCCGCGATTTCTTACTCCATCAAGTAGTATCATCAGATTATGCTCCGCCAGTTCTGGATACTTGTTTTGTACCAAGATATAGACGTAGACTCGTAGTCTCGTGGACCATTTCTGTTTGAATATCAATATATTATATATCTTGTTCTGCTGCTTATATCCTCCTAACTAAAAGTGCTCCAAAATAATTTTATGGAACGCAACAAAATTGTGTTTGGTAGCCTCCACTACAAAATCAAGGAAACCAAAAACAAATTGGTTGATGTCCAAAACAGGGCTTTCAAGTTTTAACCCTGAATGAATTCAATCAACAAGTAGAAGCTCTAGAGGAAGTCTTTTGGGCTCAAAACCCAAGGTGGAGAATGGTACGCATCTGCCCACAAAGGGAAACAAAAAATTGAAGCCGTCCATTGGAGATTTTGCAAAAAACTGTGGAAGCTTGAAAATCAAAGATTTGTTGAGATTTTTTGGTGCAAAATTTTTTGTTAGAATAATAAATAATACTCAGAAAGAAATATCTTATCAAATACTTTAAATCTCACATCACTCAAGTAGAATAAACAAAAAAAAAAGTTATCAATAAAAGAATAATTTGATTAATACTTAAAAACATTATGCATGCTTTGCTACGCACATACTTTTTACTATTTTACTCTTTCCGTAGTATTTCCTTACACATGCACCTGCTTCACTTTCTTTTCCTTGCACTTTCATGCTTACCGTAGATCTAACCTATATATAAAATACAAATGAGACACCTTCCTTAAATTACTCAAGGAAAAATGCTCATACACTCCCTTAAACTTTAGAGTTGTAAGGATCAGATTTGAGTCCCTAGCCCAAATGATGAATGAACTTAGGCCCAAAAAGTCCAATACAATAAATTTGTGGAGAGTGGGTTGGAAAAACTGGGTTTTAATGAATCGGATAACAAGTAAAGTGGATTCAGATTACAAGAAAATGAAAATAGTCTAGTTTAATTTAAAGA
This sequence comes from Quercus dentata, assembly GCA_028216015.1. NCBI lineage: Eukaryota > Viridiplantae > Streptophyta > Magnoliopsida > Fagales > Fagaceae > Quercus > Quercus dentata. The sequence goes on along the minus strand of CP116445.1, from coordinate 83,813,563 downwards.
AGATTATCCTCGACACAGTTTGAGGATAACTGTTCTTATATATTTCTCTCAAGTTTGATTGCAAGTTCAATTCCCGATTGCTACAGTGTCTTTCTTTTTATTTCCTGATCTCTTCTTCGTGAAGGGTCTCTTACATTATATAGTTCTCTTTGGACGATCTTGACCCTCTACTTATTGATCATCTAAGCCATTACTTGAGTGCTTATCCTATCGGGCACCCCCTCGTGCCCTCAGTGAGTTAGGGCAGCCAAGACAGCACTGTTCAGGAGTCTTCTCCACATTAATTAGCTAAAAAGTTAGCTGCAGAGTATTTAATGTGATTGTAGCAGCTTTCTCTTGAGATATTCATGGTCTCCATTTGTCCTGTTCCTTTTGGATACTTTTCCTCATCAGTGGAATCGTTTAGAACGTTACTCCCGGTGTCAAACCACACTTTCTAACCTTGGCTTTGCTCAGCCGAGAAAGCATTCCTCCTCGGACAGCCTTCTTGGATGATTATGATCGGACCTCACCTCTTTATTTACCAACACGGATTCTTAAGAAGGTATTTTTGTCCTCTGATCGCCTAAAGTCTTTGAATTGGGCTCCTAACCCAATATATACATAGATATGGGCTTTTGGGCCTATCACCCTTACAAGAGTAGTGGTTATTACACATAAACTTTTATTTTAACTAATTTACTACTAAAACTTACACTTACCAAATTAATACCTCAGTTAGCCTATCGTTACTACACTACAGAAAACACATGTGAGACACATGTGAAGTTTAAAATACCAATATTAAATTATTAAGTCTCTAAACTAGTATGAAAAGAAGAGAGAAACTTAGGTAGAGACGATACAAATGAATTGATGTCGATTGTCACATCCCTCCCTTTGGTGCTATAGTTCTTTTTCTTGCCGTCGACCTTGTTGTCCATGGTTTGCCGTGCCATACAACTGCTATTATGGATATTACTAATTACTAATTAATTTCGGATCATGCTCTTAAGTGTCCTTAGGGTAATGGTTAATCGTCCATTTTAAGAAAGTTTTGACATTACTTTTATTGAAAATAAAAAAAAGCTGTAAAAACATTTTTTTTTCTCATAAAATTTTTTTTAAAATGAATTGTAAAATATTACTTTTAAGGACATCCATTAGCATTTTTCATTAATTTTTTGCAACAAAAGTTTCAAATATAGTTTAGCTTTAATCTTTCTGTGATATAGTGAATATTAAGCAGGACTTTGTGAAAATTGATTTTGACAAAAATTCTTATTGCAAAAGCAACTTTTGAACTGTAAACGTAATTAAATAATTCCGAAATTGTAAAAATAGAAAAAATCAGCTTTTCCCTCGCAGAAAGAGAAAAGGCTTACCCTCTCCTCATCTTCATCCTCTACACTACTCTCACTCTCACTCTCTCTATCTGATTCTAATTATCATATCTATCCGTATTCTTCATGTTGCTTCCTTTAACACACATTCACATTCACCCTTCCTCACTCCCTTCAAACCCCCTCACTCTCTCTGACCAATCACCCTTCCCCTTCACCTTCTTCCCCTCACAGCCACCACTCCCCAAAACCCGTTTCCTCATTCGGAGCTCCACCTCAGATACCCATACCCTCCCAAATTCCGCTATCCAACGCATTGCCCACAAGCTCCGCTCTCTCGGATTCGCCGAAGACCCCCAAAACCCGAACCCGGACCCGAGCCCAAATGCTGGAGAAATCTTCATCCCTCTGCCCCATCAATTACCCAAACACCGGGTCGGGCACACTCTCGATTCGAGCTGGTCCACTCCCGAGAACCCGGTTCCAGTTCCGGGCACGGGGTCCGCCATAACCAAATACCACCAGCTGAGGCGCGAGGTGATTAAGCAGAAGGTGATGCATAAGAAGGAGAAGATAGAGGAGAAGAAAGCTCCGACATTGGCGGAGCTGAGCTTGAGCGAGGCGGAGCTGAGGAGGCTGAGGAGGCTTGGGATTGAGACGAGGAAGAAGCTAAAAGTAGGGAAGGCGGGGATTACTGAAGGGATTGTTAATGGTATTCATGAGCGGTGGAGGCGCTATGAGGTCGTGAAAATCGAGTGCGAGGATCTGTGTAGGATGAACATGAAGAGGACTCATGAATTATTGGAGGTTAGGTTAAAGCTTTCCCAATTCTGTTGCTTTTCAATTGTAAATTGAGCAATGTGCTGTATTGGATAGTTTATGTGTAGTTATTAATGTTTGTGTTGTTATAATGCTTGAATTACAATCGAATTCGTGAAGTAGTGTGTTAGTGGAAATTGGAGATTGTAAGTGGAAAGGAAATGAGAGTGGGGTAGAGTTGTATTATGTATAGGTACTTCTCTTAAGAATTTAAAGATTAAACCTTGGTTGCAATGGTAAGTGTTTTCTGACCATTTGATGTGTTCTGAATTTGATTTGAGAATCAGTTTCTTCCAAACGTCGTATTATGCAGGAGCCTTGTGCACCTGTGGCGGGAGTACCTTTGTGAGTAATTATAATGGCACTCTCATTGTATTGGATGTTAAGGTTGTTTGGTATTCAGGAACGTGAGCATGACAAGGACAAACCTAAAAGCCAAGGAATGATCTTTATATTCCTTCATCCCTGCTAAGTTCTATAACTTTGCTTCAAAAACTTACCTGTGATTGGCAATCATGATAAATTTAATCTTATATTCCTTAAGTGCACAACCCACAAGCTTTTCAAGCACTTGACTATTTCCCCTGGTGTATGTTGCCCCTGTTCTGCACACACCTGGTAATTATGAAGAGGATCATTTGGGGTCGGCCCCAAGATGCTTGTTAGGAGTTTTCAACTCAAGACCTCATGGATTTCATGAGTCATTGGAAACCACTAGACCGACCCTTTGGAGTTATCTTGCTAGATATTTTTCTTCCCAGAAAGCCTCGGGCTTTCCTGTTAATTTTGCTTGATTTTATTTGTCATTAAACAGATTCTGTGAAACCCAGTCAATAAATTTTTTCAAATTTTTACAAACATGCCTAACCTTGACCACACTTTTAGCACTATCTCAAATTGCAAACCTTAGGTAATGCTTTGATTTACCTATTTGAATGTCTTTTCTCTGATAGTGGTTGAGGTTTTGTTTTGGTCATTAAAAAATTTTATAGTGTGCCTTACTGAGCTTGATTTGTGATAATCACTTAACTTAGATTCCTGATATCCACAATTAGTCGTTAGAGGATGAGGTTCGAATTTATGTATAATTATCCATCTTGTATAGCTTTCTAATTTTAATTTTGTTCAAACATTTTCAGAGGAAAACTGGAGGTCTGGTTGTTTGGAGGTCTGGAAGTAAGATTGTCTTGTATAGGGGGCCAATTATAAGTACCCTTACTTTTTGTCTGATAAAATTTTGACAAATGACACCATGATTGATGATATACTGGATCCACACATTGATGATGGTGAACAAAATGAAACGGAGAGCTGCTCATCCAGCATAATTGGTGTAAAAGCTGCTGCAACAAGTCCAAGCAAAGAAATATCTCAACCAAAATTAATCCAAGGTGTTGGTATGCCAAACAGAGTACGATTTCAATTGCCAGGCGAGGCAGAGCTTGCAGAAGAAGCGGATCGCTTATTAGAGGGGTTGGGCCCACGATTTACTGATTGGTGGGGTTATGACCCTCTCCCTGTTGATGCTGATCTTCTGCCTGCCATTGTTCCTGGATACCGGAAGCCTTTCCGCCTTCTTCCCTATGGTGTGAAGTCTGTATTAACAAATGATGAAATGACTACATTAAAAAGACTTGGTCGACCCTTGCCATGCCATTTTGCATTAGGTGAGTATGGCTTTTGATACACAACTGTTACAATCTGGTCAACCCAAATTTACTTGCTTTATACCTTTAAACAGGCAGAAATAGGAATCTTCAAGGATTGGCTTCTTCCATTGTCAAGCTCTGGGAGAAATGTGAGATTGCCAAAATTGCTGTTAAGAGAGGGGTACAGAACACTAATAGTGAAATGATGGCTGAAGAGCTGAAGGTTAGTAATAATGTGACAATAATTTAGAACATTTATGTATTTTTAAGTTCCTACCACCTCAATTATGTTTGATGCATGATCTTTTTCCCTCTAAACTGAAATATATTCATGATGCATAGATTCATAGTTCTTTCATGTGAAGGGATAAGGGGATGTAATTCCCTACTTTTAAGACTGCAAGAAAACTGTTGGTAGATGAGTAATGTGAGCATGTTTTATCTGGCCACTCTAAAAGATAAAATTTGTCATAAATTTTCTGTGTTTCTACTTATATTTAAATGGGTGAAGCACTTTACATAAATGCCCCCTACCTTTGTGTCCTTGATCACTAAGGTTAACAGGTGAAAGTACAATAGATTTGCAGTTTACGGTCGAGGTGGATTTTTTTTTGGTGGTAATTATAAGTAGGGCTTTACTTCCTCAGCCCCAAAAAAGGGATAGGTAAGTTAAATGAAAAACTTGATCAAGATTTCTATTAGACTAGCCATGCTCTAAGGTGATGAATGTTGGGATGTTAAGAGGACATGTTTGTAATATGAATATAGTTGAAATGAGAATGTTAAGATGGATAAGTGGAAATACAAGAGAAGATAGGATTTGAAATGAGGAAATCCCCTTAAAGATAGGGGTGACCTTTATTGAGGAAAAGATGGGGAAGAGTCTCTTAAGATGGTTTGGTCATGTACAAAGGAGTGAGATTAATGAAACTTGATAAAGAATAAATTTATTCAACTCGAGGGAATGAAAAAATGAAGAGGAAGACAAAAGAAAGAAAAATATTAGTAAAGGTAATAAAACAGAATGGTGGAAAAGAGTTCATGTGACCAACTTTGACTAGTCCATTTGAGGATCCATAGTTGGCCCCAAAATGTTGGGACTAAGGCTTGGTTGTTTTGTTGATTGTACTTTATGGATGTAGAAGGTTCTATGTTTTGCAATTCCTAGATTTCTGACTCTTCTCAATGCCTGTGCACCCAAATAATCTTAACAAAGCACAAATAATTGAACAACTATGTTTCTAATATCTGCTAACTTCTCTCTCTCTCTCTCTCTTATATTATCTGTTCCTAACTGATGAAGAATTAAATGGTGGGGAATTTGACTTTTATTTATTATTTAAAAATAATAAAACAGATATGTATTTCCATTTTTATGTAAAGATGATATTTAAGCTAGTCATTTGAAATTTTTTAGGGAACTTTTATTCTTTGCAACAACTTTATCTGGAGGTATATTGAACTCTGAAAGGCAATCCCTCATTGGCTCACGTGGTTCATTTGAGAGAGAGAAATGTCAAGTGCTTTGAAGGGTGTGAAAAATCAGTTGTGGACCTGAAACTTTCATTCCTCAAATCCTCATTTGAGAGGATGACAGCTTTAGGCCTATATTCATTTTCAAATTTCATTGAGATGCTCTATCGTTGTAATTTTTGTGCATAATTGATGGTGTACCTATTCCTATTGTATACTTTCCATGTACTTGGGTTGCACTTTTTATGCTTTTAATAAATTCCTTACTTATAAAAAAATTCAGACATCTTTTAAATAATAATTAAAAAATGTTGCAGCGGCTGACTGGAGGAATATTACTTTCCGGGATTCAGAATTTTTGCCCTATATCGAGGGAAAGATTTTCTGCCACCTGCAGTTTCTTCTGCAATAGAAGAGCGGAGGAAATATGGAATTCATGGAGAGAAAGAAAGGACAAGATGTAGTACATCAGTGACAACTGTACAGGAGCCTAAACTTGATACTGCAGAGTGTAGTTCTGAAAGTGAACCTGATGGGGGCAATAATGTGGAAAGGGGTCTCCTTTTCAAACAAAGAAAGCTAAGGTCCACTGAGGCAGCTGTCAAAAGAACTAGCATCAAATTGTCAATGGTATGATTTACTAAGGTGCTGTGGCTAATTTCTTGTCAAATTGTTTTTTATCTTGCACTCAGCATCTTTCTCATGAATAGGCACTAGAAAAGAAAGCAAGGGCTGAGAAACTTCTAGCAGAGCTTGAGAAAGAAGAGATCCCCCAACAACCTGAAATAGATAAAGAAGGTATAACTAAAGAAGAAAGATATATGCTAAGGAAGGTTGCCTTGAGAATGAAGCCTTTCCTACTAATGGGTGAGTTTTTCCATCTAGCATACATTTTTGAACTCTGAACCTGGCACAGTGGGCATGCATTTTTTCCTCTCTTAAGAGTAAACAGAATGGCAGTTGAAGACTGATAAAAATGTCACACAGAAGTGGGCACTAATGAGCATATTGTCTTTCCATATTCAGGTAGGCGAGGGGTTTTTGATGGAACAGTTGAAAACATGCATCTTCACTGGAAGTACAGGGAACTTGTGAAGATAATATCTAAAACCAGAAGCATTGAAGCTGTTCACGAAGAAGCACGGACATTAGAGGCAGAAAGTGGTGGAATATTAGTGGCGGTTGAGAGAGTGAGCAAGGGTTATGCAATTGTTGTGTATCGTGGGAAGAATTATACACGGCCTGCTAGCCTAAGGCCTCAGACACTCCTAAATAAAAGAGAAGCATTGAAACGCTCTTTAGAGGCACAACGCCGCAAGGTAAATTGGCTTGTCTATCTGTGCACACACATACATGTCAACTAGTTTTAATTATCACTCTCTTCTTTTGATAATAGTTAGTAATCCTACACTACTACTTGAACCCCTTCCCCCCCCAACAACACACACACACACACACACATGTCAACTAGTTTTAATTCTCACTCTCTTCTTTTGATAATAGTTAGTAATCCTACTCTACTGCTAGAACCCATTTCCCCCCTGGGGAACTCCCAATCTCTAAGGTTTGGGGAGGTACCATCCCACCTAACAAGCGGGTGGTTAATTCTCACTCTCTTCTTGAACTTAAAATAATAATAGAAAAAGCACCTTCCATACTTGCACGCAAAAAAAAAAAAGGAGATTGAATTGATGACCAAGTGATCTATCCCCGTTAAAGCATCAAAGGTACAAGGCAAGCCCTATAAAGATATGGTTAGAATTGATTGATTTGGTTGGAATTGTGTTCCACATGGAACCTGTCAAGTTAAGGGACTTAGTTGCAGGCATAAATACATTATGATATGGACCTTGACACTGTCCAGGATGGTTTATCAATGGGGAGACTGCTGGCTTTTTTAATTTATATCAGCTAATATTTTACCTTGATATTTACTTCAGCGTTCTTTTTTCCTGCTTTGTCATGCAGTCTCTGAAACTCCATGTTTTGAGCCTTACCAAAAACATAGATGACTTGAAACTTCAGTTGGTAAGTTATCTTTTGCCTGTGTTTCATTGTATTATTTTTTTCACCGATAATTTTTGCTTTGTTATTTTATGCTGATTTACCCAATCATATTGAGGAAAATTATGTGTTATTTTCTTGATTCAGGATAAAGACAAGGAGGCAAACAATGTTCTGCCAGCTGATGCATTGAATTATAAATTGGTGAGCCATCTTATATATCTGTTCATTCTATGTTCTTTCACCCAAGTAAAGCTATAAGTTTGTGGTGAAGTTTACAGTTTGAGTTAAATTAGGTGAAAGAGGATATGAACAATATGCAGGCAACTGAATGCTTGAGATCACATGTGGAACATAATTCCAGTCCTCTCTCTCACTCGGTAATTCCTGCTTGCCATGAAGAGAATAATGTAGAGGTAAGGTATTGATCTTGGATTCAGAAGCTATGTGCTAAAACAATGTGGTTTATATATTTTATTTGTATTTCTAGGTCTATATGCATATATGGGGTTCTCATTTTCAAAATAAAAATCCAACATGTGTGTTTACCATTCGAATTGATATAGTTGCATTCAAAACCTTTTGAGGCATCTTTTTTTGATGAGCAAGTGAGAACTTTCAATAAAACCACATTTCAACTAGGAAATACACCAAGTATCAACACCACTTGATCTTATAGAGAAGACTCGATTCATAAACCCCCCAAGAACAGCAAAGGGCCTTGTTCAAGATAGAATTCTAAAAATGAGCTCCGCCAGCAACACGAAGTCTAACTTCCAATTCAATGCCCTGTAATAAACTTTCCTCTGTTTTGAGATGGCCTCCCTGAATATAGTTGTTTCTTTGGACCCATAGATGGTAAAGAGCAGCTCCCCAAGCTAATTTACACAAAACTGCCCTCAAACTCTTACCCTTCCAGTTTTTCAAACCCCAATCTACTATCTCATTCCAACTGGTTACAGGATTAAAAATCAAACATAATCTCATGATGTGAGCCCAAATTCTATCAGTGAAAGGGCAACTGAAGAACAGATGATAACGGCTTCCAAGACAATTTCGACAAAGGACACATGTTGTATCACCTGGATAACCCCATTTTAGCATATCCCTTGTGGCCAACCTGTTTTTGGAGGCTAACCACAAAAAGAAAGCATGTCTGGGGACTGCCATTAAGATCCATACAAGTTTAGTCCATGCTGCATCTGGGAGTTTGTCTAATAACATTTTAAGCTCTAGCATCAGTAAACGTACCAGAGTTGGAAGGGAGCCAGACAGGTTTGTCATAGTCACCAAATTCAATTAAAGGCAACTTACTTTGGATGGCAACCAGAGCATCAAATGTACAAGGATTTTCCAACACCAAATCCCTTCCCCTTCTCTCTCTCACCAACCCCCCCCACCTTTTCTCTCCAGCACACTAGAAACCTTTGCATCTAACTTACTAGCTGCATCATATATCACCCTAGAACTATACTGGGTATGGAGGACCCCATCTGGATGCTAATGGTCTAGCCATAAAAAGATAGACCTTCCTTCACCAATTATAAATTTCAGAAGAGGCTTAACCACCTCTCTAAACTTGAGCATTTTCCTCCATCTCCATGAAGATACCTATGAGACTTTGATCAACCAGAAGCTTCTTTCTCTTAGGAGATTTTCCTTGACCCAAGCTACCCAAATTGATCCAGCCCTTGCAAACAAATTCCAGATGTGCTTCAAATATAGCTAAAAAGTTGTACCCAGTGCACAAAGCTCCACTTTTGTGGGGCCTGGGAGATGTCATGTTAGGCAGCTTTGCTCCTAATTTATTGGAGAGGTTAATTCTCAAACTTGAACCCGCCACCTGTAACTTTTGTTGGAAGGAACTTGCCATCGAACCAAGGCTGACCTTTATATGCTTGGTTATAGCTGCACGATTCTAATCATCAATTCTGTTAAACCCAAGTTCCCCTCATTCTTTGGACCACATACTTGCTCCCAGCTTCCTTGGCCCCTTTGGATGGTTATCTCCACCACTCCGCAAGAAGCTACAAAATTTCTGCTTTGTAGTTTTAATCTCTTTTTTGGGCAAGATGAAAATGCTAGCCCAATACACCTTAATGCTAAACAAAACAGAGAATTTAAATTGTATTCTGCCTGCAAACGATGATTTCTTAGAGGCCCAAGAGTTGGCCTGAGCAGAGATTTTCTCCACCAGTGTGGCACAATCGCTCACAGTCAATTTGGAAGGGGAAATGAGGAACACCAGGATACCTCACTGAACTTTAATGCAGGAGAGACATTAGCACAAAATTAAGCCCTCCCCCTACCCCCCGCGCACATGCGCATAGACATATGTATTAACTATTGATATATTGTAACTTGAGATGCTCTTTCAAACGAGAAAGTATTTTTTGTATTATATGCATGTAGTAGTATCTCCCTTAGAATGTGTGGGCCCCATGTACGTGTGGGACCCATACACTATGACAGGGATGCTACGTGTGTCTAATACATATGGTACCACCTCCTTCCCAAACAAGGTGGTATTATGTGTTAACAGTGTGGAGTCCACCCCATGTGAGAGGATGTTTCATGCAACATGTTATACAAAATAATAAATCTTTTCAAACTGATATCTGAAATAGTGCTTTGTGTGAATACTTAAGGCTGAGGACAAACATGGAGCTCAATTAACTCTCATGAACTTAAATGATGGCATGGATGCTTCAATAGACAATCCACAAGCCACTCAACAAGATAAAGTGCTTGGCCTCTCATCAACATTTAAGGGGGATGGGACTGGTAAAATTGAAGCTGGATTTTCATCTGAATTAGTTAGTAAAGAACCCCATGCAAAATTGTGCAAGGATATGAATGGTGAAGTTGAAACTGCTTTCTCTACACCTTGCCCTGATAATTTTATGGTAATGTAAAGAATCCTTTCTGTGTTTATTTATATTCATGTTTTTCTTCTAATGGCTAATGCCGTATGGTTTGTGTACTTTCAGTCAGAAGAAACAGGCTCTTCTGCAGTAGTTCAGCATTGTGTTTATGATAACAATGCAATAGAACCAGCTAAGTTGGCAAAAATTGATTTGAAACCGGTTCCAATAGCAGTGGAAAATGGATCAGAGATGCCTCACAGAGCTGTACTTCTTTCCAATAAAGAGAGGCTTCTTTTACGAAAGCAAGCCCTGAAGATGAAAACTCGCCCCGTACTGGCAGTAGGTAATTTTTTAATCCTCTCTTTCACAGCTTTCAGTTTTCCCTCATTGTTGTTAAGATTGATAGTAATTACAACATTTTCCTTTTCTAACTTCATACGGGTCTCGGTTGGTCATAATTATCATCTTAGCTGTATTCTCCTTCAGTTTTTTGTTCATCCGGAATTGTTTCTTTATGGCATAAACTGCTGGATTTTTATTTGAAATGTGTTCAACAGAATGGAGCTGCATTCAGAATTTATAAGTTTACTTGCTTAATAAGACAAAAAATAAGTGATAAAAAATTCGGAAACTTTTTTCAACTGTTTTAAAAAGTTCGTATAGATTTTGCAGTAATTGGAAACTTTTGACTTATGTTCAATATCCTAAGATACCTTATGGTGAAGAAATTATACATTTTCTTCTTAAGACCTTTGCATATTTGCTTCTTCCCCTCCCCTACCCCCAAAGGCGCCCTCCACGCCCCCACCCCCCAACTTTTTTGGTTATGTTTCCTATCTATTTGCTAGCAACTGATGTATTTTGAACAACTTGATCATTTTTGGGTACTGATACTAGGGAGAAACAACATTGTCTCTGGTGTTGCAAAAGCAATCATGGTTCATTTCAAGAAGCATCCTCTTGCTATCGTGAATGTCAAAGGTAGAGCAAAAGGAACGTCAGTCCAGGAGGTGGTTTTTAAGCTGGAGGTATCCACACCTGAGGCCCTCTTCTTTGTTTTTAAATAAAGATTAACCAGATTGGCTGATAGTTTCTCTCTCTCTCTCTCTCTCTCATACCCTCACAGCAAGCAACAGGTGCAGTTCTTGTCTCTCAAGAGCCTAGCAAAGTCATACTTTACAGGGGTTGGGGGGTGAGAGATATACCTGGGCATGCTGAAAAGAAGAATATCATTGATGGTGGGAAAGAGGGTGGAACTCGGCCAAATGTCTCTCCTGAACTCTTGGCAGCAATCAGAATGGAGTGTGGGTTGCAGGGTAACGTAAAGGAAGAGACAACTCTATAACTTGGAATTGAAGCTTGTATCCATGGTAGCGCTGCCATCTGTCCCATGATTCTTGTCCATATTATTTAATTTTGGGTAAGTAATTATTGTCAGCACTGTGAATTAATTTCTGTTTCTGAGCTATAATTGTGGTAAAAGTTCCTCCTACTCTGGTGTTGGATGAAGTGCTTAAATCAACATTTTCAGGATCATACCAACTCATCATATATTCAATTGTCAGCACATTTTAACTAGGAGGGACATACACAGAGATACTTTCCATATCTCTGAACAGCAGTTACAATCCTAAGGTATGTTGGCCTGATTTCCACTGTATGCTTCTGTCTGCTTTCCTCTTTTTGGTACAGTAAATCTAGAAACAAGATGGAGAGGTGACATCTTCGAAATCAAGGTCTTTATTCGTTATTTGCTGTATTTGAGTGTGCCCTCCGTATGTATACTGGTCTTCTGCTGCAAGGAGGGAAATACTCTAGTGACATCTCAGTCGATATTGTAATATAAGAAATTCTTCAGCAATAGCCAATGACCTCTGGCTTTAATGGCTCTTTTCTTGCAAAAGCAACATCATGATGGATTCAAGGCCCATAGGATCCGTATGTATTTACTAGTTTTAAATAACAATAATAAATTCTTGGGGCATACCTAGAATTGGTTCCACTTGAGTCTCAAAATCAAATTATTATGTGGTTTCAATAAAACTAACATCCAATTGTTTGTATTAGAATAAAAATTGAGTTGGATGAATGTTATTTTGCTCCACCATAAACTAACCCTAAACTTGTATGAAGGAGAGATCCTTTGCTAAAGATGGCGAATACTTTAGCTTTTAATTATTCTGAATGTTATAAGAATCACAAAATTCAGGATCTCACGGTGAGATTCTCACCCCACCTGTGATGCTTGTATTGTACTGGGCTGGAGTTATAGGCAACCTTTAGAGTCTGCAAGTGTGTCCTGACTCATGAGTCATGATTCTCATGAAATGAGCTCTTTCCAATTGGTCCCACATTAGCTGAGCCTTCGTTGCCGACATGTTTTGTAGACATGCTCAGATATTAATTTGTTCATGTCTAGGAATTGATACCAAGGAAAAAAAAAAAAAAAAAACCCTCTTTTAATCTAGTAAGAACAATAATAAAATGTGTAAAAGACAGCTTAAAACATTGATTTTTTTTACTTTCGGGTACAATTCATGAAAATCTTTAAATTTATTTTCCCATTATATCCTATTGTCTTAGCAAAAGAAAGTGCCATCATGAGTGATGAGAGTGAGACACATCACAATGACTAAAAGCTCTCTCTTTTAAAATATACCCGGGTCAATATGAAAGTAAACTTTTCTTCTTTCACACTTTAGTTTACTCTTCAAATTACAGTGCTAGCTTTTTGTTGGCCTAAAAGATAACATATTATGGTACCACGCAGAAAAGTTAATCGAACTGGTGACTTTAACTGGGACCAAGTCTAAATTTGTTTCAATCTAAAAGTCGAGATTCCAGACCCACTATCTGTCGAAAGGCTAATCTCTCTTGTAGGGTGAAATAACCTAAAAAGCTCCATCACTATGCTAGGATAACTACTCGAACCACACGCCTTGAATCTCGATGGATCCTATTTAATGGATATTTTTGAAATATAAAAAGAAAAAAGTTAATAATAGATCCATTGTAATTGTATCATAATAAGAGGCTGTGTGTGAATAGATATGAGAAATTATTTAGTTGAGAGAGAGAGAGAAAATATGGAGACTTGAGAAACTCTTACTTATATGTAAATCATTAAGCATATGTGAAAAATAAAATAACATCACATTAGAATTTTGTGTTACGCTAAAATATCTCAAGACCATTACATGTTATACAATTAACATTTTATGCATAAATCGTCTCCAAAAAAAAAAAAAAAAAAATTATGCATAAAATAATATATCTCATGAGGTGATTAAGTGTTTCATTCGAAGATGCAATTTTTGTTCAATCCTCCTAAACAAGATCTTGAGTGACATGTGGCCTTTATAGGACAAGTTTTGTTTCTAGTGCATAGAGCATTGGATGCAAACCAAACCCTACTTTCAATACTTTAGAGGGAGTTTCACATTTTAGAAAAAACCACAAGAGAGTTTTGTATACTTCTACCAAAATTGTTTATTGAATTTATTGTTATATAAAACATGGGTTGAATTTGAGTCATGTTAGTTTATTAAAATGACCACATAATTATTACAGTATATTTTTTTAAAAAAATTTCTTTGATTATTTTAAGTTGTACATCTTTGATCCTCTTTTAAGTAAGTAATTTGTTATGGGAGGTTAATTAATTGTTAGCTCTCTCTCTCTCTCTCTCTCAAAATTACCTTCAAAAGTTAATCCCCTTCAGGATATTTGCTCCACTCTCTATTTGAATTTTGAACAACATTATTGATGCATTTCATCTGACTTATAAAAATATTGTGACTCTAGATTATTACTTTAAGAATTATTTATATATTTGCTAAAATAATACACTAGAAACGGGGTTTTTTTTTTTTTTTTTTTTTTGTCAGTAAGTTTGCTTCAAGGGAAAAAATAATAGAGGCGAAGAGGTTTGTAGCTTAATAACATTGTCTAATGTTTCTAACAGAAACATCCCCACTAAAAAATGTATGGAGGGGGGAGGGGGGGGGGGAAGAAGTATGGACTATGGAGAAAAGGAAGATTTTTAAATTAATGATCATAAGACTTTAGTGTCTAATGAGAAAAAAAAAAAAAAAAAAAACTTATCTCATTTTGTATGTTACACTTTATGTTCTATCAATTACAAATTGTCATATATTCTCTCTCTATCTTTTTTCCCCTTTTTTTCTCCTGCGAAACAACCAAAGTAAAAACAAAACAAAAAAAAAAAAAAACCAAACTCATGACAAGTTATTTATTTATGATCTCCAAGTTGTATTATATTTGGTAGAATTAAAATTAAAAAGAAGAACACTGGGAAGAAGATTTCTAATCATCTCGATTGGAATATATGCTACCCCTAAATTTAAGATGCTCGAAATCTAATTAAACACTTTCTTATGTAGTAAAAAACTTTCCACGGATTTTCACAAGTCTCAAGAGAAAAACATAACATACTATATCATTCCTTAGTCAATTGCTTGAGAGGGCGTGTCCTCTTTAGACTCACTCCTCAAGTGTGGACTGTGGACCACTTAATTAGTTTCTATCAGCAATTTCTTGGGTGAAAGAGAATGATTATTATCTTTGAGGTCTAGAATGTTGCTCTACTTTTTTTCTTTTACGTTTTAATCAAAGGGTTCTAGCGTTGAAAGGAGCATGAGAAATTTGAAGAAGCTGCCACCAACAACCTATCATCTCCATATGTCAAACAAAAATAAGAGAAAATTACGGGAAGGTAATGGCTTATCGGATAAGATTCTCTCCCATTGAAATCCTTAAATTTAGGGATGGTAATAAGGAAGGGCGAGGTCAAAGGAGGAGATTTTTTCCTTGTTCTATATGTTTTTGTCTTGACACATTTCCGTCCCACGTCATATGAATTATGATGGGGAAAATTCTTTGCCCCATTCCCATGGGGTCTTGTCCCATCCTGTAAAATTCTACTTTATGTTAATCTACTCCACAATTATTATAATTTAAAAAAAAAAAAAACATATTTCATTAATATAAATATATTTGAAATTACAACTAATCAAACTAATTTTTAGTAAAAACTTAATAATATTATTCAATTGTTTAACAAGACAATATAACAATAAAAACAAAAATTTTAATATTCATACATTTAAATAAGCTAGTATGGATTTGTTAATTTGTTTAAAATTGAAGAAAATTTAAGGATTTAAGTGAGAGAGAATCCTTTCTCAATACGTACGCCTCCTCATACGAATTAAGTTAAGAGTATTTTGCACAAAAGTCAAACATGTGATCCCTTAATTTGAAACATGCAAGTCTCGCTCATCAGCTTATATACATTCATTATTTACTTTCACAATCTTTTCGTGAAGAATCCCCATGCCACTCCTTTTCGAAATTACCATTTATAATAATAACATATTGGACTAAAATAAATTTTACTCTTTAACTGTTATTAATTCATTTTGATCTCTTAAGTTTCAGAACTTACATTTGCTTTCTAACATTTAAAACTTTCAATTAACAATTTAAAATCCTAATGTTTAATTTGATCTTGATATGGTCCTTCTGTTATATTTTGATGAATGTTGGTCGTTAATTACCCCTCTATAACTTCATTTAGTTCACTCCCCCTCTCCCCCTAATGCTTCAAACAAAACAATGTCATTTCAAAATAGTTAATACCTTAATGGTTAGTGAAAAAGAAATTTTAGACCTCTTCATTGATTAATTATGCGAATTAATTAATGATTACAACTTAGATTAATTAATCACAGCCACACTGAATACTAAATCTAAAAATCAAATAACAAAACACAAGAAACACATAGATTTGGTGATAATAAAGTGGAAAAAATTGATAAACACTCCAAAGGAAAAACTACTAGCTACAAGGGTACCTGTACCTTAATAAAGCAATTCACTGTAGAAGAGAAGCATTACAATTTGGTTCAAATCCTTGAACCTAGACATCGCTTTATAGTTTAATTTACTCATGCAACCTCACACCAGCTCTTGAATTTCTGAACTTTTCATACATGAATCTCTTTCAAAAACCTCATCTATGATCACGATCAAACCCTCTAACCAACTTTGACAAACTCAAAGACAATAGTTGAGGATTTGAGCTCCACAATAGCACATTAGGATTGATGATTCTGTATAGGGGTGTATAGCCAACCTACTAACTCGTCAAAACCGACCCGACCCAACCCAATCCACCGGGTTGGGTCGGTTTTTAGGGGTTGGTGGGATGGGTTTGATTATTAAAAAAAAAAAAAAATTAATAGTGGGTTGGGTTGGGTTTAGGTCATAACAATTACAAACTTGCTTAACCCGAATCGACCCACCTATATATTTAAAATTTAAATTATATATATTTAAAAAAATATTATATAATTAATCATTTTTTTATTTAATTTTTTCCCCTATTTGGCTCTTCTATATAAAACTCAATCACCTCACAAATCCTAACAATCTTATATCTCTCTTTGTCACCTCCCACTCCCAGTCTCCCACTCTACTCCTATTTGTTTATAACTAAACTGGGATACTAGCTCATGTACACTTTTTTTACTAACTCAGTTGGATATATTTTGTTTATAATTGAGTTGGAATATTAGTTTATGTATATTTTGTTTAGCAATTCAGGTGGCAAATGGGATATATTTTTTTCTACTCAATTTAATAATAATAGTAATAAATAAAAAACTGTCTAACCCATGAGTTCAACTTGACCCAACCCGATCCATGTGGGTTGGGTTGAACTCCTATGATGGGTTGGATTAGATTTTTTTTTTTTAATCCACCACGGTGGGTTGGGTCGAAAAAATCCCCTCAACCCGACCATGCAAACCACTAATTCTATAGATTCAGCTCTTCAACACTAAAAGGCAAGGTTTTTGGACTCGGACCGGACTAGGAGGTCGAACCGTGAAAATCGTTTTTTTAAGCATAAAGAACCGAATTTTTTGTTAATTTCGTGAACCCCTAAAATCGGGGTTGGATCGCATGAACCGGTGGCAAGAACCGTGAACCCCTTAGCATTTTTTTTTTTTTTAATTTATAAAAACAACTTAACACAATTTTATTCTACTTAATTAAATTATCCATCTCTTACAAGGAATAAAAAAAATTATAATTAAAATCCTTCAAAGATATTCAACTTTACTTCAAAAATTAATCATAAATTTTAATGTTTTCATGGTTATTATTTTTATTAACTTTCTTATTTAATTATTAAATATATGCTTGAAAATCATTAAATTTCCCTCACATATATAGATATATTGTCAATTTTGCTAGTTTCATAAATTAAATATCTATATTTAGCCTTTAATTAATTATTAAATTAATTGTGACGTCATCATGGTTCGACCCCAGTTCAACTTCGGTTCGATCTCAAAAACCTTGAATTTTTCTCTTTTACGGTTTAATGAACGGTCCGGGTTTGAAAACCTTGCTAAAAGGTAGCAACTCCTTTTTGAATACCGACTTCTAAACTCACGCGTTAATCAATTTAAGTTTATATTTTCTATTGACGTAGTACTTGGTAGTAGTCTTTTTAAAACTTTTGTGAAGTGGTGTTCGTAAGATGTCTTTTATATATGTTTGCATGTAGGCTACAAAAACCTAAGCAATGGTTGACTTTAATTAAACACGTTAGATCTCAATTTCACGATTTTTGATAGATCAAGTCGTTGTAACAACAATCAAAACGCTGTCAAAATTTCATGGTCTAATTGACATCCATTCAAAAGTTTAGGCGACTAATTGATTACAGTTTTAGAAGTTAGGCCAAAGTGATAGTAACATCAAAATTGGAGGGAGAAAGCCGTATTTAACCTTAAAAAAAAAAAAATGTAAAAACCAACCATTTGGATATCAAACATATTGTGCTTAATTAGCCATATTTTTATGCAAATGAAAATGAACATCGGACTAAATTACTTTGTCACAACTTTTCTCTTCCCTATTTCATATATTACCATAAGTAAAAAACAAGACTTTCATCATTTCATTCATTCGTATCACATAGTATTATTTCTGATGAATTTCATAACACAGTTATCGTATAACCAGCTTTAGTACTGAACTTTCATTTCACGCGCGCACTGATCATGTAGGTTGGGGCTAGCTTTCCACCAATTGTATATATAAGTACTATTAATATAGTGTTGGGTTTCATGATTATCATCACTGTCTCTCTCTCTCTCTCTCTGACACAGAGAGAAGGAAAGAATGAGAGAGAGAGAGAGAGAGAGAGAGAGAGAGAGAGGGCACAAAATACCTTGACTATCTCCTGCCTTTCTTTCAACGCCCAGACCCAACAGCAATCATCATGTCCTCTGCCTATCTTCTCTATCGCCATCATTGTTCCCACACCATCCTCTCTTTTGCTCTCAACCACCCCCACCACAAACCTCAAAGCATCATCATTATCATCATTTCCAGGTGCAAGAAAGAGAAGGAACAAAAAGGAGAGAGAAAAAGATCACAAACATGCTGTACATGTGTTTGCAAAAGAAGAGGTATTAGCAGAAGATTTAGCTTTCTTCAGCTGCTTGCTTACTTGCTTCTTGGTTTTGAGTGAAGGGTGGTCTCCTCCTTTTTAAGACTTTCGCTGAAACTTGAAAGTCTATTGCTTTTGGGGAATCAAGCATCCTGGTCCGATTATTTGCTTGTTTCAAGCAAATTAATTACTCAAGCTCTTACTTATATGTGTTCTTCACTTTTGCTTAGGTGAACTTCTTAGATCTTGTAACTCAGTTAGGGTTTGTGGTTTTCAACTTTTTTGGTTGATTTTAGGTTATTGAAGACAACTAAGAAGTTATAATAAGGGTATTTTTGTTTTCTCTCTTTTTCTAGATCTCCTTCATGTTTTGAGTTTTGACCTACTTTGTGTGGTTTTAGTTTTTATACTTGTTTGTGTGGAACTGTTTTGGTGCAAACTTGATTTTTGGAGATATAAATCTATGTTTTGTGCTTATGGAATGAAACATAGTTTACCTTCAAGAATATTCTGATTCTAATAGAAACTGTCTTTGGTCTTTGTTTGATGAGAGATTTTAGCTATAATTTTTTCAAGCAGATCTACCTTATAACGTATTATGGTTTGATGTTTAATTATTCAGCTTTAACCTTTTTTCTCTTCAATGCTATAAAGCTTGCTGCCATGCAAACTACCCGTGTTTAATGAGCCATCCTCTTCTAATATTACTGTGTTCTGAACCTATTGTTATATGCATATAAGCATATAGTCGTATATATATGCAGATAGGAATACATAAGAAACGTACTTAGGAAAGAAATATGATTACTTAAAGAAGTTTTTGATTTTATTTCTATGATTTAATTCAAGATAAGCTTTTTCCATGGGGCCATCTTAGTTGGTTGAGGAATTTTTTGCAGTAAGAAAAATGAGCCATTTGATAATACAAAGGGGAATATATAACCCTATTATATGCAATTTATGGTGTAAATGCTGTGTAATATACAATTTGATTTTTTGTTCCGGTTTGAATGGTCTGCATTCATATATTCCTGAAAGACATTTTATATATATAATCAATCTTGTTGATTAATGGGAAAGGCATATCATATTTTAGTTTTAGGAGAAGGGATTGCATAGAAACTAGAGCTCAGTTTGTATACGTTGAAAGTATTAATGATTCCTTTTCTCTCCTTTGTTCTGTTGCCATATGAATTATGGTTGCTTTTTTTTTTTTTTTTTTTTTTTTTTTAATTTATATATCTTCTTGGAGCATAAAGTGTCTTTTCAAGTACTAAATTTATCTTTTTTAAGATGTCAAATTGAGCGGTGATTTTTTGAGGTAAGAGCTAAATTTTGGGCTTTCATTTTTAGGGTAAATTAATTAAGGATATCATCCAAGTGGTATACCCCTACAACATGTGGTTATCCTGTGGTACATTTTGTAATGTTTACCTTTCTTGTGATTAGTTTTATTAGGCATTTTTGTTAGCTTTAATAGAATTTGGTGGTGTGGCATTTGTTAACTCAACTACTCACATGTGAATATTTTAACAAATTTATGTTGTCTTGTGCAAGCTTTATACCAAATTACTTTTGACACTTTGGTTAGTTCCCCCTCAAACGAAAGCCTTTTTCTTCACAATCCAAGTGTCATGCATTACCATCATGAAAATAACACCCTTTACTCAATCATGAGTGGATCGACACATGAGTCTTGCTAGTTCTACTTAGTTGGATCCAATAACAAACACTTGCTCTTGGACTATCAACTCTTGATATGACTTGTTGGGAAGATAAAACCTTGAGGAGACTCTGATAAAAAGACTAATACAATATATAGAGATGCTACTTGAAGCTTGAGTATAAGAGTATAAGTCCAATTATGTTTTATTTAACCACTCATTTTTCTCATTAGTATCCAATATGAAATTTCACTACTCAATTAATTACACTATTCACACGTGAATATTTCAACAACATGTGACAGTAACATTCATTGGAAAAGAATTGAAAAAGAGGATTGTTCTACCTACCTCACATCTCTGGTTCTCACTCTAATTTTCTCTTTCAATCATTATTTTGATTTGTATCTATCTATAAGATGTAAGCTTTAAGGTATAACAATATTTCTCTTTAATTCTCTCATTGTGTGTTGTTGGCACTTGCCACATCATTAAATTTCATTAAATTTAGCATAAATGCCTCATAAAGTAAATCACGCATGATAAGTGTCAAACCACATGGTAATCCTATATTTTAAGGCCATACACATGAATGTTATCTGTTATTTTGCCCATATTTTATGTAAAATGACAGGACCAGATTTTGTTAACTGATACATATTCGTTGGGTATTAGAATTGTACAGTGTCATGGAGATTTTACAAGTACCCATGCCTTTGCTAAAGAATAAAGTTATTGTAGGTGGATGAGAATTTGAGAGAGATTTTTTTCTTTTGGGTAGTAGTTTTGGCCACCCCAGTTATTATGAGAATGTAAGTTTTTGCACGCTTTTTGAGTATTTGAAGTATAGACTTTTTTAACTTGATTATGAGATTGATCTCAAAGGGCCAAATATATATATATATATATATATATGGATAATTCAAAGTTAAAATGGAGGGAATTAGTTAGATTTTTTCGTTGGAAATACCAAATGGCTAATGGTGTGTGGCTAAAACATACATTACCTTTAGAATTAATGGATCCATTTTGCTTGTCAATGTTAATAATTATTGTTTTTACCTCTGTGAAGTTTCTCACTAATGATGGTTTTATGTTTGGAAACTTTTAACTTACCAGTTTGCCCGAATATCCTCCAAGGTGCATGTTTTGTCTCTAAATTATTGGGGAAATTTGCAGAATTTATAAACTGAGTTGATTAGTTTATCTGCATATATTACATATCTATATCTTT
The DNA here is from genome assembly GCA_028216015.1 of Quercus dentata. Lineage (NCBI taxonomy): Eukaryota > Viridiplantae > Streptophyta > Magnoliopsida > Fagales > Fagaceae > Quercus > Quercus dentata. Next base: position 83,792,043 of record CP116445.1, on the reverse strand, counting down.
TTCTTTTTGGCCAGTCAACATTGGGATCTTCGTCTGAATTTTAAAATCTTACTAGTTGATGCACATAGTCATGGAGAAAATGGCAAATGTTCTATATGATGATTGGATAAGGTGAAGGAATCAACAGAAAGTTCTCTACCGATTTGGAAGGGTGGCAACCTAATTGTTTTTAGAGAAAGTGATGGTTTGTTGTTAAAAACTTAATTAATATATTCACACTTATGGTTTGATTCCGAAATTCCAATTAACCCCAATGGGGAAAAAGGTTTAGCCCAATATGCTGATTCTTGATTAATTCCATAATACTAACAGTGTAATTCTTCCACAAACGAGAAGAAAGACCTCATTCAAATCTTCCTTTCCTACTTGTTTTAGTTAAAAACTAAAAATACTTGGTCAAATTCAAATTATTTTAATATCACTAAAATAGGTAATGTCAAACTCAGTAAGTATAAAATCCCCTATTATTTTGACTATTGTGAATGGGCTTTTGCTATATTCAAACTCTTTCATATCCCCTAGCTAGGACAGATTGATGAACTGTGAACATTTCCATTTGGTGAACCGTACATAATTCAATACTTTTTCTCGACCTATGGTGACACTGAAACATAATAAAATGGAAGACTTTGGGGCTTTTGGCACATGATTTTCTTCCATGTGAGTTGTTTAGCATTGGAGGGAAAGCTAAGCGGCGTGATTAACTAAGTACTATTTTATTTTTTATTTTTTATTTTTTATGGATTTGAGAGCCTGGGACTTGTGCTCTTTTTCTTTTATTTTTATTTTTTTACACAAAAAAATAAAAGAAAAACCAAATACTTATATATATATATATATATTCCCATTTACCATTTCAATTAAATAACAGATAAACCTTAGGCTCTTTTGTTTTTGTTCCTAATTAAACTGTTGGTTGTGATCTCACGCTATTTTGATTGGTAGCGAATAGATTCACGGGTTGTTCTACTGGGCAGGTTTACCATAATTAGTTATTACTACATTGCTTGAGAAGTTATTATTACCACTTACCAGGGTGTATCCATAGCACTTGTCAGCGAATCCATAGGCCACTCAATAATGTTAATATTTATCGGGCTTGACTAGCCTCAGAACAAGCTTTAATTGTAAGCAGCAGAGGTATTGAACATGGTCTAGCTTCAACAAAAGCCCGAAGGCATTAAAGAGGTTCTGTTCAATGTTCTCACGTTTGTAAATGAGATATTTTAGAAAAAATAATAATACAAACTATTTTACAATATTTTTATAAATTGTTAATGTAGTAAATTTTTACTGAATTTCATTTGGGTCGACCATTGACATCATTTTTTTTACTTGTTAATAACTACTCATTATATCAATCACATCAATATTTTATAAAAAAAATTTGTAAAATAATTTGTACTTTTACCATTTTTTAAAGAAAACTTTTTATATTATTTTCATGAGAAATATAAAAATTGTTAAAAAATTAGTTTTTTTTTTAAATATTTTATAAATTAATGTTTTTAGGGCATCTATTAATTTTTGTTTACTTAAAGGAAATATATACTTTTTTTTTTCTAAAACAAACACACACAACAAGAGGAATGAAATTTTTACATAAAAAATACCATAAACTCTACTTAAAAGCGTTGGAGTTTACTTTAATTGGGGGACGGCCCAACATAATTTGAGACCTAAGGCGAAAAATTTATGCGGGGCCTTTAATATGTAAATATTAATTAAACAAAATTATTTAATACTAATCAAATTAAGGTTAATTTGATACATTAAATACATAAATAATACCAACTAGACTAATTTTAATTTCATATAGAGAATTGAATATCATAGTTGAATTATAAATATTAATAAAAAAAATAAAAATATATTGCGATTGAAACAGATACTTTATTTTGGATATAAGACGATGCATAGTTAAATAAAGCTGTAATCTAATTTTTAATTTTATATTTTGATTTTAAGAGAGATATATATATTATTTGGTGTGTGATTTTGTAGGATATTAGTTTACAAAAAATCAAAATCTCAAACTATCAGGGGAGATTAATCTATAATTGATGATTTAACATATTTGCAACATCTTTTTGAAATATTTTAGGGTTTCAATTGAGTTAAGGTTCTATTGGTCTCGTAATTTGAGAGTCTTAATAGAAATGAAAAAGAAAAATGTGCTAATTAAAAACACTATAAAATGTTCAAAATATAATGTGACATTGTCTCTCATTGATGAACTTTATCAATTTAACTAATGAATGTTTATATCACTTTTTTGTGATTAATAACATGACAATTTGTAAGCTAATAGTAAAATTTGTAGTATCCTTAACATCACTAATAAAAAAAATGTACAACCTTTAGAAAATATATATATAGTTTTATAAAAATTTAGGCATTTAATTATTGAAAGTGAAGCCTTTTTTCCTAAGAGTTTTTTTGTTTTTTGGTGGGGCCTTAGGCCTAGGCCTAACTTTAAAAGACCTTGAGCCGGCCCTGCTTCTAACCAAAGAGAAAACAATATAACAAAAAAGAGAGGGAAATAGTGAGTTTTAATTGACTTATTGACCGACCCCCTAAACACCATTTTTTTGTGTGTGTTTGTAATGTGTGTGGGAAAGTAAAAAAACGAGAAGGTGTGGAGGAGTACTACATAAAGCAATTACAAAATTCAGAAAATGGTTGTGTCCTTTTAGTTTTACCTTATAAGCTTAGTTTTTAGTTTTTATGTACAATTTTTTAAAGTTTTATTTTATTTTATTTTTTTCACTTTTTTGAAATACAAGTATAATTTAGTAAAAAAAGTTGAATAAGCTTTCCTAAACAAACACTAATTGGTTAAATTTTGTTTATTGAATAAAAGACTTGAGTTTGAATCTCGCCAACTAAAATCCTTATTGATATTTCGACCTAATAATAAAGAGCAATCATATATAAATATAAATCTTATCGTATCTATGAAAAAAATAAATAATAAATAAAATGGAAAAAAAAAAAAAAATCTCAAGCTAAACGTTCCCTGCACACTTATTTATATCATTTGGATTGTTGGTAAAGTTCATTACCCCTTCGAAATACATTGTCCATGAATGTATAAACTTATTTGAAAAGTCGATCTAAGGCTTGCAACATGATTAGATTGTTGAATAAGTTCTTGTTCCCAGATGTTGAAATTTTTGAGTAAGGGCTGCGTTTGACCATGGAATTCCAAGATTGAGAAAGTTATGGGATTTGCAGTAAGATCTTTGAATTATTTACTAGTTAAACACCTTTTCTGAGACAAAGTATAGCTGCTACTTGCTAGTCCTTTAACTAGAAAATGATATCCCATGTGATTCTTAGCCCTTCTATTGATTCCTACAGCTCTGAAAACTTGGTATAATTACCAATCCAACTAAGTTGTTATAACTAAAAGTCATTCACTTCCCTATTAACAATGCGGAATGGCTGATGTGTATAAATCTATAAATTGGAGCTGTATCATTTGCAAGAGATCTCTATAGGTACATGCATGTCTAAGTCTTATTTTGCAATTCTAGGAGCTGGATTATAAACAACCTTCCATAAGTGTGAAGGTTTTGCTACCAAACTCTTCATCTGGGGTCTCCTTGAAGGCCATTTTGTACCAAAAGGTGGAGGCTCTCACTGAACTTAAGAATAGAAGCAACGTAATTGGGCTCAATTCTCAAAGACATTCTTGCACTCTCCGGCCCTTGGCTATTAGGTAAGACCAACTTCATCAGGAATCAAGCTTGTAGCTTTATCAAATTCAAGCTCGAAGACAGAAAAATTTGAACTCTTAATCCTTAAAATACAGTCTAATAAGATACAAGATTGAATTCACCACACTATAATTGTCTGTGTTATAAGTGCACTTAGAATACCTTTTACGCTTATTAGTATGTTTAAAAATTGTTGAAAAATCATGAAATTGGATTGGCTATGAATGGATCAGGAAATGTAGTTTTTTATTTATAAATTGCATAAAAATCAGAACTCAAAACTAGTTTAATTGAACTTTCGATTATAAAATAAAGTAATTAAAATTAAAATTGATATAATTTTATCCTAAAAAATTCAGAAGAAGATTGTATTAGATATACAGCTTGTCAAATAAACTATAAAATATCTTGATGCGTGTAGATTGAGAACATGATTTTGATTATTTTAAGGATATCCCACATGCTTAGGACAATAAGATGCTTTTGGTAGGGTCCAAGTTTGATGTGATACATGGCAGTTCAAACCAAAAACAAATTAAATTCTATAATTTTAGTGTCTATTTGGCATAATTAATTTTACCAACTTATTTTACTATTCAGTTTATTTTTGCTACTATTCATGGGTCTCATTACACTTTACTTTTTGGTACTATTCATAAGTCCCACTGTACTATTTCAGCTAATCTTTATCTTTATCTACAAGATCTTTTAGTAAAAAGTTTTCAGTTTCTGCAAAATAAGCGAATCCTAAATAAATCCTTAGGATGATAATTAGAATCTGCCTATTTTATTGAAATTGAAAACTTTTTCTGAAAGATCTTGTAAATAAGGGTAAAAGTTAACTGAAATAGTATGGTGGGACCCATAAATAATACCAAAAAGTGCAGTGGGACCTATGAATAATAGGAAAAATAAGTTGAAATGTAATATAAGTTGGCAAAAATTATTTTTGCCAAATGAACACTTAGCATTAAAGTTCTATAATTTCATTAGTTTCAAATTGCATCAATTATTTGAAATCCCTAATCAAATTCGAGAAATTTAGGATTAAAATTGATACTAATTCAAACATCTAGGTTAAATTCAAAACTAAGAAATTATAAAAAATAATTTGGGTAAACTACAAATTTGGTCTTTATCGTTTATGTCATATTTTAATTTAGTCTCTAATCTTTCAATTGTGTCAATTTAGTGCCTAATCTTTCAGTGTCATGACAATTTAATCTTTGTTGTTATCTCTTAGATGAAAATTGCTAATGTGACTAATAGATAAAATAAAAAATTAGTTTTCGTCATGCGGTGATAAGTTAATTTTATATTTTGGTCGTTAACCATGTTAGCAATTTTCATTTGAAGTGTTAATGACAATGACTAAATTAACTCTACAATGTAAGGTTAGAGACTAAATTGACAAAATTAAAAAATTATGAACCAAATAAAATATTGTGTAAAGGATAATGACTAAACAAGTATATATATATATATTGGGCTAAATGACGAAATACGTCATTTATCCAAAAAAAAAAAAAACAAACTGAAGCTTGAGGCCCAAGGCCCAGAAAAGGTTGGTGACGCGGTCTCGGACCGAGTGGTTGATGTAATTTCTAGACCGATATAACAATGAGTGGCTGTGGGTGTGGCGGGCACAGCTTAAAAAAAAAAAAGAAACCATAAATAAAATTAAACAAATACTAATCCCCAAATCTAAATTAAAAGCAAAAGATTAAGAAATTAAAAATCCACCCAAAAATATAAATATAAATCACAAAGCGATCAGTTTTAATATCTCTTATTTATTATTAAACTCACAGAAACAGGGAGAGCTGTGTTAGTCCAGTTTTGGCGATGATGACTACTACTACTACTCTTCAAGTTCAAGTTCAAGCTCAAGCTTCTTCTTCCTTCGCCATTCGCATTCCTCCCTCCTCATTCACTTCTCCTCTCACTCGCTCCCCTCACCGCTTTGTCGTTCGAGCCGCAGGTAACCCAAAAACAAATACAAAAAATCAACATTTTCTTTATTTTCTTCTTCGTTGTTTAACTTTTTAAGTAATTTTGTTTCAAACATTAGTTTCTGGAAGCTTCGACAGTGTGTGTGTGTGTGTGTGAGAGAGAGATATGCTGTAATTGAATTTAACTGTTGAAGTTATAGTTCTACCTGTTTGTTTCGGAAGAAAATGTTATCCGGAAAATGACTTAGTTTGGTTACTTATTAATTTTCCTGTTTGTTTGGTTGTGACTCTCAAAATGAGTTAGAAAACATTTTTTTTGTTGTTTCGTTAGCGCTAACTCCATATAATCATAAAAAAAAAAAAAAAAAAAAAAAAAAAAAACCTCAAATGGGAGAGTAGGGTCTAAATTCAGAATCTATGCAAAATATTAAGTAGGAAAACAATTGATTTGGGCAAAAAAAAATAAAAATAAAAAAAGTTATCATTGGCAAAGTTTTTCTAGGCCATTAACTATGGAAAATGTTTTCCTTTGATTTGACAAATAAAATAAAATATCTTTTTTTTTTTTAATTTTAATTTTAATTTTAAATTTGATTTGATTTGAATTGGTTGCTCTTTCAGTGGACCCTTCGGAGAAGTCTATTGAGATAATGAGGAAGTTCTCCGAGCAGTATGCTCGTAAATCGGGAACATACTTCTGTGTGGACAAGGGAGTGACTTCTGTTGTTATCAAGGTACATATTGGCAGTGGATTGTATTTGCCACAGTATTTTGATGATGAATATTGAATTCATGTATTTGTTTTCCCTTTTGCATATTGGAATTCTTCGCTTAAATATAATATTTGACATTCCTCATCAGTATATAATAACAATAATAATAATTTGTTTGAGAGTCTTGGGGTAATGAGCTATATTAAGTGGGGAACTTGGGTAGGTATTTTAACCAGGAAGCACAAACACTTCATTTTAAAGTGTCGAACCCATGTCGTAATGGTAGTGTTTTGTTGGTTAGTAAACATTTGTTTATTTTCTAATTTGACACCCCATAAGCACAGTTGTATGGTCTTGATAACATACTGCTCTAGTGCTTATGAGTTTCTCCCCAATGCAGTTTGTGAGTTTCACCCCCATTGCAGCTACATTCTTCCTTCATATTTATTTTTTTAAGCTCCAGAAATGTTCCATGCTGGGGCAAAAATATTCTAAAATGAAACTGTGACAGCATCCTACAACACTATGATACTTGTTTCAGCTTTGTAACTGCACCCCTGTGTTATATGACATGACATGGTTTTGGGCATGGAATCATCTTGCGCCAGTGTGGGTTGAGTGTCAAATTCAGCCAATCAGAATATGATTTAAGGGCTTTGCAATTTTGAATTATAGTACGAACTGCAATAAGATTTACTTTATACTTTAGATTAAAGCATATTACATCTGATGAATAGCATCAAAAATTTATGAGAGAAGGATTTTCCTTAGCTTTGTGAATTCTGATATCCTGTTGCTCATTAACATTTGTTTTCTAGTTACCTTACCACTGACCATTGAGTGTCAAATCTGTTTTTTCTTTAATGTTCAATTTTGTCTTCTGAGCTTTAGAATAGAGGTTCTGTCTTTCTGTCCTACCTAATTAAATCTCAGGGCGGAGCCAAGACTAAGGTATAATATTCTTTCGTGTAAAATAAGCAAGATGATTACACCTGGATGTCTATCATGTCAAGTTGCTTTATTACTGTGCATAACTGCATATTTATTTTTATGAACATGGTGCACTTATGCACATAACCAAGGTTCTTTATAGTAAGAACTGGTTATCAGGCTGAGTTGATCTTTAAGAAATGAGGCACCAAATGTCTACCAAGGTCCAAAAATGGATAGCCTCTCATATACCCATTTGGTTTCAAACCTTTATCCAATAATTCTTTTATATATTGTGTTCTGTCTTTTAGACTTATGCAAATGAGGGCATTGTATTCTATTTTCTCCTCCCTGGGCCAACTTACCTCCAATATCCCGTCAATTGGTAATAAGTCTTTTTGTTGTTCCAAACTTTTTATCCTAGCAAGGGAACAATTGTAACCAATTATATTAATTCTACTAACCTCTTAATATAAGTAAGAAATTTTATTAGAAGTATAGAAAAAGCATATCCAAGTACATAGGTTGTGTACTTGGAAGGCAACACAAATCAACTAAACTTACAAAAATCAAGAAACTTTAGTAAATTATAGATTGGATGACCACATAAAGTGGCCATCCTATCATAGAAGGCATGTAATAAGATCATATTAAGATCCATTGTGGCTCGTTCTATTCCTTCAAATGTATGGCTATTGCTTTCTATCCAAATGGTCCACATTAAGCACAAGCCACAAGTGGATCACATTCCAAACATTACCATTCCAGTGTCTAGACTCTAGAAAGCCTCCTTCCAACAATCCAACAAATCAATTACCCCACTAGGCATGATCCACTGCACCCCAAATAAACATAGCACTAGAGACCGTAATTCTCTTGCAATATCGCAATTTAGAAGCAATGTTCAAATGATTCTCCATCTTCTTGCACATACAGTATGATTCCACAACAAGTATGTTTCTTCTTTGATAGTTGTCTATCGTTAGAATTTTCCCTAAGGTTGCTGTCCATGTAAGAAACAAGCTACTTAACCCTCCAAATACCTTTTTGTGGAAAAGACTGCACACCTCCAGCATATAGCACTCTATATATGGATTTTACCTTGAATAATCTGCTTCTTGATGGCATTCAAGAGATCCAGCCTTCAGTAACCTTTGTGGAATAAATGTATTTATCATTCTGCTACCCAGGTAAGAAAATGAATGAAATTCCTAAACCAAGGAGAAAAAGAGATAATGTTAACCAATTACTTTCAATCCTAGAAAGTAAATGATTAGGTCTTAGGCCCAACTGCTAGCAGGCTCCATCCATGAGGTCAATAGTGGGGCCGTCTTCTTCTTGCATTGTGGTCCATAAGCATGCGTGATTGTAACCTTGTATCTTGTGTCTGCACCACATTGGTAAGAGGGTTCTAAAACATAGCTTGTTCTAGTATTTTGCTGGATGACTGGTTGCAACTTCTTATGGCCCATCCCTGAATATGTTCTCTAATTATTTGGTGTAACATATTCATGTTAGAGCACTGAATTATTTTTTGCTTGTTCGTAAGGGTGATCCTCCCATTCTTGGGAGTTTAGTGTGTTTGCCTTCTGTTTTAAATTGGTTTCCCTTATAATCTGAAGGCCCTTCACATTCCAACTTGTGAATTCTATCAAATAATTTTGAATGATAATGTAGGCATGGTGACTTCTTAAACACACAAGCATAACATCATTGGTGAGATGGATTGGGGGGATATGGTCAGTTGTTCCTTTGTGTCTCATGTGGTGTCTATAGAGAGAATGGGATCCTGGGGCTTTGATTAAGGGTCAGGAAGTCAGCATGATGAAGTTGAAATACTTACTTCTAAAATCCTTATATGAGGGGACTATGTCCTTTTTCCTTTCTATTGAGGAGCTTCTCTTAGCTGCTGCCGTTTGTTTTTCACTTTGTTTATTTGTTTTTATTTTTCGTTTCTTTTTGTGCTTCCTAATTTTGTATACAGTCTGTGTTTTGTAGCACTATCTAAGTTTTTGCAATGAAATTATTTACTTATCAACATCATATCTATCACTGAAATGATGTTCTATTTCAAATTTAGCTGTTTGTACCATTCAATGTAAATTTTGTGCAAAATCTAGAAATTGACTTTCACTCAAAAGATCAGAAAGATACAAGTAATAGACATGGATGCACTGTTGCAAACTGTTCTCATGGATAGTGAAACCAGATCTTTCTTAAATTTAGGGATGCACTTGATAAGAATGCAGAAGATTAAATATGAAAAATGTCATTTCCAATGTGATTTTTAAATGTTGAACTCATTTTGTTGTTGGTTACTTTTCTTTATTTCAGTCTTTCCATTGCATCTACCTTTATTTGTTGAAAACCATTTAGTAGTAACATATTTAAAAGAAACTTATCTTCAAATTTGAACAGGGATTGGCTGACCATAAAGATTCATTGGGTGCACCACTATGCCCTTGTCGGTAAATATTTTCTCTTTGACCCTTGTTTTTAACCAGATATTTTTCTGTATGTGCTATACTTCCAGTGGATCTCTAACTGGTTTTTAAGGTCAATATTAATTTATATTCATTCATTTCATAATCCAAGTATGCACCTATTCTGTTTCAGACATTATGATGACAAACCTGCCGAGGTTGGTCAGGGGTTTTGGAACTGTCCATGTGTTCCTATGAGAGAAAGGTAAATATATATTTATTATTTCAAGATGATATGCAGCAAATTGACAGATGCATGCATTTGAATGTTGTAGTTGGATTTTATCATAGTTGTAATACTTATAAGCTTAAGATTGTTGGTACTCAAGTTGATGAACTTAAAGGTAAATGTCCTGTGTTTTCAAGGATGATTGCTTGTTGTTGCTAAGCTTCTATCAAGGAAATCAAAATCATGCTTTGCAATGTCTTGACCGTGCTTGTTATGAAATATAAGCACTTAATGGCTATGTAGGATTTATGTTGATATATTTTAGTCTTTTCATCATTGGAATTATGAAATTGAATTAGTTTCTTGGTTCAGTCATAAGTCAAACTTGAACTTTTAGTCAGTGATGGCAGAAAAATTTCTCCCTTTGTCTCTCAATAATAGTCTATACTTCCTGTTTTTTGGCTGTATCTAAGTAATAGTTCATTGTCAAAAAGGTGCAGAATAATTTTTTACACTCCCTATAAATAATTGCCTTTTTCAATTGTATTTATTACCAACAAAAAAAAAATGATAGCCTTTTCACTTTCAAAATAAATGTAAGGGATAATGTTGGAAAATTAAAATACTGGGGTAGGTAAGAGGGTTTTTTTATTACTTTTCCTTAAAAGTTATATATTTTTAAGTTGGAATATTATTTTGAGATAGAGGGACCATTTAGTTTTGGTAAATGATGATATAGTTCCTAGAGAAGTAGAAATCTTTTTTGTGTTTTCTTTTTTAACTAATATAAAGCATATTATAGGATTTAAAATTTAAGAAAAGAGATTGATATTGTATGTGTATATAAACACGCACACACTAACTTGATATAAAACCATTAGAGAGGGCATAAGATTTACAAGTACAGTAGATTCAACTTTTTTTTTTTTTTGTTTATAAGTTCAGATGATTCACCTTAGTTTGGCTCAAAGTCTCCCCTGCCTTATGGTGTGGAGTTTAGATTATTCTAGCTACAAGAATGGTTAGATTCTATAGGAATCCAATTGCATGGAGTTAAGAGGTAGGTAGGTAATGCTATATAAAAAAAAGTTGGCTAGGGTTGTTTCCTTTTGTGCCAAAAAAAGAAACCATTTGCACTGTTAAGAAACAGAATATGGATGCCAATTGAGCTAACAATGGAAGATAATGTCCTCCAATTATCTTACAGACCCTTAGATTAAATAGCAAGACAGTACATAGATAATATGAGTTTGGCGCAGATGTTAATTTCAGTTGAATCCTTTGCAAAAGTCCTACCAGTTTAAATTCTATTGGTATCTGTAACAGCTCATAGCCAGTGCAAGGTTGGGCACAGCAAATTAGTTGGAAGAGTTACGTGAGAGAAAGGGACAAAGTTTCAAGTAAAAAAAATTGTTGTTGTTGAAATTCTATTTAGAGGCCACAAGGATATCCATTGAGAGTATTAATTAGCTGTTCCAATTCAGGATATGGGTGGCAGCATGTATTGGGACTTTGTTAAATCTTATTGAAATGTAGATTTGCTTCAAGTAAAATTTAATACTGACTAATTTTAATGTCATTTTAACGTTATGCATGGGTGAGATATCAGTATTGCATTATGGAAGTCATACAATAATTTGTATCTTGGTTCTCTTTGTCAAAATGATAAAAGTATATTGATGGCATCAAGATTTGTTAATGTCAGAATATATATTTTGTCTAAGCCATGGCTCATATGATGTTTATAAACATTTTGAACTCTATATTGATCTCTATAATATATTCTTCAAGAAATTGGATGATTGCTTGAAAATTTGCATTCTGTAATCTAAGGAATAGGTATTTGTTTAACTTATCCCCCCCAAAATATATATGTGTGTGTGTGTGTGTATTGTTAAAATATTATGCTATTAGAGGTAGTAGTTACTTTTTCTTGAACATGGCTTGAGAATTGTAAGCTTATCTACCCATCTAAATCTTTAAAATGTGAACTTGCAAGCAATTGCAGATCATCATTTTCTTCAATTACTAATTTTCATATTTGTAAATTTGGTCTTTCAAATTAATCATAAGATTGCCCTTGGCAGGAAGTCTAATATGTGAACTTGCAAGCAATTGCAGATCATCATTTTCTTCAATTACTTATTTAGTTATTTTTGTATGTGTAAATTTGGCCTTTCAAATTAATCTTAAGTTGCCCTTGGCAGGAAGGAATGCCACTGCATGCTCTTTCTTACTCCTGACAATGATTTTGCTGGCAAGGAACAGGTAATTGTTTACACGGTTTTTTTGTTTCACTAGATTTACTTTGATATGATACTCATTATATCAAAAGGTGGAGGATACTAAGCTCTTTTCATAGGTTGGACTTAACATGTTGAAGCTTGTTTATGATGCTGGATTGCCATCAAAATTTTCAAAAACAAGACTCCAATATTAGACAGTCGCCTCATTTTTTGACATGCATTCACTGGTGCACCTGCACTCACAGACAGACTTTTTTTTTTTTTTTGCTTATTTCACCGCCATCATCATCATCATCTTGCAATAACTGCAACTATTACTACTACTAAATTTCTTCTAATTATCATGGTTATAGTTATACATGTTCTAATTAGAATTGTTTTTCTTTGGTACAAATCCAACTTTGTTTACCGTTGCAGACTATCTCCTTGGACGAGATCAGAGCAACAACAGCAAATATATAACATGGTTTAGTGTATCATAATTACTTGTTTAAGCAGTGAATTACCTGTATTAGGCAAAAAATAATCATCATTGTATGTATATTTGTATCCTAATCAGGATCCATATCTGGCTTTTCCTATTTCCTATTATGTACTTTTAATTTGCATAGTTCTCTATAGTTCTCAGTGCCACAAATGTGAGAGAGAACTTAAAATGGAATGCTGGGGGCCCCGAAGTGTAGACATTTAACGCCAACCCCACCAACAAGGCAATCGCTGGTTCTCTATCATGACCTCCGCAAGAAAAGAATAGTTGGGTTCATAACAAAAGATAAATGCTAATTTCTTTCTGCTCCTTGGGACACTTTCTTTACTATAGCCAGGACCTTGACTTGCATTAGGCATATCATATTCTTATCTTATTGGTATTACCACAGCAATAATGAATTATTTAGGGGGCCCTGGTGCCTGTCTGTTATACTCCACTAAAGACTTTTGTTCTATGTGAATGCAATGACAATCCTCAAAACGTATTTACGAACTTTTCTTAAATAAGAACATAGTATCAATCATTTTTGGCCATAATATATGCATGGGTATAGCACATCAATTGGATCTCTTCTCATTGGAGGGTTCTCAAAAGGAAAAGGCAACATATCATAATTGGCTAACAAAGTAGAAATTGAGCAATTAATCCAACAAATGAACAATTGACTTTGAACTATATTATGGGTAAACAGTAATGCCATGATCAAATTAGAACACAAATAACACTATGGTCTGTGGCTTAATTATTAGAGTCTTGGTGCAGAGGGGGTATGTGGTGCAATAAGCATATGTAACACCCTTGTCACATGGGGTTGGAGGCATTACAAATGTCTATTACACTATATCTTTTTTCTATGGCGTAGGTTGTAGGGTATGTCGCAAATTCGAACTCACCAAGAGCAATGACATAAATTCATTCAATTCAAGGATTATTGTATTCTAGTGCGTGCAACAACTAGATCCTTAGGTGCAGTTTAAATCAGGTTATTGTTTAATCCAAATGAGGCAGTGGCCATAAATCCTCTTTGACTCCTCAAAATTTACATTTCAAATCCACGTGTTTTGGTGTATGCAACCATTAGATCCTTAAGTGGGGCTGAAATCAAACTATGGTTTAACCCACATCAAGAGCTAGTTTAGGTTTATTTTATATTTGAAAGAAACAAAATTTAGTAACTAATTTGAGTGCCATATTTTGAATAAGAAAGTTGTACATTTTGAGCCTAATGATTATTTTGAGTGCTATATATATATATATATATACTCTTCACAATTTGACTTGGTTCTATAACAAATTTTCAATAATAATTTTGGAAAGTGCTGTAATTAAATTAATTCTATTTATATTTTAAAGAATGGTAATAAGTTTATATTGTATTATCAGTATAAGATCGTAAACACATTTGTTTAGTTTACAATGTAAATCTTATATTACAAATACAACATAAACAAATAATTTTCCTTAATAAAATATAAATAGTTCAATTCTTTTATTTTTTTTAGAAATTATTTATTAAAAAAAGATTAAAAAAAAAAAAAAAACCAAATCGGTAATTGAATACTATCAACGGGTTTTTTGGTGTAGGCGAGAATTGAACATCGGATATCTTATTCAATCATCTGAGATTTTACCATTTGAGCTAACTAAAACCCACAACTTAACCTTTTTGTTTTTTTGCTAATCAAAACCCACAACTTAACCTTATATTTACTAATGGAAAGAATTGAATACAACAATATGTTACATGTAAATGTTAACTAATTAACTATACCAATTTTGTTGATTTATTGATACATACATTGCCATTGGAGATGCAAGAGCGTCGCGAGACTCGCGACCCATTACATTGACTTGTCTGATTGACCCACGTCACCCTCTCGACTAACATTCTTTTTAGAACTTCTTCACAAAGAAAACTTCTTCCGTTCCCACCATTCTCTTTCGCATCTTCTTCTTCTTCTTTGCTTGGAAATATCACGGCAATTAGGGTTCCCCAACCAAAAAAAATCATTGAAAATGTCAGTCATCTACTTAGCTCTCTCTTAAATATCTTCAAAGCTTCCATCTTCCTCGCTCACTTCTCAGGTCTCCTACAATGTCCAAGCCACGTGTCACCATCACTCTCGGCCGCTCTGGTGGTCAGGTACACACATACATGTTCTTTTGTTTTTGGTTTTTTCTGAGTTAGTTTAATGATTTTCTGTCTGTTTGGTTGCTGGGAAAACAAGAAAGCTGACTTTTTTGCTTTTGGGGTTGGCAATTTAAGAATAATAAGTGGGTGATTTGATAAGCTAAAGCTGTGGGGTTGGTTATTTTGGTGATTATTTAACTTGGAGCTTGTTGGGTTTGTTTGAGTTGTTTGTTTTGTTGCGTGATCCTAATTCTGCATACCCTTTTTTATGCCTGCTTGTGCTTGTATTTATTGACTAGTTTTCGGATTTGGGTTTTGGAGAAGGAACTGGGTTTTTATTTTTTGGTTAATTTGAGTTTAACTCATTGAATATGTGAGTTGATTTGGTGAATTTGGGACTCGGGTTTGTTTTATAAGTAACTAATTTTGTTGGTTAAGTTGAGCTTAGCTTGTCGGACCATGTGAACTGATTGGTGAGTTTTCGGATACAGTTTTTGGGGAAGTAACTAATTTTGTTGGTTAAATTGAGATTAATTTTGTTGCTTGTGTGAATTGGTGGGCGAGTTATTGGATTTGGGTTTTAGAGAAGTAACTTGTTTTGATGATTAGATTGAGTTTAGTTCATTTGTATTTGCGTTGTGTGTGTTGTTTTGTTGATTCAATGTTTGTGTGCTTCAATTCTTTTGCAGGTAGTAAAGGGGGAAGGAAATAGATCAGGCTATGCCCACGCACATCCTAGAGCTAATGGAAGCAAATGGTCCAGGGAAGAGAGATATAGGAGTAACGCCAATGGTTTTTGGTCCCCAAACAAGCGGTGCGTGTTGTTTAGTTGCTTTGTGAATTTAAACTGATTGAGTATAATTTGTCAGTATTTTATGATGGTCTAGATTGATGGTTTTAGGGATTTCAGGTTACCATTATGCTAGGACCATATAGGCTGTTGAGACAATTAAATACCTTTCATGATTACTGAGGAAAAATAGGAGAAGCTTTATGCTTTATTCAGTTGCTGCAAAATTAGAGAGAAGAGACAGGAGTTTAAACCTTGGTTATAGCAGGGGGTGAGTTTAGTGGCATTCTTCCCAGCTTCTTTTCCAAAAGCATCACCAGGGTCAAGGTGGTCTAGGGCAGTGTTTTCTTTGAAATTCTAATGCGTTTTAAAGTGATGAAAATTCTTTGAACATTTTGATTCCTGTCTTATTGCTCATGGAAACCTAATTTCATTTAAAACAGGGTCTCATGGATTGATTTATGGTATTCAGAGAATTAGTTGTCCATGTTTCTGATTCAGTTGTTACAAAAAATGTTTTTAGTTTAATATTGATGGGTGTATGTCATTTACAGGCAGCAAAGTAATGGTATCAATCGGGGTCGCGGTGACATTGGAGTGCATGGTGACTACTTATCTTTTATTATATAAGCTTTTTATATCGTTTCTAGTTCTTTATATGTTTCACTGCCCTAACTCTGATGCCCTGATTCATTTGAAGATTCCCAGATGAATCCAAATGATCTGCGTTTGAAACTGATAAACAAAAGAAAGATGAAGCGAATTCCAAGGGTTTTTGAAGAGAGAAGAAAGATGGACCAAAGTCAAAGGTTGTCAAAAACTATTCAGCCTGCAAGGCATAACATGCAGCAGCAAAGGTCTGAATTAAAAGGACGTGCTTTTTTGTGGCGAACGCCAGCCACAGAACGACCTAGATCCCCAAATAGAAATCTGAAACCTTCTAGGGGACTCTCACCACAAAGAAATTTCAATGAGCTGCACCAAGTACCATCGCTAAGGGCAGCTGATAATTCAAGAACTAGATGGTTTTTAAGCAATGATGGTGCTTCTAGGCCAACAGGACCTCTAACTGTCAAAGGTCCTGATACTTCAGAGCTAGTTATGCAGCTTACACCAATAGGTGGCATTGGGCAGAAAAGTTTTCATTCAGTATGATTTTTTCCCCCTGCTGCACTGTTTTAGCTAAATTTAAGAGGATTTGGTTTGTGTTTGTGAGGTTATCTAGATTAATGGTTGTGTATAATTGCTTTTGGTCATCTAATGTTATGTATTAATCATGCTCTGTTGAATGGAATTTTAAAAGCTGGAGGAATCTCACACTGTCCCTAGCCTGTTGCAATCGCTTGGTTTGGGGAAATATAGCATTCATTTCCGGGCTGAAGAGGTAAGTAACCTGCATCTATCCAATCTTTTGAAAGAAAAATTTCCTGAGGATAAGTTTTTCTGTGGTGAATGTTTGACCTTTCCATATTTTGAATGGAAAGTATAAGCCAGTGATGTGATTTCTGAGAGAGCAAGATAGATTTTTTGTGATGGTTTATGTTTCGAGCAATAGCAATATGAGTCTGTAGCCTGTACAGAGTGGTGACTGGGATATGCATAAACAAAAATCATTTAATACTTGGTTCATCTGATCATAGGTGGACATGACTGCATTGAAGCAGATGGGTGATAAGGACCTCAAAGATATGGGGATACCAATGGTACCGTGCTTTCACTCTCTTGAAATTTGACAACTGTTTAATTTTGTTTTGCTGTGAAAAAGTTTCTTTATTGGTACCTTTCAATAATATCAAAGCATCAAATAAGCTACAGGCTTGAACCCCCTCTGTGTTGCTTACTTATGTTATCATGATTTTCTTATTCTACCTTGAGGCTTTTTTTTTTTTTTTTTTTTCCCTAAGTTCAGCTTGGTGTAAATACTGATTACTGACTGCAGCTAAAAGAAACATTATCATGTAGGGGCTGATCAAAATTCTTTTAGTCTAATGTGAGCCCAATAAATTGTATGGAAATAAGTTCAGCTCAGTGTAAATACGGACTGCTGACTGCAGCTGAAAGGCCCCTTTACGGGCCAATCACCTTGAACTGACTTGTATATCATCTTCATTTCATGTATAGATGTCCAATGGAAAACAATTAATCTGTTCTCACAAAAGCTGTTTGACATGCAGGGACCGAGGAAGAAGATTCTTCTTGCTCTGTGGCCTCATTCCAGACGAGAACAACCATAGCTGCAAACTTTTATTGGCTGCACTTTGGAGTTTATTTGTTACATCTATTACTTATAGCTCGAGTAAATATAGACAAGCATGGGGAGTGTAAGTATTTTTAGGTGGAGATATGAGTGTGTTGCTTTTCAAGAACCTGAAATCTGTCTTGGAGAAAAAAATGGAACGGTTTATATATGTAATGGGATATGGACGGTTGTGCTAGTGAAACATCTAACTATTTGTTTAATCAAGATAATTTTTATTCTCATTTTGCATATTGATTTGGAATGATTCGTTTGTGTTTGGATTATCTTTTTATTGAAACTTGGCAAAAGTATAACTGTACACAAGCAAATAGTTTAAAAGACTGAAAGCTAAGAGCTAATCCAAACCAACCCGAAAGCATATTCAATCTATAGGATATTGCATAGGTGAGAAGGTCAATATGATAATTTCTGCATGCTTGACTGGAAACATAGGTTCACTGGTACAAATTTCGTTAAAATTTGTTGAGACTTTTTGGAGTATAAATTCACCCAATACAACTCCACTATGCTGTAAACATAGCAAAAAACATGAGTTCTATGCAATTGTGATATTGATTGGTGAATGTGATGCTTAACTAGCTGGATTGGAGAGATGATTAAGATCATTGAAAGCACACAATCAATTACCAACATTCTGTCAGATAATCTTTATCAAAATAATTTTCCTACAATGAATTGTAAAACTAAATCTAAAACACATGTATACGATCTTTATCAATATGCTTTAACAGATGAAGGTGTACTGGGAGTAGACGCAGAACCATGTCCACTCTTGCTTCCACAATCTTTTCCATTCCTCGAAGCCATAGCAGCCAAAAACCTATCATTCCATCTTCCCTTACCCTCCACCACAGTAGCCGCTGCCGCTGCCTTTTTGCACACATGGTCAGCCGGGAATCGATGCTTCAAGCACACCTTCAATTGGCAAGTCTTGCACGTACTTGTATTCGAAAAGGTCAGTATCTCCTTGCACCGCCTAACAGGACACGTTGGTTTCTTCTTCTTCTTGGGGTCACAATTACCAGACTTCTCATGCTTCTCCAACATAGCCTTCTCGTCCTCACCATCTCGTCCTGTTGTCTCAATAGACATCGAACAAGTCTCACAAACAACAACCTTTCTGCTATTATGGTCGGATTTTGGACACTCGTGGGCCTTATAAGATCTATGTTCCACACAAAACACCTACATATTCACAAAAACATACACATCAACAACAACGATTCTATATATTATTTAAGACCAAACCCAAAAAAGGCCACAACTTTATAACGAAAAATCATGAAATAGAGGGAGCTATGGATGAAAAAGTGTATACCTTTTGACAACCGTCGCATTTGAAAGGTAGAAAATCGAGTTGATTGCAATCTGGGTTTTGGCAATGTTGACCCAAATCAGGAAAAGCTTCTGTTCCTCCTCCCATGGTTCCTGTGTTATTATTTGTTTCTCCTCTGAATTTTTCTTTCTGGCTGTGGAATTCTCCTTTGCTTTGTTTGTTTAAACTTTTAAAGATGTTTGAACAAAATAAGGAGAGCAGGGCTGTTTTTATAGGTATGGAGTTGGCTTGGGTAGAAAGACAACTCCAACCTGACTTGGGATTCCAATTGTTTACGGGATTTGAAAACCTTGGTCGGTTGGTCCAACGTGTCTACGCGGAATTAGCAGCAGCCTTAAATACGAGGGTATGCCGTGTCGTCACAGGGTGGTTTATATATATCGTAATTCGTATGGTATATATTTAATCTGTATTTATGTCTTTATATAATAGTAGAAAAATAATAGTTTTTAAAAAATAAAAATAAATAAAAGCTTATTTAGACCTCTAAACTTTGAGGTTGTACTAAGACCCCTTTATTTTTTTTAATTAACTAATTTAGAGTATCTCTCACAAATAGTTACTTTTAACTTTTACTTACTAATTTACATATTATTTCTTCATTTATTTTTTAAATTTCTTTTATTCTATCTTTTTTTCTCAAAAAATTCTCTTTTTATTATTTTTCAATTTTCATTTATTCATTCCCAACAACTATATTTTTTAAATCTTCCAACGGTAATATTTTTAAAATTTTCAACTTTTTTTTTATATATTAAATTCTAATCTTAATTTTAACATTTGCTTTATTTATTTGTTGGTCTTTATTAAATCTATGTTAGTCTTGTACAAGTCATTTAAAAATTATATGTAATTTAAAATCGATCACATCTATGTAATTTGGAATGAATTTATTCATTAATTTTTCCTAAAAAATTCTTAATTGTTGTCTAGTTTTTATTTATTTTTAATTATTACTATTCATTAACTTATTATTATCCTTTTCTATTTTTTCTTTAAAAAAAAAAAAAAAAAATCTAATCTTAATCTAAGAAATTATTAGTCATAAATTATAATTAATTTTCCTTAAAAACATACTTGTCAGTTTCTTTAGTAAAATCTTATCATTAAATTTTAATAAAATAAAAACTTAATTTAAAGGCCAAACCACGATTTAGAACTCCGTAATTTTACTTCCTCCACCATTCATTTTTCACATTCTCATCAGAGAGAGAAAATGTCTCCTTCCCTTTGGCCTTTCTTCTCCAGCCGATTCTTCTTCTTCAGCCATGAGTGTATATTTTTATATTGATGGTAAAAACTCTTTCAATCTTGCCAAAACCATTCACCCAAAATCTTTTCAGAGAACCCATGTGGATGCTTCATGGATCATAGGCTATGAGCCGGGTCAAA
This sequence comes from Quercus dentata, assembly GCA_028216015.1. Lineage (NCBI taxonomy): Eukaryota > Viridiplantae > Streptophyta > Magnoliopsida > Fagales > Fagaceae > Quercus > Quercus dentata. Next base: position 83,771,429 of record CP116445.1, on the reverse strand, counting down.
CTGGCCCAATCACAAAACATCGACCATTATTAAAAAAAAAAAAAAAAAGAAAAAAAAAAAGAGATAATTTGGAGGGCACTTTGAACACTTCAAGGCCCAATCTGTCCATATTTGCTTAGTTTAATGTGGCCCAATAAGTAACCAACACTGCTAGGAAAATAGGTGAGAGACACCTGACCTGACTCATGTCCAAAATGGCCCACAAGGCCCACATCAATATCTATTACCTTTAACAATATATAGCCTATCTCAAAAAAAAAAAAAAATATATATATATATATATATATATATATAGCCAAAAATATTAAATTAATATTGTAGAAATAGATTGCTTCCAGGATCTTTCCAGATGCTATTTTTGGACACTTTTACTAAAGAATTAAAAAGCATAATTCAAGGTTCAGCCTAAAAAGAAAAAGAAGAAGAATAATTCCTGGTGTATGACTTGTTGTGAAGTGGGCCTCTATTGGGTTCCATGCCAGACTGCCAGCGACATACTAGCTCTCAGTCTCATGCATATAAAAATTGGTACGTCCCTTTTTATTGCTTTTACGGCCTAAAAGTGCTTAATCACACTGGCCCCTGTATTTGCTATGATTTTTTATATTATCACTAGCTGCACGTGAAATGTTCAGAAAATTTTTATTTTTATAAGCCAAACCAAAGCAGAAAAATAATAATTTGTGTTAAAATATTATGGATTTCTTCCCAAGAATTGGAGAGAATTTGATAATTTTTTTAAGTATTTATTTAAGAGGAATTGCCATTTTGAAGATTTTCTGAGCTTTGTTTTTAGCTCTCTGTTACTGTGAACCTGTGGTAAACTGGTACTGTGTTATATATATAAGGCTATAAATTGCATTTTAAGTGTGACTTTATCTTTTAGAAAAATCAATAAATCTTATGATGTGATTGATATATAATAAAAGTGGTATCGAAAAAATGTCATATGAAAGAAATATTGCACTAAACACAATTTAGCAGTGAAAAATAGGATTAAAAAAAAACTATGTCATTGCTCTTAGAAAATAAATGAAGGTTTTAGCAGAAACGATAGGTCGTTTGGAGTGCCAAAAGTGCTTATGGAATGGGACTCTCTCATGGTTCTAAAGGCTCACAGCAAAATTGAACAATTTTGTACAACACAATTTGGACTTCTCCCCAAATATAATAAGAGAATCTACCTATTTTGTCGTTTAATTTGAATGGGTGGGCCATCTGTGGAGAAACAAAATGGAATCAATCACTTTGGTAAAGAAAGGGAATTATTCTGAACCAAAAGAAAATTAGAAAACCAAAAAGAAAAAGAAAAGGAGATATAATCCAGCCTAGAACACTAGTACAATGCATATCAACTTCAAAAACTTAGTTATTAAGGATTCGATAATTAATTTTTTTAAAAAAAGTAGTGGTATGGTATTCTTGGTGACTTATTAGTTGGAATATCTCCATGCAAAGTGGTCAGAACAAATATGAGAATAGCCCACAAAAACATAAATTACTGGACAGAAAAGTGTGTTCTGCGAAGTAAGAGCTCCTTTTCTGTAACTTTTGGATTAATAGTGAGCTAAAGCATAGAGGGTTGTCATCATATAATGGCACATTAAAAAGATCTTTATATCAAATGAAGGGTCGAGAGAATGACACATCAGGATTCACTCAAACCTCTGTTGAGTCACGGAGTAAACTCCTATCATGCAAGCATCTAGAAAATTTTAATCAATAAGTCTAGAGTCACAGTTATTGATTTTGCAAATATTGAAATGAAAAATTATAAATGGTAAATAATAAAGTGATATCAATTATAAATCTAAATAAAAATTAATAACAACTTAATAGCTCAAAATAGGTGTAAATAAGAATTAATAACAACTTTTTTTTTTTTTTGAGAAGGAGAATTAATAACAACTTAGTAACTCAATTGTTATTAAATTCTTTTACAGTTGTGAAAAATATAATAGATATTGTGTGGGGAGGGGGGGGTAAAAGACCAGTAGGCCCATGTCGATGTTTATATTGGGCCAAAGGCCCAGCCCAAGGGAAAAATCTCTCCTCGGTCGCGGGGAGGAAAAGCCCTTTCTCGGCCACAAGGAGAGCCCTCAAGACATCGTAGCCGAGGATGGGGAGAAGTGACCTGCCACCAGCGGTGACACTCTCTATCATCCCACGGAGCAAGAAGAGTACTAAAGCTGGAAAGGACAACGAAAGTGTTTAAAGGAAATGCTGCCATTATCACATTTAGTGCCATGCGCACGACACGACTATATTTCTCTGTCCTTATAACTACTCCCAACAACTGAAGGGAAGGGCTGATGAGACAAGTACCTACTCTAGGGGCCCCATTCGGGAGAAAGGTAACTACTATAAAAAGGGAGTAAAGAGAGAGAGAGAGGGCGGGGCGGAGACCCCCCAACACACCGGAGGCATCAAAGAAGACTCTCCGGACCATGGCAAGGACCAATCCTCTCTGAGGAATTCGATCCGCCTCAATATGATCGTAAAAAGCACCATAATGACCGTTGTTCATACGCTAAAGCTTAGCTCTTTGGCCCATTCTCTACAAATTCATTGTAAGGGGCTCAAGGTCTAAGATCCCATTCATTTTGGGCCTGGCACGAAAAACGTGACCCTATAGATATAATATTGCTTCTTTATATATATCTTTCTATTTTGTTGATCAGATTAGAAAAAACATGCTTGTTAATTTAGAAAGAGAAATAAAGTATTATTGGTGCAGATTAGAGTAACCTTGTTTAATTTCTTTTAGCAAATAAGCCCCCCATATGAACATGAATAATGACCCTGGTAAGTTCCCCAAGAGAAATCTTAAGATTCACATGAACCAAAATCGTTTATGATCCATCCAATCATCATTTTCCTGCTACTGTTTTCATAGCTTTCGATTTAGTTATAAAGACTATGATATTCCAAACTCTCCATATAGTGCTGTATCTGTTAAAAAAATTTACTCTCAATATGGTAATGAATACATTGAGGTTAGACGGTAGTTTATTTCGCTTTTTGTTTAATGTATTTTTGTTGAAAAAAAGAATAAAATATTCTTATATTTAAAAATTTGAGGTTTGACTAAACATAAACCGAATAAGTTAAAAGTTAGACCATGTGGTAAATGGACTAATTTACAATAGGATTCAAATTCTCTAGAGTCTCTAGTGTATTCTATAAATAGATTTCTTTAAATCTCAACAATTCTTTTATGACATGATAGAATTTAGATCTTTAAATTATAAAAGAATAATTAAGATTTAAAGAAATGTATTAGTAGAGTACCTAAGAATTCTAGAAGATTTATATCGGATCAAAACAAATGGTTAAATCAAACTATGTAATTGGGTTTCAACAATAAAAACAGAAATACAGAAATGTATAATGAGTCAACATCACCTCAAATCCAAATCCAAATCCAAATATATACATTAATCAAAGTGATAGTATCTCTATTCAATATTTTCCGTTAAACGTTTCTATCTTTCCGTATTATTAGCATTATTGCAGGTTTAAAGCTGGGGACTGAATTATAGCTTTGCAAGTTGAGTGAAACCTAGTAACTTTGGCCTAAAAAGCAAACAGACACACATTGAGGTGGCATTCTCTTTTTTCACTTAACGTAAATACCTGAGAGACAAACCCAAGTGGATAAACAATACTATAGTACTAAAAAAAGCAAGAATTAATCAACAATAACCCTATAGTTTCTCCAAAAAAAAAAACCCATGAAATTCTCTTTTAATTCTCTCTCTCTCTCTCTATATCCTAACAAACTCTCTGATCTCTCTCTCTTTCTATGTTTGTGTTTACTCTCAAAGAGACCTAGTCTAGTCAAAACAACCATATTCTTCAGCGTACCTTCTCTCATCTTTAGGAGATCAACACTTGGGCAAACTGCCACAATCTTAATTTGTTCTTCGAGCTCACCCTTCTCCTAAAAACCCAATGGACTTTCATTATCTGCAACATTTCTTGATATTCCGTACTACTGCTTCTTCATTTATTCACGTAAAAAACTGAAACCTTTCGGTCTTTGTGGGATAGTAAAATAATTAGACACAGAAAATGGAGTTTCAAGAGGGCATGATGAGGTATGTGGTTCACAAGCCCAAAGAGGTAAACTGGGGATTCGAAAAAGACACAGAGAAAGGCAGAATCAAAGAGACTCCTACTCCTACTATGACTCCCAGGCGCAAATGGAAGTTGATGTATCTCTTCAACAGGTCCTCATCTTCACCACCTCGAAACCCAAAATCAAAAGAGCCTCCAAACGAGTTTCTCTGTCCCATCTCTGGGTCTCTCATGGCCGAACCAGTTATCGTCACCTCAGGCCACACATTGGAAAAGGCTTGCGTCTTAGCCTGTAAAGCCCTATCCTTCACTCCCACTCTCGAAGAAGACTCGTCCACACCAGATTTCACCTCTGTAATTCCCAACCTCGCTCTCAAAACCGCCATTCTCAACTGGTGCAAGACTCACTGTTTAGACCCACCAAAACCCATCGACCCCATCAACGCTAAAAACCTCGTCCGTGCATTAATGGAGATCGAGGTCAAAAACCCAGATACCCAGATCATAATCTCGGGGAAGAACCTGGTTCAAGGGGCTATAGAAAGCCCTACAGTGAATCTCAACGACCCCGAGTTAATTCACTCCTGCTCGAGCTCAGTCGACTCAGTTGAGACCGCCGAGTCGACCCCATCTCTCCAACTCGTGATTCACCCGAGTTACAACAACAACAACTCATCCTCGTCCTCCTCCTCTGATACCCTAAACCCTGGTTTCAACGAAGAAGAGGAGGAGTTGTTGGTGAAACTCAAAAGCCCACAGGTGTTTGACATCGAACGTGCCGTGATTTCGTTGAGACAGATTACACGGTCCACAGAGAGCAGTAGGGTCCGCTTATGTACCCCTCGGTTACTCTTAGCCCTCCGACCTTTGATCATGTCCAGGTACTCAACTATTCAAGTGAACACAATCGCGGCGTTGGTGAATCTGTCTTTGGAGGATATCAACAAGGTGAAGATCGTACGGTCAGGAATGGTCCCACTCTTGATTGATGTTTTGAAGGGGGATTCCCTGAGGCGCAGGAACATGCTTCTGGTGCACTCTTCAGTTTGGCCCTTGATGATGACAACAAGACTGCAATTGGTGTGTTGGGTGCTTTAGAGCCGTTGATGCACTTGCTGAGGTCAGAGAATGAGCGGACTCAGCATGACTCGGTGATTGCGCTTTATCACCTCTCACTCATTAAGAGCAATAGGGTCAGGTTAGTGAAACTCGGGTTGGTCCCGGTTCTGTTGGGTATGGTTAAGCCGGGTCATATGACGGGTCGAATAATGCTTGTGTTGGGTAACATGGCTTGGTGCCCGGATGGGCGGGCTGCAATGTTGGGTGCGGGTGCGGTTGAATGTTTGGTCAAGTTTTTGGGTGGGACCCAGTTGAACTCTGAGTCAACCAAAGAGAGTAGTTTGAGTGTATTGTATGGATTGAGTCAAGGTGGATTGAGATTTAGGGTTTTGGCAAAGGCGGTTAAGACGGAGGAGGTGTTGAGCAAGATGGTGAAAGAAGGGAGCAAGTGTGTGAGAGAGAAGGCAATGACAATATTGGAGATGATGAAAATGACAAGTAAGGAATATGAGGAGGAGGAAATGGGGGAGGAGGTGGTGAATTGGGAAGATTTGCTTGAGTTGAGTCACACTCAGTATCAATCTGAATGAGTTTTGAGTACAGTGTTTTGGTATTTTGATTTTATTAATTTTTTTTTTTTTAGTTGGGTTGTAATTATTTGGACCTTGTTACATGTTTTTATTTGTTTTTATGCTCATGCTCTCTGGTGAACATTTTTTTTTTTTTTTTTTTTTTTTTTCACCTGAATCATAGATGGTGGTGATGGTGTAAATAAAAGTTTTCAGACATTGGTGTAAAGTTTGCTTTGGTGCTATTATTCACTTTATTCCTTGATACTCATCGTTTATTGTTTTAAATCTGCACAATAAATTCTGTTAATCATTCATATTATACATCTAAATGATATTTGAAGTCTTCGTCTTGAGCGTGCTTAAAGAAAAACATTCAATTCCAGTATGATTTTGGATAAAATCTAACTATTCATTTTCTTTTCTTATCTCCAAAATTTTCTTTGGGGGTGCATAGATGAAAGATGAAAGGCCCAAGAGGTGGCAGAGCCCATGACAACTGAAGAATGCTTTGGCTTGAAATTTCAGGTAGCTTTTCCTACTTTCATGTTTTGCATGTGTTTTAAAATGATATTCACTCCATGATAGATATTAATTGTTTTTTTTTAACACAAATGTGTGTGTTTTTTTCTCCCCCTCCTCCTCTATCTTCCCTTAAAAAAAAAAAAAAAAAAAAAAGGAGGATTCCAAATTGTTTCTTGTTTGGTAATACATTGAAATCTATTTTATTAAATAAAAAAATTATTAAAAAATAACACAATAAGTTTTTAATAGAATATGCAATAGTTTTAATTGTCGGAATGAAGATTCAAACTTTGACTCTTCTAATAAAAGAAAGCAAGACTACATTTTAGTTGACTATTAGCACTAAAAATACATTCTAATAAAAGGAAGCAAGACTACTAAAATTTTAGCAGACTATTATCACTAAAAATACAAAACTCTTCATTCAATCAATATCATTAATAAATGAGAAAAGGTCTACCCACCATAGAGTTGAGCAAACTAATGTTCATCCAAAGCAGAACATAGGTTAAAAAGTGTCGCATGATTGACGCGGTTAGGATATCCCTTAGGCTAGACCGACTTGTTATTTATTTATTTATTTTTTGAGAAACAAACACACACACGGGAGAGAGAAAAATGAGTTCTAATACAAAAGCACACCACATCTAAACTAACTTCTTGTTAGATGCTCGATACCAAATGAAAACGCGAATGTAAAGAATGAAATAACTTAAAGTTACTCATGCCAATCACTACCTTTTTTGAATGGTTAATTTGGAGATAAAGCCATCTAATCTACTTCAACATTAATTACTGTATGACTGGACTAGACCTTTCCTTTTTTCACTTCAGCTTTGATTGAAAAGCCAAAAGGAAATGTTTCTGGCCAATTAGGTTTGGATGTTGAATGCAATGGACTCTTGGATCCGGGGTCATTTAGGAAGAGAAATTGATGGGATTGGCATCTGGGCCACTTAAGTGCTAGCTTTGCCTAACCTCAAATCATTCTTTTTTCTGTGGACGTAGAAAAAGAGCAAGGTTGGAGGCAACCTTTGTCACAAATGTAGATATGGTTTGCTGTGATTGAATCAAAAAAAAAAAAAAAAAATATATATATATATATATATATATTTGATAATTCAAATGATTATTTACATCACAAATCAAATGATACAATAAGGATCTTCTAGTCCCAAAATCAGGGCAACAAGCATGAAACAAAGTACAACGCAAGTTCTAAACAGAACAAGATGAAACATATACACCCAAACCAATAGAACAAACAAAACTCCCTTGATACAAATCATCTACAATTTCGCATGGTTAAAACCAAAGACAGTTTTAGAGCTACTGAACCAGCTTCGAGCCTACTAAACCAGTAGCATCATAGCTACTGAGTTATCTTTTGAAGATACTTCCAACCCTATCCTCAATTAGAATCCGGGCTGTCCTAACTCCTAAGTATTCCTCAGGTTGTGCATAGCACATTAGCACTTAACTAAGAGAAAAGAAAGTAACAACACTTTCACTTGGGTTTATCACTAACATTATTTTTATTATGTACTACTAATAATTAGTCATATCAACAGTTCAATAAAAAATAAAAATAAAAAAATATGAAGAAAATAATTGGTCTCCTAGATTTATTGATAATAAATGCTTAAACTTGCATGCCTGCCTGTTGCTTCAGATAGTTGGCCATAAAGCATGGTGATAGACTTTTCTAATGTTAGCGGTTTTGAGGCCTAATTTGATGAATCCATTAGCCTTGAAATCCATAGCATATTTGTTTAGATGCTTTTATTGCAATCAAAGGTAAGACAAGATGCTGGAAGATTTATGTACACGTTTATAAAACTTTAAATCAAATTCTCGGTCATGATCAATTCTAGGTATCAAAAATTGTCTATCGTTTCTTTTAGTTCTTGTGTCAACTTATTGTATTTGATCAAAAGGAGTTTCATCTTCATTTGAGAAATAACTGAGTTCCAAGTCCAATATAACCAGAAATTGCGTTTCCATTCTAGACTTATTTTATAAAGAACCAATAAAAGAAATAGTTAAAACTTAAAAGGCTTCATTTTCAGTCTTGTGTTTCACTTTTTAGTACACGCAGATTAGAGTAAAACAACTTCACTATAAAAATGGGAGGAGAAAAACGTTTTCAGTGTGTTATCTTATGATGGGGACGTTTTCAACACATAAAGCAGACGGGCTCTTTAAGGTCTTTGGCTTTAAGGTAACAAGGGACCCTTGATAAGCCGACGGCACTTACTAGGTGACCAATGGCGAGGCTTGACTGTCTCATACAAACGAGAGGAAATAAAGTGACGACGGGCCGCAAGACCGACGGGTTGGGTAGGCTGACGATCCCACCATGGCAATGCATGGTCTCCATGGGTGCTCATATATGGAAATTTCTGGCGCATCACGTATCAAGGCTTCATTGCATATCTTTCTCATATGGAAAGACACCCTATGATCACGGAAACCCTAATGCCAAATACCCTCTGCAAGGAAAGGTCCCTACTTACGAGGGATCTCAATTCACCACTCATCACTATATAAGCACTAGACCTCCTCTTTCCGCAGATACGTAGAAAATCCCTAACTCTCTCACTATAGAGTTCTTAGAGATTTCTCATTCACTAACTTGACATTCGGAGAATTTTTGGCCGGTACCACACCAGTGCCTTCTATTTGGTCCATCTGTTCTTGTTCCACATGTACCTACCAAAGCGTCTTGGAGCCTATAACTCACTAACGATTTCAACACATCATCAGCTTAATCTTCCAACATTGACAAAGAAGGCAAATGTGTCTTTGCCTGATTGCTTGTTTTTCAAAAATTGGAGAAAATGTGATGCAGGGCATTTAAGTAGTTGTTTTACATTTGTAGCTGAAAAGAGAACTAGTAGAAATTATTGCTTGTGTCCAAACAGCGGGTTAGAGCTTGTTATTGTAATAGCAGTCACTTAGATCCATTTGTACTCAGTTAGTTAATACATTAGTTGATTAGATTGCCAATTACCAGTCAGATTAAGTCTTTAATCGAGCCAATCCAGTGGCTGCCAGTGTAGTGTAGCTTCTATAAATAGCTGATTAGGCTCTTATTTGTATTCAGTTTGTATATGCGATTGAAAGAAGCCTTGGGAGCTTTTATTTGAGAACTTTGTGTTCTTTGCAAATGTGTCTAACCACCTATCAATGTGTTCTAAGAAACTCACTTTCCATCTAATTCTAAATCATATTACAACACATCATTTTTCCCTGCATCATGATGACTTCCAGAAAACTTAAGTAAAAAAGAAACAGACATTTAGATTGTCTGCTTTTGATGTAATTTCATTTAAAAAAACCACATAAGGTTCTTGTTGAAGTCTAATGTAGGAGAAAGAGTCACTTTCCTATAATAATTTCAATTAGAAGAACATGTCAAGTAGAATTATCTCACAAATTCGCCAAAGTTCTAGAGATTTGAGCCTGTGACAAATATTTGAAGGCCAACAAAATTGCGAAGAAGAGAATTTGAAAAATGGAGTTGTTTCACTCTGATAAGGAATAGCATTATGTGATACATGTTGGGATGCAACATTTTCTTATCCCAAAAACTTAGGCTAATAGATTTGGACCTAATGATACTACATGAACCACACTCTTATCACTTCTGGCAAGATGTGAATATTTTGACTAATTAATGAGTATACCTAGCATCGGCTGATTCCAGCCAATATTTTACTTGGTATGCACAGAAAATGAGGTTTTCTTATACTTGTTTTTTTTTGTAGTTCAGAAATACTTTTAAACCTTTACGTTTTAACAGGGAAAAAATTTGAAGATAATCTGATAAAAATATATTTTCAACTCCACTTAAAATGCCTACAAAATTAGTGGAGTAATATATTTTGATTCTAAAAAGTTAGTGTAGTAATAAAACATAGTTATTAGAGTTTGAAACCCAACTCAAGTGAACTCATACAAGCAACAAAGTTGATTATACTATTATAAGCATTGTAAAAGGGAAGAGATGCTTTGTGTCTCTTCTTTGTGTCTTCTCAAGAGTCAAGGTGACTGCTTGGAAACGCGACGGATTAAACTAGTTTGGTAATTACACATTTACACTTATCGATTGAATGAAATCAGGATTATAATAATGAAGCATAGTAAAAGGGGAAGATGCTCTTTGATTTTCTGAATGAAAGATAATGATAAATTGTTACTGACTGAGTTGAATTTTGTCTCTTTGACTCTGTCTTCTCAAGATTTTGGCGTTTCTGCAGATGGCACACTTCAAATCATTAGTTAATATGCTGTATTACAGCTTCTCCACCCCTCAGAACTCAGAAGCCTATATTCATAATCAATTATCTACCAGTCATGTGGATCAATTATTGAAATGAAGCTTGACCAATTGATGAGTTTGGGACAGAGTATTAAAATCCCTGACCCCCCTCATTTTCCTTCTCACCTGAGATACTACTAAGGTCCTTATCATTGCAAGCAGTCTCAACGTGCAACTTACCAATATACAGCACATCTTCTATTGCCTCGGACCCAATCCTGACTTTTGACTCAAACCAAAAGAAAAAGAAAAGGAAAAAAAAATCCAATCTTTGGCCCTTCAACACATTTGAATTCCTTGGTATGTTTGAGACTTTGAATATAATGACACTGTTAATTTTTTGTTTTCAAGGGCAAAAGGTTCTACCAACTCCACCAATTTAACTAATTAGTCCTTTTATCATATTTATCTTAGGTTTCTGTGTTTACAAAATATATACCAGTTTCAATTTCATCAATAAAAAAGTCTGTAATTAATGAGTACAATAAAATATATTAAAACTTCTAAAACTAATGCATCAAAAGTTACAAACATAGAAACCGAAATAAGATCCATGAGACAGACAAGGAAAAGAGATCCTATGTTCTTAAATTTCAAATTATTATTTTATAACAATTTGTTTAGGAAATAGTAAAAAAAACAAAGCCTCTGCCCAGATCACCACTTGTATTGTAGGCCTAAAAAATGACAAAAGAAGCTGTAACCGAGAAAAGAAAATACTAACAAATAAGTATGTATATTTAATTTAAACTTAAAATTATGACAATAGGACATTGATACAAAAACATGTATACATATTACCAGATCCTCAGCGAAATCCTCATCACCCTGTTTATGATCCTCAATCAATTCACCACAGATCACAGTCACAACAACAACAACAATAATTAAAAAAAAAAAAAAAAAACCCAAACCTCCCACCAAAAGAAAGTTTCAATTTTCCAAAATGTTCCACCTCAGTTAAACGCATCACACCTGTGCCTAATCTCTCCTTGCCTCCCAGTCTGGACCTTATACACACTCAGCTTCTCCATAACCTTAGCAAAAGCCTGAAAGAACTTGTTCTGATCTGCCGCATACATTTCAACAAACTGCTTGGTATTTGGGTCATTGTACAACCCATGATCTGACCTCAACAATCCTAACCCTTTTGGCAGATTCTGAAAGTACATGTTGTCGAACTTGTTTGGAGTCATAATGTCATTGAACACTGACAAAGTTGGATTCTTTGTAAAATCCTTACACGCTTGTTGCAACCCTTGAGCGAATCTCGGATTATATTCCCTATCGTACTGTGAAAGGTTACTAAAATTGTAAATCCCAGAACTGAATTCCTTACAATGAGAGAACCCAATTGTGTGTGCGCCACTCAAAGCCACCATTTCTTGGATCGAAAAGCCATTAGATTTGAAAATGTTGATAATCTGAGACATGGGCATCGTGGGTCTTGGGAGTTTACCTTCGACATAGTTAGATTTCGAGACCAACCCATCTCTTCGACCCAAGAGAACGTTGTAGTAGGGACCGCCGACCATAGTTACGAGGTCACGAGTGGCTAAAGCCAAGATGTCGGCGCAAGAGACGGTGTTCGGACAGGCTAGCTCCAACGCGGTCTTGGCGCGTACGATCACGTCGAAGGCGTCTCCGGGGAGAGAGAGGTTGATATCGGCGTCGCGCTCGGCAGAGTTGAAGGGGGTGGAAGAGATGAGAATGGAGGCATCGCAGCCGTTTGTTAAGCAGTCGTGGAAGAAGAGGCGGAGCGTGGCGGCGGCGGTGCTGGGGCTTGTGATTTGCTTGTTGGTTATGGTGTCTCGGATGGTTTGCTCGAATGCTGGGCATTTTTGCTTGTAGTAGTCCAAAGAGAGTTGGGAATGCGAGGGTGTGAAGAAGAGTGAGAGAGATGTTAGAAAGAGAATCTGAAGAAATGCCATTTTGTGATTGTGTTTTTGACAACCCTTTCGGTTTTTCTATCTAAAAAAGAAGCTAATAAATCAGCTATTGCTAGAGTGGAAAGTGAGCTGTGTGTGGACTGGAGACTGGAGTAGTGAACTAGGGGAGTGGGGTAGATGGGAGGGTTTTACACTTTTACTAATGAGTAATGACTAGGTGTCTAGATTTTTTCTTACAGGAAAAAAGTTTAAGGAATACAACCCTTCTTACACCCAAATCTAAACTAATCTTAAATCTTAATTGATAAATAAGTTGACACAACATGATCGTTCACTCGTATGAATGTGCTGAAGTCTAATCACTAGCTGACACTTAAATATTATGTGAATTTATGTGTAAGAAGTGATGTGTTAGCTCAACTGATAAAGAGATCTAAATTCGTCTATATTAATGTCTTAACTGGTTGATAAAGAGAAATCATTATAAAATAAATTTATTAAATTTAAATTTTATTATATAGGTTTTGCTAATATATGCTTTAGAGTATATTTTAATAAATCATTTTAGAAATTTTTTTATAAAAAAATAAAATATTTTATAACTTTTTTTCAATTTTTCATAAAATATTTTTAAAAATAAATGATCTTAAGATCATACTTTAATCGGATTCTTATAATAATAAAATAAATAAATAAATAAATAAAAAGAGTGCACGCGTTGGTCTGCGTAGCAGAAATCACGGGATGCGTGCTGTAAGGGTAGAGGTGGTCCACGACTCCACGGTGATTTAATTGTTTGAGATGAGATTTGGTGGATTTTGAGTTGGAAATGCAGGGACTCGGAGCATGACACGCATAAGTTGATTCCCGCTTGGTTACTTTCAAAAGACTAAAATGGTGTTAGCGAGGGTAAGAAATGACTGTAATGCTGAGAGAGATGATGTGGTATTGGTGGATCTTGGAGGGTATACGAATTTGGTGCCGTAGGGGATTTAAATGAAAAGTATTGGGGGCCCACTACTTCATTAAATATAGCTGGCTGTGCCACTATTGCGTCCCTATGAGACGCGCAAATTATACAAACAAAAGCGCTTTCGAAGCTCAACCTCAAAGACTTTCGTTCCCATGTTTTGCTTTACATTTTAATTATTTTTATCCCTTTATTACGCGGCTGCTTTAGATGGAGGGGGATTTACGATTTAGGCTGTGTTTGGATGGGTGGAATATAGGGAGGATGGAAAATATAAGAGGGAAAATGGGGTGGAAAACTCAAGTTACTCAACCTCTTGGCCTGTTACCCTGTTTTATTTTAATATTCAATGAATAAAAAGATACTAACTTAATGTTGGATATTGCTTAATGTTGGATATTGCTTATTTTACTGAAAACTGATAATAATAAAAAAAAATTTTTGAATTATTGTTAACACAAAGGTTACTGTAGATAAGGCTGATTACACTATTTATGGGACATGAACAGTATAAGAGGCGCTAGACTTTAAAAAAAAAAAAAAAAAAAAAAAAAAAAAAAAAAAAAGGCCAAAAACGCAGAAGAGTGAAAACGCAAACACAAACGTGAACAAACCAAACGGACACTTAATAAATGAAATTCATGTGATGTTATAAGTTTCACTTCATCAAAGTGATCTTAGTTTCATCCATTTTGTCTATGAGAAGTGCGGGGTTAATAAAATTTTCACAAAAAATTTTAGGTGGGAAGTTGTTACAAGTTTTTAATTTGAATTCACTACTTAAATTACTTTATTACCCACAAGTAATGACTCCCATAATAATCTGTCATTTATGATTTGTTGTGAAAGTATTTTGAAAATGTTGTGGACGTAAAATTTCTTTTTGTGTATTGAATTAACATTTTATGTCTACAACAAAATTGATATTTTTGAAACAAATGTAAGAAGTTATTAACCAAATATGCAATTTAACCAAAAGTTAATATAATAGTATTTCTCTCTCTCTCTCTCTCTCAATAAATGAATGATCTGCTCTTACCTTATTTAAGATATTGTCATTTGACCACTGCACACATTTGGTGTGATGGTCATTCCACAGGTAGAAGTGATTGTGGGGTGTAGGGGTAAGGGTTGGGGTTCAAGTATTCAAAAGGGAGCTTCACATACATACACTTAGATTAGGCTATAGTAGAATTTCTATTTTGTAAAAGAAGAAGAAGAAGAAGAAGAAGAAGAAGAAGAAGATATGCACTTATACACACACAGATACGCTTAGAGTTCAAATCTCTAAAATAAAGTATTACACACATATATACTTGGATTAGATTAAAATAGAATTTATTTCTCGTATTATTTTTTTTAAAAAAAAAAAAAAAAAAAAAAAGAAAAAGAAAAAAAAAAGAAGGAAATTACCATTTGTAGGCCGAATACAATTATATCCTTTTAGGTGATACAACTTACTTTTTGGTATTAATTGTCTTGAAAGTCGTCATCATTTGTTTTTCAGTTGCTCTTTAATTAGAAGAATTTGGGTTCTGATTATGAGGTTTATGCTTGATGTAAACCTGTAACCAATTGAGATGAGATAGTTGATTTGGGTTTAAATAACTGCCTCGGTAAGAGTTATGAGGGTGGCTTGGGAAACCGCTCTGAATCATCTTTGCTCCAAAGGAACACTCATATTCATGGAGGTCGGCTTAAAACATAGGAAAGCTTAATACAACTTAATAAATGAGAAGTTAATTAGAACTCGTGATGGTGACATAGTTCGTTTTAAGAATTAATTCTATCTTAGACATGGCCCATTGTTGTTCAAGGGGAATCCTTGAATCTAGTTTTGTTAAAACTCAATGTACCATTGGTATTTAGTTGGTGTATTACCTAGGTTTTTTTTTTTTTTTTTTTTTTTTTTTTTTTTTTTTTTTTCTGCATTATGTTGTTGTAATCTAGTTTTGTTGTATTTCTTGTATCTATTCTTTATATCAATGGAACTTAGTTCATTGCTATATGGACAATAATTGTTAATATACTTTTTTTTTTCCCACATATATGTCTTTTTATTTTATAATATTGATAAAGCATGATAGAGATATAATATTCATCACTTTTACTATTTGTAGATATATGGTAGATTCCTTTGCATAGTAGTAAATAGGGAAAAAAATTTTAAATTAAATTAGAACAAATGGTTGATTGATCATTGATGCACGAATACAGAATATGGCACATGAACCAAAATCATATTCCAACCTGAAATAAATAAAATTATTACCTTTTCTTGTCTCTAAGAATTTTTTGCTTAATGAATGGTAGCGGTGAGTTTGGCGCATAATTCGTATAAGTCACATGATACATCATGCTGATTGCTGGAGGCTTGAATCTAGTTTTGTTAAAACTCAATGTACCATTGGTATTTAGTTGGTGTATTACCTAGGTTTTTTTTTTTTTTTTTTTTTTTTTTTTTTTTTTTTTCTGCATTATGTTGTTGTAATCTAGTTTTGTTGTATTTCTTGTATCTATTCTTTATATCAATGGAACTTAGTTCATTGCTATATGGACAATAATTGTTAATATACTTTTTTTTTTTTCCCACATATATGTCTTTTTATTTTATAATATTGATAAAGCATGATAGAGATATAATATTCATCACTTTTACTATTTGTAGATATATGGTAGATTCCCTTTGCATAGTAGTAAATAGGGAAAAAAAATTTTAAATTAAATTAGAACAAATGGTTGATTGATCATTGATGCACGAATACAGAATATGGCACATGAACCAAAATCATATTCCAACCTGAAATAAATAAAATTATTACCTTTTCTTGTCTCTAAGAATTTTTGCTTAATGAATGGTAGCGGTGAGTTTGGCGCATAATTCGTATAAGTCACATGATACATCATGCTGATTGCTGGAGGGTGCCAGATTTAGGACATTATTGTTTAATTGGGTCCCATTCGATTCTGTTTATATGGAATAACGGTGATCTTGCTGTGGTGATGAATGCATCTCCTGCATATATTCATTTAAAAAATAAAATAAAATAAAACAGAAGATGTAGAAGAATAAGAAGCTTCTGGCTGCGAATTATCTGCCAGGCTTGTTCATCGGTAGAAATGGTTATGAACAACTGGTTTAGAAAAAAATTCTCCAATTTTATTACGTTCATAATTTATAAAATTATTGGTATTTATTTTTAGTTTTGCAACCTATGTAATGAACTATATGATTTATTTAAATAATTTAATAAGTCATGTGATTATATATTCATAAATGACTTCATGAATCCTGACATAATAAGTTAGAGAAGTTTCTCAAAAAAAAAAATAATAAGTTAGAGAAATTTTTTTTCAAAGCAGTTTAGAGGTAAATTTTATTGGAACTTAAATAAAATGTATTCTAGACCTCTCGAAAGATCATACATAATATGTTTTTTTTTTTTTTTTTTTTTTAAAATCAGTTTAGAGATAATTTTTATTGGAACTTAAATAAAATGTATTATAGACTCTTCCAAAGTCCAAACTAGTTTGAAGGTGACAACCTTGGGTTTTTTTTTTATAATAAAGGATAGCAGACTATACCAATGAGCTTTAAGGCTCTCTATAGACATTATATATATATATATATATATATATATATATATATATATATATATATATATATATTGTAGGGGGAAAGGACCCAAGAGTGTATATTGGACCGTGGGTCTTGTCTGAGGACATTTGGCAATCCGAGGACAAGTAGGCTTTAACGAAAGGTACCAATCGGTGAGTTGTGGAAGGATTTCGGCCATAAAGGTTCGGTAAGGTTGTTCAAGGAGAAATGCCTCCTCGGTTAAGCAAAGCAGAGGTCAGAATGTTTGGTCTGCCATCAAGAGCTATGCTTCGAATGATTCTACTGGTAAGGATTGACATTAGGAGGGAATAGGACAAAGGGAAGCTAAGAAATATCTAAGAGAAAGCTGCTACCACCGTATTAAAAGTTACGTAGCTAACTCTCTGGCCGCATTAATGTGGAGGTGATATTTGAACAGTGATATTGATCTTACTGATTATTTCCAAAGATTTTAAGAAGGTGTTGATGGGACAAGGATAAAAGCCAGCAGCTTGATCTACACGTGAAGGGTTGAGATGAAGCAAACAAGGTAATATAGAGAAGAAAGACCCCAACTACAAAAAGGGGCGGAGAATCTGTAGAAAGACAAAAGACAGTAGCACCAAGAAGCGTAATTATAATCAAGTCCAAGAGAAATATATTCAAAAACTACTCTCCTCGGACTTTGCTGAGGAAGGATTCTTCGTATAAAACTTATTTTCTTTGTTTTACTTCAACCTTTAATCCATTGTGAGCGTTGTCCAACTCATTAAAACCTAGTTTTCAGTCCACTCTCTACAAATTCTTTGAATTGGGCTCTTTGGGCCGTAATCCTTTTACCTTTTGGGTCTAGGATCCAAAAACTGCCATTACAAACACACACACACACACACACACACACATATATATATTCAAGTGTAATTTTAATCATATGACCTATCTAATAGTCATGAAATACTTTTTTTTCTTTTAATAAGAAGGAAAGAAATTATACGAACCATATCGGAGGATAAAAGAAGGGCAATCTCTTACTTTGCTTGAATACATCATATCTAGCAATAAAGCTTCATGTACAAAAGAAAGGTAATGAATGTATTCTCATATTTTATCTATTTCATCCTTACCCCTTTTAGCCAAAAGATCTACACACTCATTTGCCTCATGGTAAATGTGCTACAATTAAATTTATACATGTAGATGATTTAATGAGTCATATAATTTAATATACGTGGATGGTCTCATAGTTTTCTTTTCTTTTTGCAAATTATAATTTAATCCTTAAACTTTAACAATGATTTTAATATTTTATTGAGAGAACATGATTGAAATTGATGCGGTTCATTCCATAATAATTATTCTTTATTATTAAACTAATATATCAATTGGTTTATTTTTTGTGTAGACATGATTTGTACATAAATTTCTTATTCAAGAATATAAAACTTTATCAACTGAACTGACTGGAACTCATTCGATAATTTCAAATTTAATCCTATAAATTACTAATATAATTTGTTACAAACTTACAATGTTCGCTTCCTAGTGGCATTCACAACAGTACCATCATGGTGAGAATATGCCACTTCATACATCTCACCTCTCTCTAGTTGCATGCCTTTCTTTTTGCCTACAACATGGTCAGTACATTTGACATATTAAAGCGAGGGTGTCGATTCGATGGCGTCAAATCACATTTATTCCTACTTTAGAATGCAAAATAATATAAGCTTTGTTATTTTAAGCATGTTATTAATATTTATATATATATATATATATATATAATATTGTTCTTACGATGCTATCCGTCGTTTGGGCCATGCTTATGGATCCCGGCGTATGCAGCTCCGTCTGCTTCCGACGTTGCTCTTTGTTATCTTTCGACAACTCCTACAAACATTTCAACAAAGTCACTACCAATTGCATAATTTTTTTTTTAAAAAAATTTCTATTTGAAAATATTCATAAAATTCTCAAACGGAAATTCATTTTGAGTATAATTTTGATTGATTGCCTACCTTCAAATCTCCCTTAAGAAATCCCAAGTGACAATTGTCTTGGAGTTATAACTTTGATTATTGCCATACATCCACTTAGGAATTAGTTTCCTTTTAGCAAAATAAGACAATTGGGTTTATTTGAATTTGAGAAAGAAGTAGAAGAGAGGGGAAGGAAGGATGGAGAGACATAAAATATTGTGATTTGTAAGGCATAGTAATTGATTGATACTAGGGAAGTTTTCTTTTATGTACTAGTTGAAGAGTGGTGTCACTTTTTTTTGAGCAGTTTTTTGGTTGTTAATTATGAGTGACTTTATGAGTGAATTGAATAAGTTGGATAGGGCAACATGAGAGTGCCCACTTGAAGGAAATAAGTTTGAAAGATGTAGCTTATTTAATTGAACTTATTTAAGGGTTCTACTAATATAGAATGTGATATCTAAAACATGTTTCTCATATAACTTAATGTATTGCTTGGGTCTTTTTAGGAGAGTTAGAGTTAAGGTTTGAACATTTTCTCTACACTTTTTACCACACTAGTCTAAGTACCTTACTGTAATTCAAGGCTGTTTTTGGTGCCAGACCTACTCATTATTTGCTCTGGACTGTGTGGTAAAAAGACTTATTTTACTTTGTGGGGAGTTACTCTGGCTTGCCTTTTATGGACCATTTGGAGGGAAATAAATTTGAGAGTTTTTGAAGGAACAGAATGTTTGAATGCTTAACTAAAATCTCAAATTTTGAGTGTGTTTTAATTGCTAATATGGCACTTGGTAGTAATACTAGTGATATTGTGTCATTCGACTACTAACTCTGTTGTTTAGTACATTAATCCTTTTTGTGTTTCTTAATTTGTAGGATGGTGATGGTGATTTTGTAGTGGATATCTAGTCTCCCGATGCTCAACACTTATCATTTGATGATACACAGTAGGCAATACTTTGGGCACCTATTTTGGAGTAGTTCTTGTGACATTTTGATATTTATAATAAAGTTTCAAATTTTGATATATATATATATATATATATATATATGGCGAAAACCATATTTTCGTCCCTACATTTTCACGCGATTCCACTTTGGTCCCTAACTTTTTTTTTCCACCGCTTTTAGTCTCTATCTTGGAAAACGCGTTTCGTTTTTGTCCTTGTCATTACATCAGAGACGGAAATTGCATTGATGGCAAACGGAGTGCACCGTTGGTACACTTAAAGCTGATGTGGCCATTAAAATTTTTTTTTTTTTTATTTGGCATTAAAAAATGCCACATTAGCACCCAAATTTAAAAAACTAAAATTAAAAACATAATTAAAAACCAAAAACTACGTGAATCAAGATCTAAGATCTAAGTGTACCAAGTTTTGTACAGGTGCTAAGTTCACGAGCAAGGTAGGAATTAACTATGGTCAATTGGGAAACAATCTACCATCACCATCAAAGTCAGTGGAGCTTATCAAATCTCTCAAAGCCAAGCTTGTGAAAATCTACGACACAAACCCAAAAATCCTTAACTCCCTTAAACACACAAACATCAAAGTCTCAATCATGTTAACGAACTCATTTCGAACATCTCCTCCAACCAAACCTTGTCCAATCTTTGGGTCCGATCCAATGTCCAACCCTTTTACCCACACACCAAGATCCAATACCTCCTCATCATCAACGAAATCATCGGCTCCACCGTCCCCGAAACCCGGATGTTTCTCAAAAAAAAAAAAAAAAAAAAATCCAAATTTAAATACAAGAACAATATTTTCCTTTTCAGTCTTTCATCCTCTCCTTTTCATTAAAACCCCATGGTTGAAGATCCATGGTCAAAACCCAACTTGACCGAGATATGATCTTCTCTCTCTCTAAACCTAGATGGTCATTGTGGTTTGATCTGACTAGCTCATGATTGCGTTTTGGTGTAATTTATTGATGATGATTGTTTTTGAGTTTTGGTATTTTGTTTTTGATCGGACCGTGTTTTGGGTTTTGTTAGTTGATTGTGTTAGAGTATTTGAGTTTGATCATGGTTTTGTATATGTTTTTACTTGTTTGGATGCTAAGAAAATGTAAGAAAAGAGAAGAAAATCTTGAATTTCTTATTTTTTGGGCAACCATGTTCTTGGGGGAAGAACATGAAGAACAATTATTATTTAAATAATTAAATAATAACTAAAATTTTATTTTATTTTAAAATAAAATAAAATATTTTTTAATTCTGCCGTTTGCCACCTGTGCAATTTTTGTTTTTGATGTAACGGTAGGGACAAAAATGAGATGCTTTTTCCAAAATAGGGACTAGAAGCGGTGGAAAAAAAAGTTAGGGATCAAAGTGGGAATTGCGTGAAAATGTAGGGACGAAAATGTGGTTTTCACCTATTTATATAGACACATCATAGTTGGAAACTTTATTATAACATTTTAGACAATTAGAATGTATTCTTTTGTCCAGGACATTCTATATAGTTAGAATGTATTCTTTTGTATAGGACATTCTACATAATTGTGTAGAATGTATTATTTTGTTCATAACATTCTAGACACTTGGGATGTATTATTTTGTGTATAACATTCTAGACATTTGGGATGTAATTATTGATATGATGTAATTAAATATATTTAGTTTCTTTATTTAACGTGGTATTGTATTTGTTATTGGAAAATATGAATTGTGGTTCATTATAGTTGCTATAAAATAGGTATTAGAAAATATGTATTGTAGATACATTATAGGTGCTAAAGAAATTTAAAAAAAGAAAAAAAAAGACCTATTCGATTGCTTTGAAAACCGTTGGAATAGGGTATGGGCATATGCCCTATACCAGCGCTTTCAAAAGCACTGGCATAGGCAAAACCTATTACGGTGGTTTAAAAGCGCTGGTATAGGTCTTTTAAATTATATTCATTTAAGACCTATATTAGCACTTTTGAGAACGCTAGCATAGGTATTGCCTATATGCCGCTTTCAAAAGTCTTTGGTATAGGCATTTTTAATTATATTCATTTGAGACCTATACCGGCGCTTTTGAGAATGCTGGAATAGATACTGCTTATGCCAATGCTTTCAAAAGCGTTGGTATAGGTTATATTCATATTTCCGTGAGGATTGTCCCAACACAAATAAAAACACCAGAATAGGGTTTGAAAGCGCCGAGACCTATCCCGGTGCTTTTGAAAAGTTAGTATGGTATAGGTTTGACAACACTATACCGATTGTCATTGCGCGGCAGTTTGAAGTGCCGGGAAAAAAAACGCCGGGATAGGAATTTTGACCCTATTCCAGCGCGTGCAGGGTTATCCCAACAGTTTTGCAAACGCTAGGATAGCCCCATTTTTTTGTA
Source organism: Quercus dentata (assembly GCA_028216015.1). Lineage (NCBI taxonomy): Eukaryota > Viridiplantae > Streptophyta > Magnoliopsida > Fagales > Fagaceae > Quercus > Quercus dentata. The sequence continues at coordinate 83,749,089 of CP116445.1, read as the reverse complement.
GTGTGTCTTGGGCAACTAGTTTAAGATATTTATTTATTTTTTTATTAAAAAATAAACTATTTTACCCATTTTTTAAATTTTAATTGGTCTTGTAATTATTTGTTTAAATACTTTTTTTTGTCCTTACTTTGTATTTTTGGGAAATTAATCTGAACTAAACAGTCAAGTTAGTTTTAAAAATAATGTAATGTGAGTGTTCATGTGATAACTCAGTATAGTCTAGCAATAATGACATTCTTTGCAGTGCATCATGTTTATGGTTTAAATATATCATTCCCTCTTCAACTACCTACCTATCATATATATATATATACACACACACACAATAATTTTTATTATTATTTATATATAGATATCAATAATTATCACTTAATTAAATACCTTAATCTTTTATTTAATTAAGCTTCAGCAGAAAATACTACAATATATTCCAATGGCAGATGTTGGAAAGAACTGAACCCAAGTTCATTATCATTTAATATGCTAACTACAAAACTTACAGGATTTAGTGCTCACCGCTCATTGAGTACCGTTTAACCAATATATTAATGTTTCCCTAAAGTCAATACCTTTGACCTAAAATTTCTCTACTATTGAACATGTAATATCAATTCATTCAACTATTCTTCTACGCCGCTTGTTATAAGAAAAACTATCTTCAATATATTAAATTTTAAATTCTAATATGTGCCAAAAAAAAAAATTTAATTCTAATAAAAAAACTAAATATATAATCTTTCCCCTTGCTAAATTGCACCTCCATACAGCTACAAAGATGGAGAATGTATTATATTTTTGTTCTTACAATAAATGAGAGAAAGAAAATTTACAATTGAAACTACTTAATCACCATTGGGTTATGTGAAGTTTAGTTGTGTTTGATTTGGAATATGACCTAACTCGATATAAAAATGCTACAATTTTTAATGTGACTTTTTTTGAGGTTTAGTCCATAAATTGGAGGCTTGAGACATTAGGCCCAAGCTAGAGCACTCAAATTTTTTGCCAGTGTGTTAGCCCATTGTGAATTCTTTATGCAAGAGTGAAATACCATGGTTTTTAGATTAGGGTTTGGAGGGGTTGTTTTGAGAGGGAAAGATTGTAATGCCATATCTTATATTTTTTCCCTGTGAATAGTGAAATTATTGCAACTCTGCGGACATAGATAAATTGTCGAACCACGTAAATATTATTTTGTATGATTATTTTCTTTGGCACATATTTTTCTCTATTTTTACATCTCACATATCTACTAATTTCGTGAATATTTGACACTTATTTTCTTTAAAGTTTCTCCTAAACTACAACCACATATTGTGCCAATTGTTACGTGGAATATCGTTGTTGAACATTCCATTTGGTTTCTTTACAAATGTGCATATTCAGTCAAAAAAGTGTCGGCGAGAGCTTTACATAGAGTTCCAAACATAAAAAGATCAAACCCAAAAAGAAAAAGAAAAAAGGGGGATTTTTTCTATAGAGAACAAAAGAGAAGAGGCCTTTAGCCATGTTGTGAACGACAACGGCAAGATGCCAATAATGCAATGGAAGAGAGAAACAAGCATAAACCACAAAATGCATGTGCTAGCCGGTCCCGCATTGAATAACGCCGTGTGGTTCCTAGTCCTACGTACACCTTCCTACCAGTTTAGTTTAAAGTCTCCATTTATAGTTCACTCCTGTTAGTTCGCACACAACTAAGACCTGGCAATCAATGGACCACCATACCTAAAAATTAAACTCCCTTGGCCCAATATAACACAGCAATAATCCTTTTTGATTTCTTTGTTGTTATTGTTATTATGACATTTTTTCCTTCAAGAAATCTTGGCTAAGATGGCATTCTAAGTTGTTATGATCTTAAACTAAGGACGGAATCAAAATTTTTTGTTTGGGGTAGACATAAAACTATCGTATTAATTTGCAAGTTAAGAGAAAAATCAAAGTAAGCATATGTGCATTATATATGGGCTTTAACTTCACGTGGGCTGGACCATGGTGCATGGTGCACCCAACATACACATCCAACCCAAAGGCAAAAGAAAAGTTATGGAAAACTGAAAAATAATCAAAAAGAAAAAGATGATGACATCTCTACAATTTATTGGGAAATGATTTCAGAATACCATACAAGTTTGAAGGCAAGTGCACACATTACACATAGATTTGAAATGTTTGATACGTATACAAATTCAGGGAATCTCTAGGCCGCCAGTAGCATAGTTTTGGTAACTGCGACTCTTCATTAAGTCAGTGAGAGGTGAATAATAAGCAGCTCCCATAATTCCTTTTCTAATGATTTCCTCATACTCTTTCCACCACAGCATGAAGCTACTCCGCGGCAAGAAAATCTCAGGTGATACTGCATAGTTTTTCATCAAACTCAAAACATAGTTTTCAAACTCAACCAGGTTGTGCTTTGATGATTCTTTCTCCCCAATACTTGATTCTCTGCTACTCAACAATTCGCATGAAATTCGAGCCTCCTCAACATGTGCCCAAAAGCAAGAATCCTCTGTTAGACTAGAAGCCACATTTTGCTTCTTCAACTGACTTGGATTGCTTGCAGGTTTCTCTATTTCTTTAAGCCATTGCTCCAATTGTTTGTAATGTTTCGGCCTTCCTTGGTTTATGTAGTCTTTTAGACCCTTATTGTAGTATTCAGCTATGTCCAATGGTTCACACATCCTTCGGTAATTTGTTCCCGCAAAGAGCCATCCGGTACGGAAGGAGGCACCTTCCTTCTGGGGCTTTTTCTCTGCTTCATCAACCATTTCTTCCCAGTAACAAGTGAGGATTTTCTTATACCTTACCACATTAAGATCACTTAAATTGCCTGAATTCTTGTAGCTATCATAGTATCCAATTCCCTCATCCTTAAAATGTTTCTTGTACCATTCCAAGTAGGCCATATTTATTTTTATGTCATTCAACTTCTTGGAAGGATCAAAAACGTGCCTCTTCAGGATTACCAACTTCTTTTCCTGTCTTTCTGTCCTTGTAATCAGATTGTCGATGCCATTGTTCCTCTGTTGTTGCTGCAATGACTTATAAAAATGAGTTGGCCGGGCTATTTTACAAGGTAGAAATTTTAGCCATGTAAGAGATATGAGAGGTTTTGGTTAGTTGTTAATAGTTGAGCTCTTCATTCTTTACATTGTTTTATTCAATGTCTTGAACCATAGCATGACAAATGGGTCAAATAAGCATTGTAACCATATGCAATTTATAAAAAGGTTTGTAAGTAAACTACCTGGGGCCGCACCAGTCCAATTGCTTCTAGTTGTGTAATGATGCCTGCCTCAAATGATTTTGTATTCCTTTTAACCAATTGTGTAGTATCCTTACAAATTACCTTATGGTTGAGATGTTGGACAAGTGCTTCATAGAACTCCAAAACTTGATTAGGATTTTGATTTTCTGGACCCTCTAAGTAGGTTGCTGTCAACAAGTCCAAAATGGATTGAGAATCCTCAAAACAAGCACAGCCCAATTCCGAATGCAAGAGAAATGTACCAAAAGGCTTGTAAATTGAGTCAATGGGATTGTGGGGTGAAATTAAGACTCTGGGAATTGGATCCTGATCAGAAACTACATGCAAAAAGCAAGAGTTCCATGTTGGATATTTTGATATGGCTTCTTGCAGCCCATCATCACCTACAAGGGGTGAACCAAAAGTGATGCAAAGTGGGCGTGTTTTGGTGCTTGATAAATTGATTTTATCTAGTAGCCATAAGGTGAATAGAGAGGCAACAGATCCTCCCAGAGAGTTTCCAGTAATAATTACTGGTTTGGAATCAATCTGCATTAAGATATAAATCTTACATTAATGTTGATAATAGGATGAGTGACATTCTTAAAGACTAAAGTTCTTTTGATTAATTAAAAAAGGGTCTATAATATCTTCTCCAAAATGTTAAATATAATCCTAGTTAAAAAAATACACAGATGGCAGCATATGTCACACGTAAGATGATTGACATGTTTCTCAACCAAAAAAAAAAAAAAAAGGGTAAATATTTTTCTCAAAAGAACTCTCATTTGCCATACGAAACAAAAATCCTATTAAAAATATGTCTTTTATAATTAAAAGCATAAAATACGCTAATAATACATATCTTATTTTTACTAAGCTTTATACAACAGAAGATTATCAAAATTAATACCTTTTACTTTAATGTTTTATTATTCATATTAAACATCAATGTTTTCTTATTTTAATTTATAGTCTTGAATTTTTTATCTATTAAAAATTTTCTGCAATTTGATTTTTTATGCCGTAGTATGACTAATATATACAATTATTTAAAATTAGAGCTTCCTTCTCTTTTTTTAAATAAAAATGGGGTCAAAAAATTGAAAAAATGTATTAAATATACTAAATGCTCAATTAGTTATTTTTTTAACAATATCTTGTGAAATTATATGAGGTAGCATAAGTATCCTAATAAAAAATATTCATTCAAGTTTGTAATATGTAATTCTATATATATATATATATATATATATATATGTAAGGACTCAATTTGTAACGACCCAATTTGTAACGACCATAAAATGATATTGGCTTTGCGCGTAAAAAGGCCCAAACAATATGATTTGTAGAGCGTGTGTTTGAAAGGTTAGGCCTTGGTCACCGGATGATGGTTAGTCGTGGTGTTCATACAGAATTAAACCATGTTCGTTCGAGGAGTCTTTCTTCTCGTCACGGTCCGGGAGGCTCGGTTCTTGGCCTTTTTTCCCAGCCCCTTTTTCTGGATTGCTTACTTCTCCTTTTATACTAACCTTTACCCCTCCCTCCAACGTCCACGTGTAGGTTCGACTTTCCAGGACTAATACTTGTCCCATCAGCCCATACTCAAAGTGGTTGAGGGTGGTTGTAAAAGTCGAAGAGCATGGTTCTGTCAGGTGCAGAGTATTCAATGGCGTAATGTGAGCTTTTCCTTTGCCCTTTGTCGCCATACTATCCAGGGATCCTTTTTCTATCAACGCAGATATTTTAGGTTTTTCCCAAAACTGTTCCTATACCGTCCTTACCCTTTCTTTCAAGTGGGCCTCGGGGATGCCGAGGACAAAGTCGTCCTCGGTTATGTCTCAAGGTTACTTGGACTTTTATTATATGTCCTCGGCTATATCCCTCCTCGGCTCGGGCCTTGGATCCCAATGCAAAAGTGGGCCAAGGCCACAAATTATTGGGCCCCACAATAGCCCCTCAAAATCTTCTTTGTCCGACCTCTTGGTCGGGAAGGAGGGTTTTGATGATGTCGGGTCGGTATCATGGCTTGCCCAGCTTTGTCATTCATTAATGTCGGTGTCTCTTCATTTGCCTAGAAAATGCGCCGGGTTATGAGACATTCTTTTAGATTTACTCACAATGCGCTCCTGCCGTTTCCGTGTGAGGCGCGTCTTTAATAACTTCCCTTTACGAGGCCAATAAGATCTAACGATTTATAGATGGCGTTGGGGAGTTGAGTGGACACTATCTCGTTTGCAGCTCTTCTTGGAAAATCATGACGGATTAAATGTCACTAAACTTACCTTCCATATAAGAAGCAAGGCAAGAGGGTACTTCCTTTACATAGAGACACTTTAACCTTTCTAAAGCCTTAAACCTCAAGCTACGCTCAAGGTTTTCCTTATCAGAACAATCAAACCTTAGAGTGTGATATGTCCGAGGTGAAAGCGGGGGTGAAGGAACCACACCCTCTCCGGAAACACCATGTCCCTTCGAAACTTAAGATGGCTTGGTCGGGACAGGGTAGGCAGAGACTCAAGATATTTTTCACCTTCCTTGACCAAAATTCAAGCAGGTGTTAACCGCATCAAATTTTTGGTGCAACTGAGCTGGGGTTGCTCATCATCAGCACCATCCGCTCTCTTTCGAGCATAGCTAATATGGTAGCGTGTTAGGAGTCGGGGCTGACGCAGGGATTAAGTATCCCCGCTTCTTCCTCTCTTCCTTCACTAGTGCCTCCTTTTGCCTCCCCTTCTTCTTCTTTCCCATCACCGGATCCATCCTGGTGCTTTTACTTCTTCCTCTTCTTCTCCTCATCCATCAAAGGGGGTCACCCTCTCATACACGATTGCTCTTTGGAGCGAGTTTAGAAAGATTCGTCGTTTCATTGTGTACTTTCTTTTCATTTTCGCTTTTGTAATTAGCTTCCTGTATAGGCTTGTTTAAACTCCTCATTGTACGCTGTACTACTTTTTTATATTAATAAAAGTTGATGTTATTTTATTCTATGTATTCTTTCTTTTCTACAATAGTTATGTTGTGAATGGATGTGCTATTATATGATTTTTTTTAATTTTTTTTTAATTTTTAAAATTTTTTTTTTGCATTTTGAACTATACTTAGGGCCGAAACCCCTGTTAAGAAAAGGATATCTTTATGAGCTTATTGAAACTATTCGGCACAATAATGCCGACCTAAAAAAAAAATGATATCTAGGGCCGAGGCCCTTATTTAAGAAAAAGATATTATTTCGAGCTTATTGAAATTGTTCGGCACAATAATGTCTACCTGAAAAAGGTTACATACCTAAGACTAACCAAGATGACAACTGAATTCTCGGTATTGTGTAGGAGGTAATCATCCAAGGAGGGGTAACCCAAAATGAGCTACCCATGCAGGTCGCCAAGTACGAGGGTGCTTTGCCACCTTCTTAATATCCTTCCTAACCTTAGCCATTTTTGGCATCCGGTCCGAGGATTGAAGTACGATCGTATTGAACTTAAACGCTCGTTTGCATCAGTTCCCTTAAAGCTGAGGATCCGAGGACAGGTCGGGATCTTCACTCCGTCTAGGACTTAATCCGACTTTTAGCATATAATCAACCCGTAGGTCCGAGCAATCTAGAATTCTCCTTAAGTGGTTAATTTCTCCGTAGGTTTGAGTCCGAGGACCATGCAATACCTTGGTTCTGTCAAAAACTTAGTTTTTAAGTAGTTGGTTTCCTCGTAGGTTTGAGTCCGAGGACCATGTAATACCTTGGTTCTGTCAAAAACTTAGTTTTTAAGTAGTTGGTTTCCCCATAGGTTTGAGTCCGAGGACCATGCAATACCTTGGTTCTGTCCAAAACTTAGTTTTTAAGTAGTTGGTTTCCCCATAGGTTTGAGTCCGAGAACCATGCAATACCTTGGTTTTGTCAAAAACTTAGTTTTTAAGTAGTTGGGGAGATTAGCCCTTCAGCCAAGGTGTGGGACATTGGTTTGGGGGGATTAGCCCCTTGGCCAAGCCCCTAGAACCATCCGCGCTACGACGCTCAAGCGTAGCCCTTAATGGAAAAACGTAGTCCCTAATGGAACTTTATGTTAGAATATTACAACGGGCTGTTGGAAGTGATGGGGGGACTTTCTTGACCCACCGTCCGTGCCAACACACAAGCCTTTCCTACAGACGGCGCCAATTGTAAGGACTTAATTTGTAACGACCACAAAATGATATTGAGTTCGCGCGTAAAAAGGCCCAAACAATATGATTTGTAGAGCGTGGGTTTGAAAGGCTAGGCCTTGGTCACCGGACGATGGTTAGTCGTGGTGTTCATATAGAATTAAACCATGTTCATTCGAGGAGTCTTTCTCCCCGATACGATGCCGGGAGGCTCTGGTTCTTGGCCTTTTTTCCCAGCTCCTTTTTTTGACTGCTTACTTCTCCTTTTATACTAACCTTTACCCCTCCCTCCAACGTCCACGTGTAGGTTCGACTTTCCAGATCGATACTTGTCACATCGCCCCATACCCAAAGTGGTTGGGGGTGGTTGTAAAAGTCGAAGAGCATGGTCCTGTTAGGTGCAGAGTATTCGGTGGCAGTAATGGCAGCTTTCCCTTCGCCCTTTGTCGCCATTCTGTCCAGGGATCCTTTTTCTATCAACGCAGATATTTTAGGTTTTTTCCAAAACTGTTCCTATACCGTCCTTACCCTTTCTTTCAGGTGGGCCTCGGGGATGCCGAGGACAAAGTCGTTCTCGGCTATGTCTCAAGGTTACTTGGACTTTTATTATATGTCTTTGGTTATATCCCTCCTCGACTCGGGCCTTGGATCCCAATGCAAAAGTGGGCCAGAGCCACAAATTATTGGGCCCCACAATATATATATATATATATATATTTTTTCATTTGTTTATTCAGGATTTTAAGTATATTTTCTTATAACTATGATTATAAAATAAAAAGAACATAGTAATGTGATATCATGATTTTCAGTCTTAGACTATTCAAAAAATAGATAAAAAAAAAAGGTTCAAAATCTTTAAAGTCTGACCGTGATAAAGTCATTATTTTAAATAATTAAATAATATAAAATAAATAAATAAATACATAAAATTAGTAGTATAGACTAAAGTAGTATTTAAACTGGTCAATTTTTTATATGAATTAAAGATAAAAAGATATTTTTCATAATTTATTAGGAAAGTTATATAAATATTATTCTACTATTATTTTAAATATAAAAAGATATTTTTCATAATTTATTAGGAAAGTTATATAAATATTATCCTACTATTATTTTAAATATATATTTCACATCCATACCATATAGCAATATTTCAAAAAGATTAATTTGCTAATAGCCTAATATATTCAAATGATATAGGAATACTCAAAATGATTACCTGTACGAAAAGAAAAGAAAAGGAAAAAAAGGGTACAGTGCACTCATGAGATATTGACCGGATGAGAGGGCCAAAAATAATAGAAATGATATTTTTTAAATTTAAACCTTCATGTTAATAATGATGATGATACCAATAATACACTGACAAGTACTAACGACCACATTTCTGCTCAAGCAGACACAATAGAAAATGGGAAAACGTAGCAAAAAATAAAGTAGCTGGTTAACTACGACCTGGTTATCAATTATATTGAAAGTTTAAGAAAATTAGACTTTGTTCTAGAAGTTTGTCAATTGACTCAGTTGCAGTTCATACTTTAAGCTTTTGTCAAAAAAAAAAAAAAAAAAAGAAAAGAAAAAAAGGAAAGAATTTTCAGGGCATAGAGGTACCTGAGATTTCAAGGAGGGGAGACTATCACGGATGTAGGCAAAAAGCTCAAGTGCAGCTTTGTTAATGGAGAATTGTGGGTTGGTTTTGGTGCACAGGAATTCAAAGAGAGGAAAAGACTCCTTTAGAGTTGATGATGAAACCAAATCCTCTCCTCCTCCACCCTGAATAATATAGTCTTTGGAACAAGCAGGCCAAGTAAAGAAAGCTATGGTGGTACTGTTTGGTTGCTGAGAAACTTTGTATCTTACTGACAAAGATTGCTGTTCATTTTGATTGATTTCACTGTACAGGTCCCGAACAGCAGCCCAAGAATGGTACAGGACACCAGAGCTGACCACCAAATTTGCCAACTCTAACCCGCTGCTAAATCTGTCATCAAGAAACAAAAAAGCTAAGAAATCATGATGCATCAAAGAAAGAAAACAAGCTGCACAAAAGAAATGAAAATGGTTTTTACTTACAAGTGAAATTGGCTCATCCTCTGTTACTTTGTTCGATCTACTTAGAAAATCAGCAACGTATAATATAGAATATATTGTGTCTTGATAGTTATAACATCGGTGAGAATCAATACCAAAATTAGCTGAGTAATCTAAATTTCGTAGAACAAAAGCATGGATTGGACTATAAAGAAATGTCAACAATATGCTAAAGATTCCTAATAAAAAAAAAAAAAAAAAAAAGACTATTTATGCTAAAGAATTATGTTGTTTAGCATTCTAGCCTATCAATTTACCGTCTTTCATTTCTTGGACTCCGCAACTAAAATATGTTAACCCAAGCCCTTTTTTAGAGAGTAGAGACTGGTGGCCTTGTATGCGAGACCATGATGGCTATTGGATTATGGTATGGGCTTGTTTATTCATTTAGGACAGTACTCCAATCTTATGAGTGACTGTGGATGGCTAAATAGGGTCTTCAAATGGAATGGGGTCTCTTCTCTCTTTTTTTTTTTTTTTTTACCCAAAAAAAACAAATCCTTATCTCTTTTTCCAGAGCATTACCTAAGGACACAACATTTTTTTTTTTGTACAATTATTTTTATAAGAAATAGTTAAGAGATACGTTTTTTTTTTTTTTTTTTTTTTTTTTTTTTACCCCAAAAAACAAATCCTTCTCTCTTTTTCCAGAGCATTACCTAAAGGACACAACATTTTTTTTTATACAATTATTTTTATAAGAAATAGTTAAGACAGTAAGTTATGATTTCACATCATCCACAATTGACACTATTTTTATTAGGGAAAAATTAACGGATGTCATAAGAGTATTGATTTATGATATATTTTTTTAAAAACTTTATGAGAAAAAAATTAATTTTTTGACAATTTTTATATTTTCTATAAAAGGGTGTCAAAATTTTCCTTAAATTATTTATTAACAATTACCCCTTTTTATTATGCATAAAAATACAATTATTGTTGAAGTTTTGGATAAAATACGTATTTGGTCTGTTGATGTAGCAATAAACTAATTTTTTATTTTGACCATTTGCCACGCCAACAATTTTCATCCAAAAGATAACGATAGTGACTAAATTGACATGATACTAAAAGGCTAGAGATCAAATCGACACAATTGAAATTTTAGGAATTAAAGTAAAATATAATGTAAAAGATCGGGACTAAATACATAAATTACCCTAAAGTTTTTTTATTATGCACAAAAATATTTGCATTTTTTTTTTTTTTTTTTGGGTTGGTTTAAAGCGAGCAAAAGTGTAAATGATCGTGAACCTATGATTTTTATAAGTTAACTACCGGTAACAATTTGGACTTATTTCTAAACAAGAGGCAACCTACTCCTTATATGAATTGCTTCTTTCACTCTCAAAATCTTATTTTTGACTTTTGTTGATTAATTTCCAATATTTTCCCAACTACCCAATTATGAATATTAAATGAAAAATGTAGAAATATTAGAAAATCATGAATGATCTTGTGGAGGAGAATTATGCTAGGGTATTTCAATGGTATAGAGTGGCCTTTCCTTGCTGAAAGAGACGAATAAACAATGCCAAAAAAAAAAAAAAGAAAAAAAAATTTCTTTGATAATGATGACTAAAAGTGTTTTCATCCAAACACATCCAAGTATCCAACCCAAAATGGCAAAAGAAACACATGAAAAATTTAAAATAAAAACAAAAAAGAAATTAAAAAGATGCTGTCCTTAATTTACAATTTATTGAGGAATGAATTCAAAATACCACGCATGTTTGAAGGAAAGTGCATACATAAATATTGAAATATGCCATCTATATCGTATAAAATTTCAAGGAATCTCTAGGGAGCCAATAGCATACTTGTCGTGATCCTTCATTAGGTTACTGAGATTTGAACTATAAGAAGTTCCCATTATCTCTTTATACTCTTTCCACCATTGCATGAAGCTGCTTTGTGGCAAGAAAATCTCAGGTGATACTGCATAATATTTCATCAAACCATACACATAGTTTTCAAACTCAAGCAGTTTTTTCAATTCTTTCTCCATATCACTTGATTCTTCGCTACTCAGCAATTTGCATGAAATGTGAGCCTCCTCAACATGTGCCCAAAAGCAAGAATCCTCTGTTAGACTTGAGGCCACGTTTTGTTTCTTCAATTTATTTGGAACACTTGCAGGTTTTTCTTTCAACCATTGCTCCAATTTTTGTAATGCTCAGGCCTTCCTGACTTTATGTAGTCTTGTCCACCACCCTTGTAGTATTCAGCTATGTCCAGTGGTTCAATCATACGTCGAAAATTTGTTCCTGCACCGAGCCATCGAGTACGAAAGGATGCACCTTCTTTCTGAGGCTTTTTCTCTGCTTCATCGACCATGTCTACCCAATAATGAGTGAGGATTGTCTTAAACTCTACCACCTTAATATCACTTTGGGAGCTTCCACTCTTGAAGCTATCATAATATCCAATTCCCTTCTCCTTAAAACACTTCTTGTACCATTCAAGGTAGGCCATATTTATTTTCATTTTATTCAACTTCTTGGAAGGATCAAAACCCTGCCTCCTGGACTCTGCCAATTTCGTTTCCTGTTTCTCTATCTTTGTAATCAGATTGTCGAGGCCAATGTTCTGCCCTTGTAACTGCAATGAATTTTAAAAATGAGTTAGCCTAGAAGTGGAATTATGGAAGATCTCAATGGCAAAGATTTTACAAGGTAGTAATTTTAGCTATGTATGAGATCTTAGAGATTTTGATTACTTTGTTGATTGATGTATTAGAAGTATGTGATTAAATGATTAAATTTATCATATTCTAATAATTTAAACTTCTAGGACAATTTTTAATTTAACAAGGTATCAAAACAGGAGATACTGAATATTTCATTCTTTACATAACAATGTTTAGGTGTATCATATATCATATGGGAACTATAACATGAGATATAGGCTATATAGCACAAATAAGCATTGTAACTATATTTGATCCAAAAAAAAAGTTGTGATTGAGCTACCTGTGGTCGCATTAGTCTAGTTGCTACTAACTGTATAATAATGCCTGCACGTAGTGGAGGTGTAGTCCATTGAAGCAACCCTGTGGTATCCCCACAAATTACCTTACAATTGAGATATTCCACAATCTTTCTGTAGAGCTCCAAAACTTGATTAGGATTTTCATTTCCAGGACCGTCTGAGTAGGTAGCCGTCAACAACTCCAAAATGGTTTGAGAGTCCTCAAAACAACCACATCCAGATTCTGAACACAAGAGAAAAGTCCCAAAAGGCTTGTAGACATTTGTTTGTGAAGCCAATTCAGTCGCAGGAGGATTGTGGGGTGAAATTAGGACTCTTGGGACTGGATCTTGATCAGAAACTACATGCAGAAAACAAGAGTTCCATGTTGGGTATTTAAATATGGCATTTTGCAGGCCATTATCGCCAATAAGGGGTGAACCAAAAGTGATGCAAAGTGGGCGTTTTGTGATTGAAAAATCGATTGTTTCTAGCAGCCATAAGGTAAAGAGAGTGGCAACAGATCCTCCAAATGAGTTTCCAGTGATAATTAATACTTTGGAATTGTCAATCTGCATTAACACAAGAATCTTACTATGTTATCAATAAGACAAATTATTATTTTTAAGCATCAAGTTTTACTATCATATGAAACATCAACATTTTTAATATTTTCAATTATAATCTAGAATTGTTTTTAGCTAGCTATAAATTAATAAACAAGTATAATATTATTTTAACTATAGTAATATGATAATTAGTTTTCTAATTTGCTCGAAAACAAGCCAAACTTGAGAAAATATTTAGTAAATACTCTTTTTCTTTCTATGGCAAAAACGGTAGATACCAAATACGTGTATAATTAGTTTTCTAATTTTTTTTTTTAACAATATCTTGTAAAATTATACGAAGGTAACAAAAGCATAAGCTATATTAAAAAAAAAAAAGAATATAATAAAAAAGTAATTTAACACTTATAGTTTTCATTTACTCAAAATTTTCATTCAAATCCGTAACATATCTGTATGTACTTTCATTTAGTATTTTTTTCCCCATTTTTATGCTGAATTTTTTATATTAAATTTTTTTAATTGAATAAATTACATAAATAATCCATACCATATATCACTAACTAAGAATGTAGGTTTAAATATATATATATATATATATATATATATATATATTTTAGAGAAAGAAAATAAGAATGTAGTTTTTTTGAAAAAAAAAAATTCTTGTAAATATGTAATATCAAAATATGTATTTATGAAAATAGTTAAGTGATACATATGTGTGTGTATATATATATATTTTTATCGAAGTAAAGTATATGTAATATCCTATAAAAAAAAGTATAATGTACATGTAAATATGTAATAATGATTTTTAAAATCTTGTTGAGATATCAGATATCGCGTTATTTTGGTATCCATAATAGAAAATTCTTTTTGAACTCAAAAAAGAGTTTTCAATATCTTAAGGGCCCGTTTGGTAATGTTGTCCTAGTATCGTTGTTTAATACGTGTTGTGTTGTTTAAATAATGAAAACTGTTGTTTAAATACCCCTATCAAACACCCCCTAAAATAGAATCAGGACATCAATTTCATATCTAACAGAAAACTATCATAAATTTACATTTAAAAAAAGATATCTTAAAATAGGGTTCATAAATATGTATTTTGATATTTCATATTTATTAGAAAATACTTGCAAAAATATCATAAATATTTGAAATTAGATGGGTTGACTTCAAGTTACACCACCCAATAACTTGTTTTTAAATTCATATTTTGAAAATCCAACTATTGAATTACATGTTTTATATATTCTTAACATATATGCCAATCTTTATGCTAATCGGATATAATTTACTATTTGAACCATGAAATCATATTTTATACATTATTTTAAACTACAAAAATTGAATTTAAACAATTAATTGATGACATGATTATTGATTTTTGACTATATTTAAATTTTGTAAGAATGAAGAATATACAAAAATAATGTAATCCAATAATGAATTTATCAAAATTCAAATCTAATTAAAAAAATATTAAGTGGTATATCATTACTTAAAATTACACTAGGTGTAACTTGAACTCTTAACTCCCAATATATATATATATATAATTTTTTTTATCTAAAAATTTGTTTTAATAAAATAATTATATAAAAAATATCATAAAAAGTATTGGTTAACATCTAAATACTAACAAGATATGGTTTTCATTAGAATTTTCTTATATTAACGATATATTTTATATTCAAAACCATAATAATAAAACTATTAAGAATTTTACTAATGTATGATCTTAAAATATATATTAATAATTCATTTTAGGAAACTTTTTATGAAAAAAATATAAAAATAATTTACTATTTTGACATTTTTTTTTTCATAGAGTTTTACTAACGTGTGTGAAACTCTTTTCTGGAAACTTGAACCTCGGTCTTTACCTCTTACACTCTACAAGCACTTATACTTATGGAGTGATCATCGCACTAAAGGTATGTGATAGTATAACTTTTCCAATTCTCCATAAATTTTTTTTTTAAAAATGAATGATTAATATATATTATAAGAACATACATTAATTAGACCCTAATATTAATAATAACAATAATAATGACTTACAAATGAGTAGCAAGTAATAACGACCTCGTTTCAGTTCTGGTCAAACAGACAAAGTAACATTCTAGTGATTAGTAATTGTCGTACACGACATATATATGGAACTTTTTAGGTGGGAAAAAAAAAAAAAAAAAAAAATCCTTTTAGGAAATTAGAAGTTGCTCAGAGAGAAGTTGTTAAAGCTGTTTGACCATTGACTCAGTCAACCACAGCCATGCTCATGCTTAAGCTTTTGCCAAGCTAAGTAGTAAAGTACTATGTAACAAAACAGAATAAAAAGAAAGAATTTTCAGGCGATGGAGTTACCTGAGATTTCAAGGTGGGGAGCCTGTCACTGATGGAGTCAAAAAGCTCAAGTGCAGCTTTGTTAATGGAGAAATCTGGGTTGTTTTTGGTGCTCAGAAAATTGAAGAGAGGAAAAGACTCCTTTAGAGTTGATGATGAAACCAAATCTCCTCTTTCCTGAATATAGTCTTTGCCACAAGCAGGCAAAGTAGAAAAAGCTATGAAGGTACAGTTTGGTTGCTGAGAAACTTTGTGTCTTACTGGGTGTTCATTTTGATTGATCATTTCTCCATGGAGGTCCTGAACTGTTGCCAAGGATTGGTTCAGGACACCAGAGCTGACTACGAAATTTGCCAATTCTGGGCTACTGCTAAATGTCTGTGAAGGATCCATAACTAGTCTCAAAATTTTGAAACTAAGGCTGTAGATATTGTTGTAACTTATAACCCAATGCTAAATCTGCAAACAAGAATCAAAGAAAACTATAGGTCAGAAATGGTGATGGATCAATGTTAAAGAAGTAAATTTCTTGGTCAAGAAACAAATTGTGAGAGGCTCAACAAAACCAAACAACTAAAAAATGAAAAACAAATGCATTGGGTTTTCACTTACCAGATAAATTAATTTGGTCACTCTCTGGGGCTTTGTTGGATCTGCTTAGGTATAATAGAAAGAAAGAAGTGAATTTTATGGTCAAGAAACAAATTGTGAGAGAGAACAAAACCAAACAATTCTAAAAAAGGAAAAGAAGAAATGCATTTAGTTTTTACTTAATTAACTTCGTCACTCACTGGGGCTTTGTTGGATCTGACTAGGCAATAGAAAGCTTTTGTCTTCTGAGTTATAAGTTCATAACAATGATTGAGAGTTATATATATATATATATATATATATATATATATATATATATATATGCCAATCTTTGCTTCCTGGTCTCTGAAGAAAATTCCTAGAAATGAAGTAGAACCAGAGGCGAAGGTAAAATTTGAAGGGTATATGCTCTACCGAATTTTTCCACACGTAGAGAATAAAACAGACATCAGCAAACCATATAGTCCAGACCCTTAGACTTTAAGGACTGCACTGGGCCATATCAGAGAACGTAATGATCGTTGGATAATAGCTTTAGCTATTTCAATGTGCTTAATATAATATATTATACTTGAATTACACTCTTAATTTTTTTTTTTTTTTTTTTTTTTTTTTTTGAGAGAGAATTACACTTTAACTAATCATCCATGCTTTACACTCGGAACTTTGAAAGAATCTTCTTAGGAGTAAGGAAGAAAAAATGGCACTCTCAAGTCCATGTAGTGGGATCCGGATAATGAATTGGAGAGTCTCCATTTATGCATTCCACTTGGTATTTTGTCGGGAATCTTCTTATAAAAAAAATGTCATTCTGAGGTCCAGGTCAGCTAGAGGGAAATTAATGGCGCTGCTGACATTCTTGCTATAAGTACACATCTTTCCCAAACTTGCTGAATTCTCAACTTGCTAAAATGTTATAAATTATGATTGATGGATAAAGTCTAATAATATCATTCACACATGAGCTGGTTAATACCATCACTTATCTATCAATTACATCTTTATTATTTGCTGATTATTTCAGCAAATTGTTAATAAAGTTATGTTCATGGACTTATTCTTTTCTGTTTTTTTTTTTTTTTTTGGTGTGAAATGTGATACACATGGCCACACTTGTTGTATACAAATTCTAGTTTAATCAATGAAGAGGGTAAAGTTAGAGAAGACGAATTCATTCACCTGAGCTTGCCATGAGCGACTAAACTAAAATAATAAATAATCAAAAAGGGGTAAGACGACGGATCGATATATCGAACGGAGGATGAAGGGGATGGGTGAAACCTCCATAGTGAACGGACTCCGAATGGACGGACACAAGGGGGTAGATATAGAGGCCACATGGCATCTACATGGCTTAAGTAGTCTCTAAGAAACCTTAACTGGGAATGTCTTGTACCCCACGATTAACCCTGGTCAATAGAATCTCAAAATGGGAAGAATCTCGTAAAATACGTGCATTTATAAGGATCTTCCTCATAAGAAAACATCTTCCTAAGCAAGAAACGAAGGTCAGTTCTATACTACTATAAAAGCCCTAAGCCATCAAAGAAACAAGGTACGCATAATTTCCCAAGCTCTAGCACTTTAGAGTTGTGAAGAGAGCTCTCTAACTTAACCTTCAAAGGGTCATTGACCGGTACCACACCGGTACTCTCTTATCATCTTCTTTTTCTATGTTTTGCAGGTGTTGTCTTGGGCATGTGAGGACTGTGCGACTTCATCGACGATTTTTGGCTTCATCGGTTGGTGCCGTATGTGGAAAACGAAGGTACGACTTGTAAGCCATACTACCGCTTCCCGGACGAAGAGTTGCATAGTGCTCATTCACTCGATGGCGACCACCAACAATGTTCAAGGAGACAAACCACGCACTGCCACCCTTGAGAGACAGGTTCAAACTCTCGCTGCTGCTGTAGAACACCTCACCAAGCAAAACCATGATATAAAGGAGCAGGCGAGAGAACGCGGGGCTGAACACCGAGGAAGAGGACTAAGAAGGCACCAACGCCGAGAGAAGGGACCAAGAGGGGCTGGAAGGTAGCAATGCCCCAAGCGGACCAGAGCGACAGGACACAAGCCGTCCATCCGCCGCAAATACGGCCCCACCTCATATGGTTGAGGAGATGCAAATGATGAAGGAACAGATGGACTTCATGATGATCACCCTTAGAGGACAAGTGTTGAGCAACCTTGATGACTCGGTCCATCGAATCGATTAGCCATTCACCGTGTCCGTCACTTCGTTCCCCCTTCCACCGAAGTTCCGTATACCGTAGGTGGAAAGCTACGACGGATCTAAGGATCCCCTAGATCACTTGAAGTCATTCAAGACCCTAATGCACCTTCAAGGAGTGGCAGATGAGATTATGTGTAGGCTTTCCCCACTACGTTGAAGGACCTTGTAAGGGTTTGGTTTAGCAAGTTGACACCTAACTCCATTAGTACCTTTAAGGAGTTAAGTGCCCAGTTTGCCTCACACTTTATTAGGGGACACAAATATAAAAAGTCCACTGCATGCCCGATGAGCATTAAGCAAAAGGAGGATGAGACGCCGAGGTCTTACATAGCTCGCTTTAACAAAGAGGCACTCTCAATCGATGAAGTAGATGACAAGATACTTATAGCCGCATTCACGAATGGGCTACGGAAGGGTAATTTTCTAATTTCTTTATATAAGAACGACCCAAAAACCATGTTGGATGTGCTTTACAGGGCTACTAAGTACATGAATGCGAAAGACGCACTACTAGCTCACGAAGAGAAGCTTAAAAAGAGAGAAAGACAGGATGAAGCACGGTAGGATAGGAGGTGAAAGATAGCTAGGACAGGAGATAGAAGGGAAGATAGATGATCCAAGCCTCCCACCGAAAGATTCACAAGTTTCACCCTTTCGAACACCCCAATTGATCAAGTCCCGATGCAGATCAAGGACGAAGGAGCCCCGACATTCCCTGGCAAGTTGAAAGGAGACTCTAGCAAGAGGTCTAGAGATAAGTACTACCGTTTCCATTGCCATCGCAATCACGGTCATGATACATCCAATTGCTATGACTTAAAGCTGTAGATAAAAGCTCTTATCAGGCAAGGGAAGTTGCAGAGGTTCATCGGTAAGGAAGGGATGGACCAACCTGAAGAGCGACTTGCTCGGAGAGAAGACGAGCGCCTTAGGCAACCTTTGGGAGACATAAGGATGATTATAGGGGGGCAATGCAGCCCCCAGTTCCTCTAAAAATGAGTGTAAGACCTACCTTCGGATGGTTCATAATGTCCAACTGACGAGTTCCGTCCCAAAGATAGCGTGAATCAACAACCTTGTAATTGGATTTACAAAGGAAGATGCACGACATCTTCATCACTCACACGACGATGCACTTGTGGTCAGCATACATGTAGGGGACTATAACACACACCGGGTCCTTGTGGACAACGGGAGCTTTGTTGATATCCTATACTATCCGGCATTCTAGCAAATGAGGTTTGGGAGAGAGAACAGCTGATTCCGACCAACGCACCACTCATTGGATTCGGAGGAACAAGGGTGCATCCCCTAGGAATAGTCACCTTACCAGAAACGGTTGGAGATTATGCTCATGAGATCACCAAAGATGTCACATTCCTAGTTGTTGATTGTTCATCCGCTTATAATGCCATATTGGGTCACCTTACTTTGAATTCATGGAAGGCCGTAACATCAATCTACCATTTGATGATCAAGTTCCCCATCGAGTACGGAGTAGGAGAGGTAAGGGGAGATTAAGTGGTAGCACGCGAATGCTACATTGCTATGCTGGAAATAGACGACCATTTGCAGGCTATGTGTATTGAGGAACAACGAACGATGGCAGACCCAGTGGAAAGATTGGAAGAAGTGCTCCTTGACGATTCTAGGCACGAACGAACAACCAGGATAGGCACTTTGGTTAGCCACCAGCCAAATCCGTCAAGCACTCACAACATTTCTAAGGGAAAACCAGGATGTGTTCACCTGGAGCCATGAGGACATGCCCGGAATTGATCCGTCAATCATAGTCCACAAGTTGAACATGTCGCCCTCTTTCTCTCCCATCCGGTAGAGGAAGCGGGTGTTTGCGTAGAAGCAAGATGGAGCCATAGCCGATGAGGTTCGCAAATTATCTGGAAGCGCAGACTTCATTCGAGAAGTGTACTACCCCGATTGGTGACCAATGTGGTGATGGTCAAGAAAACCAACGGGAAGTGGAGGATGTGGTAGACTTCACGGGCCTAAACAGGGCCTGCCCCGAGGACAGCTACCCTTTCCCGTGGATTGACATCTTGGTAGACTCAACAGCAAGACACTAACTGTTGAGTTTCATGGATGCATTCTCGGGTTACAACCAGATCAGGCGGGACGAGACTGATCAAGAGAAGACTTCATTTGTCACTAACCAGGGTCTCTTTCTAATACAAAGTGATGTCGTTCGGACTCAAGAATGCGGGCGCCATGTATCAAAGGTTGATGAAAAAAATGTTTGCACATCAGATTAGAAGGAATGTGCAAGTTTACGTGGATGACATGTTGGTAAAGAGCATACGGGAGGATGACCACTTGAACGACCTCTAAGAGACCTTCGACACCCTTCGGTCTTACAACATGAAACTAAATCCAAGCAAATGTGCGTTCAGTGGTAACATGAGAGGAAAATTCCTGGGATTCATGGTATCCCAAAGAGGTATTGAGGTCAACCCGGAGAAGATACGAGGCCATAATGGAGTCAACACCACCGAAGATCGTCAAGGAGGTATAGAGCCCACAGAAGGTAGCCGTATTGAACAGGTTCATCTCAAGAGCAATGGATAAGTGCATACCTTTCTTCTGCACATTGAAGAAGTCATTTGATTGGACGATCGAGTGTTAGCAAGCGTTTGAAGACACCAAGGCATATCTTTCATCCCCGCCATTGCTAAGCCTATCCAAACTAGGGGAAGAATTATTCCTATACCTAGCCGTCTCCTCGGCCGTTGTGAGAGCGGTTTTAGTCAGAGAAGAGGATGGGGTGCAAAAACCCGTGTACTTCACAAGCCGAGCACTCTGAGGAGCAGAAGAGAAATACCTCCCAATGGAAAAGCTCGCTTTCGCATTAGTGACTACAGCACGGAAGCTCAAGCCCTATTTCCAGGCACACATTGTGATTGTCCTAACAGACAAGCCCCTATGAAGAGTAATGAGTAGCCTTGAAGCTCTTTGGACGGATGGCATTATGGGCAATCGAATTGAGTGAATTCGACATACAATATCGACTTCGCACAGCTATAAAGGGGCAAGTGCTCACCGACTTCATCACAAAATTCACTCTCGTGGAAGGCCGGGGGCGTAAGAGAGCCCACAATAGAGCATCCACATGGACGGATCTTCCAAAAAGTAAGCAGGCGGAGCTGGTGTGGTACTCCACAACCGGGAGGGGGACAGGGTCGAATACATGATCAGTCTTGATTTCCCTACGACCAATAACAAGGCAGAGTACGAAGCTTTGATAGCAGGGTGGATCTCGCCAAAGCGGCATGAGCTGCAAATATAGTTGTGTATTGTGACTCTCAAGTAGTAACTAGTTAGTTCAATGGTGACTATGAATGTAAGAATGAATGGATGAAGAACTACCTTAAGCAAGTGAAGAATCGAGTAAGCAACCTCCAAGAAAAGTTTGTTCAAATACCAAGGGAGGAGAATGAGCACGTTGACCATCTTGCCAAAGCAAAGATCGGTGAGCAAACGCCCATCCACGCCTAGGTACTATCCTTTGTTCAAATCTCACCATTAATAGACGGCATCTGTGTATAAGAAATAGATTCTGAGAACTATTGGATGACACCAATAATCTCCTACTTGAGGGATGGCGTATTGCTTGACGGGAAGGAGGCTACAAGGAGGTTGAAGGTTCAAGCGGCGCGTTTCGTTCTGATTAAAGATGTTCTATACAAAAGAGGTTTCTCTCGACCGCACTCCGAGGTGTCTCATCCTAGAGGAGGTAGACTATGTTATGCGAGAAGTCCACGAAGGAGTCTGTGGGAACCATTTTGGGTCCCGGTCGTTAGTGTACAAACTCATCCAGGCGGGATACTATTGGCCTACCATGCAGAAAGATGCCATTGCTTATGTCAAAACATGTGACAAGTGCTAGAGGTTTGCCAACCTTATCCAAGAGTGACAGAAGAACTCACTCCATTAACGGCCCTGTGGCCTTTTGCACAATGGGGATTGGACATTAAGGGTCCGTTCCTAACAAAGAATTCGATAGCTAAAGTTTTCGGAGGTCGGTATAGATTACTTCACCAAGTGGGTAGAAGCCGAAGCACTAGCCACCATCACAGAGAAAAACGTGCGAGGCTTCGTATGGAAAAACATCATCTGCGGGTATGGCATACTCGAGAGTGTTGGTCTTCGACAACGAGAAACAAGCTTGATTCGACAACAATGAATTCAGAGACTTTTGCTCACGGTGAGGATCAAGAATCACTACTCATCACTGCGCACCCTCAAGCCAATGGACAAGTTGAGGTCACGAATCGATCCTTGCTCAAAATCATCAAGACTCATTTCGAAGGGGCAAGGGGTATATGGCCGGAAGAATTGCCGAGTGTCTTATGGGCATACAGGGACAACGACAAGGACACCTACAAGAGAGACACTGTTTCGACTATCATTGGAAAGCGAGGTAGTCATTCCGGCTAAAGTAGGACTCTTAAGCTACGAGTAGGAAACCATGACGAGGATAGAAATGATGAAGCTATGTGCCTACGACTTGATCAGTGTGGACGAGATCGGGGCAATCGCTGAACAAAGATTAGCACGATACTAGGACCTCATGGCCAAGCACTACAACTCCAAAGTCAGACATAGGGACTTCTAAGTTGGAGATCTTGTCTTAAGAAAAGTGATGGGTGCCACAAAAGACACCTCCTAGGGGAAGCTAGGACCTAATCGGTAAGGACCATACATAATTGCATCATGGCATAGGAAGGGGACCTACCACTTGGAGACACTGGACGGGTAAAAGGTGCATCACCCATGGAACACAGAACACTTAAAGAAGTACTACTAGTAGACAGTGGCAAGGGCGACGACACTCCTCATTTCCAGTTTATTTCCTTTTAGTTTAATTTTTATTATCTGTAGCTTCTTTTAAGCCTAAGGGCAGTTTTTTCGTTTTTCAAAAGACAATTTTTATCCATGAATTTTTCACAATAAAAGGAGTTATTCAGAAATGTCGTGTATGCTATCTACATTTCTACATTATCATTATTAGGTCCCAAGTGGACGGATTCATCCCAAAAGGGGGTGACCATGAAATATTGCATCCAAAGTGAACGAGTTCACCCCAAAAGGGGTGTATTGAAATTATTTAGTCCATAAAGTGGACGGATTCATCCTAAAGGGATGACCCATGATTATCCAGTCCACACAAGTGGACGTGTTCATCCTAGAAAGATGATTTATGTTTAAAAAGTCCATAAAGTGGACGGGTTCATCCCAACGGGTCCGTCCCACGAAATGGATGTACTTACTAAATCCATAAAGTGGACGGGTTCGTCCCACAAAACAGAGATATTCCTTAAGTCCATAATGTGGACGAGTTCATCCCAAAAGGATAAGCTTATATTCACAAAATGGAAAAAGGTTCGTACTAAAATGATAAATTGTATTAAGTCCGCAAAATGGACGGGCCCATCCGAAAAGGGATAACTTATGTTTGTTTAATTTACAAAGTGGACGGGTTCATCCCAAGGGATGAGTTAAAATTATAAATCCACGAGTAGACGGCTTATTATAAAAGATGAATTTGAAGAATACAAGTCCACACAAATGGATGAATATCCCAAAGGGTTCATTAAAAATTGTCAAGACCACTAGTAGACAGATCGACACCATGGGGTGACATAAATACAAAGTCCAAAAGTAAATAGGTGGACGGGTTCATCACAATAATAGGAGCTCTTAACGATATTGCATGCCATTTCTACATAAAAGTCCAAAAATGGACGAATATATATGTCCAAGGGTGCCATTTAAGAAATACCAAACTGAACAGGTATATTAAGCTTTCAAATAAATTGTTCCTTCAATAAAAAGTAACACATGAACAAAAACAAGCAACGAATAAATAAAGATAGTAAATACAAGGCAAATGTTTACATCTAAAGTTGACAAAGGAAATGGATACAGATTTTAAAGTAATCTAAAGATAATTTACAAAGTAAAAAGAAAAAACTACAATCGAGCTATAGGGATCCCTACATCCTTCTTTTCCGCTGTAAGATCTCCTTAAAGATGATGGGCAACATCCTTGACTGATTTCTCTTGTTCAACCTGGGTAGCATCCCCGTCACTATGAGGGTCGGGATTGGTCTCCTCAAGAAAAAGTTCGTCGGTTCCTTTGGAGTCGACAGGCTGGGCTAGAGTTTGAGCCTGGGCATCAATAGAGACGTGTGAAAGGTCTAGATCGGGGAAAAAGGCCTTGAGCTAACGGAAGGCGATCATCAAAATCGTCGGCAAATGAGACCCCAAGCTCCTTTAGAAGGGCGTTGGAGTCGCGATACTCTCGCTCGCATCCTCCTTAGCTTGACGGAGTTGACTTCTTGCCTCCAAGATCCCTCTTTCCTTATCTTTAAGTATTTCTTTTAGCGCCTCTACTTACGCCTCTGACTCCTCCAACGGTTTCTCTGTCAGGCCCAACTTGTTAATTTGGACCTCCTTCTAGGTCATCAACTCTCGAATCTCCATCTCCCTTGCCTCAACCTTCTCTTTTAGACAACCCCGCATCGTCTCATGGGATGCATAGCGGTCTATCAGACCTTTCATCATACCCTTACAAGGATTCAAAAATGCTTGTTAGAATAAGAAATAAGACAACAACACGAATGAAAGGAAAAGGACGGATATATACCTGAGCCAGGATGAAAAGACCCGTCTCTCCCATAGCCTTGGTGGCATGGTTGCCCAGGTCCTCGTAATCTTCATTCTTGATGATTGAAGAAATTTGTTTGAGGGCATACTGAAGTCCTCTCGGAGGAGGATGGGGGGTTTCTTGGTGACGGGACCCTTACCAACCATCAAGCCCTTCCTTTTTCCTGGACCAAACTTGGGGGGCGGTTTGCTAGTGGCAAGAGTCTCACCAACCACCGACCCCGTCACTTTGGGCTTTTTAGGTTAATGGTCCACTCTTTCAGTTGGCTTTCTTTTCGTGGATGGGTGAGCCATACCCGTCACCTTAGGAGGCAAGCTTCCCTCCTACTTCTTCTTGGTAGTAGCCTCTTTTCGCTTAATGTAAGCCTTCCTCCCGCCTTCTTCCATTTCTGCACAAAAATGGACGGAAAAGAGCCATATAACCACTATTATAATAAAAGGCAAGTAAGATGACAGACTTACGTTTATGTACTTGGTTGTCATAGTGACGGGCGATCGCTATGGGTTCCGGATCGTCATAGTACCAGTGAAGAGTATCTAAAGTAACTAGCTACGCCCACGTTCTTTCCGACAACTTGATCTTGAATATCCTCTCAAGGAAACTCCTTTGTTTAAGTGTTATCTCCGGAAGGTCTCGAGTTGTAATAGGAGACAATTAGAACATTATGTAGAAAGAGAAATAAAAAGAGGTTTCACGCAGACGGACACCTACCGGATGGGGGCATTATACCCCAAGTTTTGTCCAACGGCATGTAATCTTGGTCGTCGTGGTGACACATCCAGTCGTCCCCTTGAAGGAAGAAGTATCGACTCTTCCAGTTTTGTTGGAATCGGGGATCTCGCACACTAGCTTAAGGGTCGGTTTCCTCGGTAAAAAGCTATACATACCCTTGGTGGACTATTTCGGAAGGACGGTAGCAAAGTGGAAGAACTTGGTGTGCTATCGCAGGCAACCAAAAATAAAACCTATACTCTTAAAAATACATTTAGTGGTGTGAGTAAGGATCGTTCCCACAAAGAGTGTTTATCCTAGTTTTATACTACGTGAACAAGGATGGGGGGGGGGTGGTGTTTGAGTATAATAAAAACAATTTTAAGAAAAACAACTAAGGAACAATTCAAATTAAAGTATTGAAATCAATCAAAAGAACAAACCTTGGTCTAAGTCAACATCCACCATCGGAATATTATTACTAATCATCGATGCAAGCATATATCAATTCACACTTTGAATATTCACCGTTGGAACTATTTTTCTATCTCTCCTTAGTTGCGATTAATTAGAAAACAAGCGATCTAATTAACCCTAATACTAAACAACCTAAGACAAGTGCTAAAGGTTTAATCTAGTAGCAGCCTTAAGAATTAGAGAGATTGATGAAGCTAAACAACACAAGCACAAGCAGTTGCATTTAATTTAGTTGAGCATTCTTCCTAAGATCTAATAATTTCTTACGCAGCAAATCATTAAATCTTAGTTGCTTCACAAATTAGAGATATCAAACAATTACTGATTTGATATCTAACCTAGTAGTAGATTACAACGAATAATAAACTAGTAGGTCTCCTAGTAATTGTAGGGGCCTTTTTTGTATGATATGGTATGTTGGGCTGCCTTCTTGCGGTAATGGGCTGGGCTGCCTCTTGCGGTGATGGGCCCTAGTGTTTTCGAGTAAGGGAGCTGGGGCTGGTCCAATTGTAACTCAACTTGGGCCGGTTTGTGCACAAACTTATACCTTGTCTGTCAGGAGCAAATTTACGGCAAGCGTAATCTGCTGCAGACAAGTTACGACAGGCAGATATAATAATAACTAAAACAGAGTATTTTGACTTATTTAAATAAACGGCTATGTATTCCCTGCTAATAAAGCATGATTACAGTCATAATGATATCAATCACGTAAAAGAATGAGAAAAATAATATTGGCTAATTTAAACGGGCATGAATTTAGTTTTAAACTTAGTTTGCCGCAGCAAAGCCAAAGAGGAGAGAACGCCTCTTCTCAATGCAAATAACCCCCCAGGAAAAAGATCCCGCCGTGGGGATTAATGACTTTGAGGGAGTCGGACCTGAATGGTTGTTGCCCAAAAGAAAAAGTCTTTGTTTGCATTTTGGGAAGAAGGTGAGATTTGGAGGGGGAGAGAGAGAAAACGATCTATGGGTGCATGCCCTATTGAACTAACTCTCATTTTTCTTAGTTTTCCTTTCTTTTCTTTTCTTCTTACTCTGTTTTCTCCTTTTTACTCCCAAAAATATGCTCTGTTTTTCGATCCCCCTTACAGGGCATGGCAAGAGCCTTTTTATAGTGCTTGCTGCGACCAAGGTTTTACCATTTTGCCCCTTAACCGCCTCCCTCATGCAGTGCGGGCGCACTTGCCGACCACCAGAGCTATGTGCCACTCACTCTTGCCGAACAGAGGCAGGTTTCAGTTCTCCCTCTACCGTAGCACTTCTTTCTTGTCACGGTATAAATGCTCTCTCTCTCCACTCTCAAGGCATGCACCCAACGGTTCCCCCTCAAACTTGCCTCTTTTAGGTGGTCTGTCATCCCAGTGGGACGTACCTCCCAAAAGGGCTTGGGCAGGAGCCGCAAATAGATCTTTTCCCCTCTCCCCACCACCAAACCATACCCCCTTTACCTCCGGCCCATGGCCCCACCATGTCCTATATTGGCTAGGTACAGGCTGGTGGTGCCTGGGCCTTGCGCGTGCTTCCCTTTGAGATATGTCCAAGAGTTTGCCTGTTGCTCATGCGTCCGCCGTGATTTGGAGACTCTCCATCTGCGTTTCCTGGCCCTTCATGTGGGTTTTCCTTTGGTTTTTCGCTTCATTTAGGAGCTGGGCCTCGTATGATAATGGGCTTTACATTTCTTTGGCCCACCTTTGATTTTCTTTATTGCCTGCCACGTTGAATTGTTATTCCTGCCGTAATAACTTAATCCTACTAGACCTCCTTTTGGGCGGCCGTTTATTCCTTTTCTCGGTGGCGGTTATGGGCACTCTTTTGCTTTTACTCATGGGTTCCTATAT
Organism: Quercus dentata; assembly: GCA_028216015.1. Lineage (NCBI taxonomy): Eukaryota > Viridiplantae > Streptophyta > Magnoliopsida > Fagales > Fagaceae > Quercus > Quercus dentata. Next base: position 83,721,170 of record CP116445.1, on the reverse strand, counting down.
CCCTTTGGGCTTTTCCTTTGGGCATCCATGGCCCGATTGCTTTCTTTGGGCTTCCTCGGCCCGTTTGCTATTTCCACACTCCTATGGGCTTTTTACTAACTTCATTAGGTTTCCCCGGCCCAATAACCTTATCCTTATCTTTGGGGTTCATGGGCCTGTCATAAACTCCTTACTCTCTTAGTTTGCATTGCCTTGGGCCTGCGGTAGCCCTTTCTCACTTTTCTACCTCATACTCCGCCCATGGGATGCTATTTCTTTCTTTCCTGGCTTCTTTGAGCCCGCTTACTTCTTCAAGACCCATTTATTTATTTGTTGGGCCTGTGATCCATTATTCCCGCCGCTTGGGCCTAATGGGTTTTTTGCTATTTACCTTGTCAATTCTTTGTAGCCCTCATTATTGGGCTTTTAATCTGCTTGGGCTTCCGCAAATGGCCCTCAACAGTAATTAAACGAGGTAATCATGAAAATAGGCACAGAAGAACATCCGATATTCAAAGCATAAATTGAACAATAAAAACAAATTAGATCTCATAGTTTTATTGATTTCAAGGCTTGAGTTTCTTTTAACCAAGTATAAATGTTTAGCCAAGTAGGGCCATGATGAAAACTCGAAGGATAAATTAGAGAAGAGGGGAGAGAGAGACATGCGTCCAATCTGATTTCTCCTCCCCCTTTTACATGTTAATTCCCCATTTCCCAAGCCTACAAAATCTCCTAAAAATATTTTAAATAATAATATCCAAATCGACTAATTAAGGAAAAATATTAAAAATAAAACAAAGTCCTAATATAACTAGGAAAGTGGTGTTCTTCAAATTTGGAAATTTTGTGCACCAGATTTGGAAACTTCTAAAAATAAACCGCTTCAAATCCGAGTATTAGAATTTGGACAAAGGAACATTCTAGAACGTCGAGTAGTACATGTGCAAAGCAACTTCAAGCCCGATTTCGACCTTGATGCTGCCCATATCTCTTAAAACTCAAAACATGAAAGCTTCGTCTTGGCGTTCCATAGCATCTTGAATCATCTCAATCGAGCTCGGATGAGAGAGTTATACTCAGATTATGAAGCGATGTCAAAGTCAGTCGAGAATCGCTCAATTAACTACGTTTTGCACTTAATGCCTCCATTTGCATCCTAAATAAAAAATATAAGAATAATGAGTACATTTAGGCACCAAATAAGTATAAAAGACTAAACATTAAGGGAGAAAAATATAACATTTTGCATTCTCATCAGAACTCCTCCACTTTGTCATCCTACATGCCCCTTTGGATAACAAAGTCAGTATAAAACTTTAGCACCTAGGAAGACTCTCCAAGCATTGAGAGAGACTTAGGTGATGGCCAATCCTAGGTACTAAAGAAGACGATGGTGAAAAGCACTCAAAGGGAACTGAGCCCCGCCTTTAGCATTTGCGTATATACCCCAATGTCCTTAATGTCCTTATAGTAGCACTTCTCAAACTTGAAAGGCAGACGAATAGGGATGTTGATGGGGATATGATATTTTTCCCTAAGGGTTTCAAAGTGTTTTCTTTGTATTGTGGAGTAAAAATCATTAACAATCCACAACGGAAGGAGTATGAACTACCTAAGACCGTTTGGCCCTATAACGAACGGAATTGAGGGCTCATCACTTCCTATGCATTCATCCTTGTTGGAGTCACTTTTTGATCCTTCTACATCCAAATCATCATCCTCTTCCACGGAAGGTGAGTTGGCAGGCGATACCCTTTCATCAGAAGAAGAGGTGTCGGGGTCATCCTGACCTAATAGATACATCTCATTGTAGCCCGCTCCCTCGCGGACACATGATTGTTCACTCAACGCACTAGACATTTGTCAACTACACGTGACGGATAAACCCTAAGACTTTGACGGGTCTAAATAGACAACGGGTACGCAAAGTTTAAATGAATGATAAAGGAATTCAACATGAATAAAAGATACTTACCGGTTGAGCAAATGCGTAGAAGGCAACAAAGGTGTAGTGGACGGTTGTACAAGTAGACAGTATGCTTGTTTAATAAATAGGATGGTAACACTACGATTGTAAATTCGTTATGGAAAGTGAAAGTGAAAGGTAAGGAAGCCTGTATATATAGAGGGAACGGCATGGAAGACGAAGGGACACTTTGGTACGAGTGATTAACCACTAAAAATGTGCCATGTGTCCCTACAGCATTTATGGCCCTAGGCTAGCCTGTCAATCAAAGAACGTTTTTAAGGAACTGAGTTAGACCGTCACTTCACGGGTCCATCCATGAAAGAAGAGGACGGACCCATAGAGTGAGGGGGCAAATCAAGATGGTAAAGTTAGAAAAGATAGATTCATTCACCTAAGCCTACCATGAGCAACGAAACTAAAATAATAAATAATTAAAAAGGGGTAAGACGACAAATCGATATTTCTGACGGAGGATGAAGGAGACGGGTGAAACCTCCATAGTGAATGGACTTCGAATGGACGTACACAAAGGGGTAGATATCGAGGCCATGTGGCATCTACATGGCTTAAGTAGTCTCCAAGAAACCCTTCTTTGGAATGTCTTGTACCCATGATTAACCCCGATCAATGGAATCTCGGAATGGGAAGAATCTCATAAAATATGCGCATTTATAAGGATCTTCCTCATAAGGAAACATCTTCCTAAGCAAGAAACGAAGGTCGATTCTATACTACTATAAAAGCCCTAAGCCATCAAAGAAACAAGGTACGCATAATTTTCCCAGCTCTGGTACTCTAGAATTGTGAAAAGAGCTCTCTAACTTAACATTCGAAGGGTCTTTGGCCGGTATCACACCGGTACTCTCTTAAGGTCTTCTTTTTTCGTGTTGTGTAGGTGTTGTCTTGGGCTTGTGAGGATTGTGCGACTTATTGTCGATTTTTGGCTTCATCAATGAAGTAAAGCTTCTATTTTGATAATTAAAAAATAATAAAGGACTCCATTCATCATTAGCATTTAAATTGACCCGACCCAACTCATTGGGTTGGGTTAGGTTATGAATTTTTTTTTTTTTTTTAATTATAGTGGGTTGGATTGGGTTTGAATCATGAGATTTTCAAATTCATCTAACCCGACCCAACCCAACCCGACCCGACCTATATTTAATGCATTTTTAAAATTTAAAAAATATATTATATAATTTTGTTATTTACTTTTTTGTCCCTCTTCCTGAATAAAATCCAAACCCTAAGTTCTTCTCATGTAATTTATATTTGTTTGGTGTTATGCTCATGATTAGTTGGTTATAAATTTGCTCTTATTTGTGGTTGTGTTGTTCTAAAACTCAATTTAATAATAATAATAATAATAATAATAATAATAGTAATAATAATAGTAATTAAAAAAAAAATTCCAACCCATGGATCCAACTCAACCCACGTGAGTTACGTTGGGTTGGGTTGGATTTTTTTTTTTAACCCACCATGGCAGGTTGGGTTGAAGAAACTCCTTAACTTGATCCAACCCGACCCATGCATACCCCTACTCACTAGTCACTAGGTTCGTGGAATTTTCCTTATTTGATCACTATGCATTTGGTACGGGATAAAGTGGAAGGATATACTAGGGTTGAATAAAAATTGAAGATGGGTTATCTTTTTTTAAAAAAAAAAAAATTTAGTGAAGAAAAGAAGTAGGGGAAGGATGAAGCTAGATTTATGAGAGCCCATCATCTTTCATTCTCTGATTAATGTAATTTGGTAGGAAAAATAGAGAGAAAATAATATGAATAAATAAATTTGAAATTTTCACTCTACAATTATTTTCAAAAAATAATTAGTCACTCTTACAATTTATTAAGAACAAATTTACACAAAGATATAATAAAAATTTAACACAAGAAATTTTTTTTCCTCTCACTTTTTCTTTCTCTAGGCAAAACTTCAAATTGAGGAAATTTTCTCTTTTTCACATCTTCCTTGAATCTTACCTCTACCTTGTCTAGTATGGCAATCTTAAAAATTTAGAACTTATCAAAAAGGGAGTAGACCCCACACGTGGGACTTATCATGTGGCCCACCCAATTTGTGAGATTCCATAATACTACTTCGGGAGTAAATAAGTATATTGCCCTTGATTCTTCATATATATATATATATATATGTTATATCATTTTGAAATCGTGCATTATAGGAAAAAAGAAGAAGTAAAAGAATAAGAAGAAGAATATACTTGAATTGAATTTCTCCTTATATGAATTGCTCCTTTCACTCTCAAAATCTTATTTCAACTTTTGTTGTCGCATGTAGAATTCGCAAATAATCAATATACTTGCTGAGAAGAATTATCACTATTTCAATGGTACACAGTTACAGTGTCCTCTCCTTGCTGAGAGGGAAGAATAAACAAAGTCAAAAACTATTCCTTTGGTAATGATGACTAACAAGTGTTTTCCTCTACTCTCATCCAAGATGATGTCCTTATTAATTTACAAATTATTGGGTAATGACTTTGAAATACCACACATGTTTGAAGGGAAGTGCACACCTAACCAGTCGCAAAATTTTGAAACTGATAAGGCTATAATATTATATGTTATTATAACTTATATATAACCCAGTGCTAAATCTGAAACCAAGAAACAAAAGTGAATTTCTTGGTCAAGAAACAAAATGAGAAAGAGAGAGAGAACTAAGTTACAAAGCCAAACAACTAAAGAAAGGAAAAGAAATGCATGATGAGAAGCTTTGTAATTAGATCTGCTTAGGTGTGTAATAGAAAACTTTGAGTCTTCTGAGTAATAACAATGGGAGAATTAAGCTTATGCCAATCTTTGCTAACAATTAACAAATCCATTATCCATGGTTGATGGTCCCACGAGAAATTTCGTAGAATCATACAAAGAGTAAAAAGTCCTGAGAAAGTACTGTTAGCCACAGAATATTTTTATTCCTACGCGTTTAGAATAAAACGGACATCAGCATTCAGCAAAGTGCAAACACGTACTACGATGGTCCAGGCTCTCTTTTAGACTTTAAAGTTTAAACTTTTTTTTTTTTTTTTTTGGGTGAGAAACTTTAAGGCCCTTTTAGTATGCTTAGACAACAGTTTTTAGTGTTTAAAACTGAAAATTGTGGGCCTAAAAAAGAAAACTATTTTTGGTAGGAAATTTTTTTATAAATAGTATTTGAATTACAATTTTCAATTTAAGGTGTTTAAAACATGTATTTTGAAAACTTGAGGCTGTTTGGTAACGTTATTCTAGTATTGATGTTAAACTCCTATATCAAAAGGCTCCTAATTATACTAGTTTTTAGTTTTAAAATAATGTTACGAAGTGGTCTTTTTGTAAATAAAATCGTTAGATCCATTGACAAGACTAAACTCTTTTTCTTTTTCTTTTTTCCCTTTTTTTCCTATGAGCCCACCACTTTGTCCTTTTTTTTTTCTTTCTTTTTTTCTCTTATTAAATAAAATAGCATTCTTTTCATTACTTAAAAAAAAAAAAAAACACATACACATACAAAATACACAATTATATTTTTTTATATTTTAAAATATATTATTTGAAACATAGTACCAAACACATTTTTTGCATTATGAGTATTTTAAACACGTATTTTCACAACATTTTTTAAACAACAATTTTCATACCATTTTGAACAACAATACTTGAGCACCACAACCAGGCCCTAAAGTACTAGGCAATATTAAAGACCATCATGGTCGTTGAATCATAGCTTTACTGTAGACTGTTAAACCTACAACTCTTGATAAAGGTTTTTAATTTTTTTTAGTAATTAAGGAAAATGAGAGAAAATTAAAAAGTGTCTTCTAAATATTTTATGGGTCCCTAAGTGTCTTAGGACATTTGTTAATGGACAATTTTAGTAAAATTTTAATATCACTATGGGAATTATATAAAGTTGTCAAAAAAGTTAATTATTTTTTTTCCCATAAATGATTTCTTAAAATAATTCATAAACTAATGCCTTTAGGGCATTTGTTAAATTTTCACATATTTTATGAATGAGCTACATAAATGAATTTAATAATTAGCACTCGATTTTGAATTAGTTAGACATACTACATAAATATCTTGCTCCTCCTCCTCTGTCTCTACCCGAGGAGAAATTATTAGATCCACCGGGAGGATTGTTGAAATGGTTCTCCAAACCAATGAAATGATGCCACTGATGCAAATGTATGAGTTAGCTTTCTAATCAGTACAAAAAAAAAAAAAAAAAAAAAAAAAATCACCTAGTAATGTCATATTTGCTTGAATAATGAGTGTTTTATTGGTTAGGAGGACCGGGGATGATCACCTCGTGATCGTCCAATGGACCTAATAATTTCTCCTAAACAAGGCCCCCGTGTGTCTCCCCATGCACTTAAAGATTAGGGAGTTACCATCCCCAAGCCTTCATGACATGCAATGCACCCATTACCGGTTTTCCACCCTTTTTTTCTTCTTTGATACTTCTTGTATACCAAATATCTTTAACCAAAAAAAAAAAAAAAAATTTATAAAAGAATGTTCTTTGCAAAACTACTATAAGGTACATCTTAGACATACACCATATTGAGAAATCTATTTTATTGGAGGGAAAAAGGAAAGGTAATAAAAGCATAGTTATCAAAATTGTACCGGAGGTTGACCTCGCTAAAGAATTGGTTTATTGTTTCTTTGGTTCAATCAATGGTTCATTCATTGAATTGTAGGTTTATTAATTAATTAAATAATTTATTTTATAATTATAAAAAGCAACTAAAATAAAATAAAATATTCTGTTTACATAAATTAATAAATTATAACAAAAAAATTACATTATATAACATACAGTTAGAGAGTATTCATTCACATAAATCATCCAATAACTTTTTAACTTTTTAGTTTGACAAATTTTGACTCTTTTAGTGTGCGTTTGAGATTGCTTAAAAAGTCAATTTTTTTTACTATTCAGCTTATTTTTGCTACTATTCATGGGCCCATTGCACTTTTTACTATTATTCATGAGACTCAATGTACTATTTCAACTACCTTTTAACTTTATCTATAGTACTTTTAGCAAAAAAAATTTCAGTTTTAGCTAAATAAACTGTTCCCAAACAAACACTTAGTGTAGAAGTTCTTCCATCTTTGTCTTTTCTTTTTTTAAGTTCATCACTTTATCACCTACTTCTATAATTGTATCACTATCTCTGTATCTCTCTCATCACTATCTCTTTATCTCTTCAATCACAACTCTCAACTCTCATGTCAATGCACAACTCTTACTTTATCTTTTTATTCTTTAATCTTTATCACTTTATGTATTTATCAGTTTATCTTTTTAATCTTGATAGTTTAGTAATCTGTTTAGAGTCTTTAGACTTCAAAGTTCGGACTATTTAGTGACTTTTGTAGTTCACTTTAGTCTTTTTCATAGATACACATGTAATTTTTTTCTTTTATCCCAGATTAAAATGATTAACCCGTGCAGTCCGTCAATTTACACGATTTGAGAATGGGTCATTGCATATCTGTATTTTACACCTAACCATACCGATAATACATTGGTTCATGGGTTTTCTGATTTAATTGGTGGTTTGGTACAAATTTAATAATTATGAATAAAAGAACGAAAAAGATAGCACACAAGGCTTGTGGTACTAATTTGACTTTTGTAAAATTCAAAATAAGTTTGTTATTTTTCCTCCTACCATTTTTAATTGATACAATAGAATCTTAATTTATAACGTCTACTCCATGATAATTTCTCTTTATTATTAGATCAAAACACCAATTATCTTTTGGTTTAAGCAAGATTTGAACCCCAAATTTTTTATTCGACAACAAAAAAATTTACCAATTGTTTCTTAAAAAAAAAAAAAAAAAAAAAACTTGACCAATTGAGGTATATGTAAGCTACTTTATTCCTACCATGTAATAAAAAGGAATTCAACTCAAGACTTTTTTTTTTTCCTTTCCTTTTTTCTTTATCTCCATAACAAAAACCTTGTAATGAAAATAATCTTTTTTCATCTACATCCTCCCCCCACCTAACTATATTACAATTTTTATTATATATACCTTATCATTAATGTGATATTGAATAATTGCTCCTTCACTCTCGAAATCCTATTTTGACTTGTGTTGAAAAATGTAGAAATATTAGCAAATCATGAATGGTCTTGTTGAAGAGAATTATGCCCACTATTTCAATGATATAATGTGGCCTTTCCTTGCTAAGAGAGAAGGATAGACAATGCCCAAAAACAATTCCTTTAATAATGATGACTAGAAGTGTCTTCATCCACTTACATCCAATTATCCAACCCAAAAATGACAAAATAAAAACATGAAAATTTTATAATAATTCAAAAAATTGTAAAGATGATGTCCGCCAACATTTTTGAGCCACTCTCGTGGGACTTCTTCCTATAATAACTTGGAACGTGTGAGACATGGAGATTGTATACACTTAAGAAAATAGTCAAATACTCAAAGATATTTGGATATCTTCATTTGTCAAAAAAAAAATTACAATTTATTATAGACATAATTAAAGGAAAGTGCACACATAGATATTCTCTCTTTTTATTTTTGAAGAAACAAAAACACACAAAGGAAAAAACAAAAATGTGATTCTAACACAAAGGACAAAGACAAAATCCACTCAAAAGTCAAGATAACTTTAAAAAACACACATAGATATTGAAACATGTAATCCATTTCATATAAACATTCAGTGAATCACTAGGCAGCTAGTAGCATATTTGTCGTAATTCTCAGCATTACTCATTAAGTTAGTGAGACGTGAACTATAACAAGTTCCCTTAACTTTTCTGTACTCTTCCCACCATTTCATGAAGCTGGTCCCAGTTAAGAAAATCTTAGGCGACATTGCATAATTTTTCATCAAATCGAATACATAGTTTTCAAATTCAATCAGTGTTGGGGGGAAAATTTTGATGTCCCCAAATAGAATATGGGGTAGCCAAGTCGAAACTCAACGATGGGCCCTTGAAATAAACCCCAAAGGCTATCGGTGTGGTGTAAGTCCGCCTAAGCAAGAGATTGAGGCTGCACCCTAACAAGAAGACAACAATAAGGCCCAATAAACACGTTAGTATTGTTATTTTGTTATATTATTAGTCTTTTTACGATATCATAGTTCAAATCAGTCCTCTAGTGGTACGGTATTATCTACAGCGGTAGGGGTGAAATTATACTTAAAGTCCAGCACATCAATTGTGAGGGAAAAATTCAATTGTTACAAATACATTATATTCTTCATCATAATAATAAACAATGATTAAAGGCTCCATAATTACAAATAAAAGAGGAAAAATAGAATGGAATGAAGGGAGAGAAAGATCCCCCACTCGGTCAGCAAGTATTAAACTAAGATTTTTGTGAGTATATAATTATAAGGCATGAATGAGGTGAATGTGGGCTATTTTGAGTGAGTGAGATGGGATTAACACCGAGATTGAAGCCTTTTGTGAGTAATGGGCTGTTTTTGTGTCTAATTTGAGGACATTTTTGAGTGTGGTTGTGTAGAGGGGTGGGAAGAATATTTGGGATTAGATGGTGTAGGTTGAAGATGATGAGTGGCGAGCTTAAGGAAAGCTAAACCACGAGCAAAGTAGTAAATAAACCAAGGGTTTCGGAGGGGGTGGCTGTCCTGGTCGGTTATGGGACGTTTATGGAGTAGGAAGGTGTAAGCAAGGTGGTGAATGTTGGTGTTTATGGTTTGTAGGGTGAGAAAGGTTGTGAGTGAGCTCAAGAGAGCTTGGGGAGCTTAAAGAAAGCTTAATAGGGGTTGAATTTCTGCAGAATGTAGTCAATGATAGAAGTTCTTAGAGAGGCTTCCCCCTGCAGTGGGTTGAGGTGTGTATGTTTTTATAATGGAGCTTTAGAGAAGCATTGATTGACAAGAATCCAAAAACGCATGACTCATCAAGGGTGACGAAATCAAGGTTTAACTTTCCTGAGATTTTGATCAGAAGTAGGAAAATTCACTTTGAGGGGTTGTCTTGTTTCTTTGGGTAATAATGGGATTTTAGAGTTTTTTGCATTAAGTGCCAAGATTTTCGGGGTTGAGCTTAATTATTGTGTATCAAGTTCTAGTTTACTTCAGGGGGTTCTACTGGAGATCCCTTTATGCCCTCCAAACCACATGTTCCCAAATTTTCCCCTTTAGGATTCATGGGCTTGGTACATGAATCATGTCTTGATCGTTTTTAACATTTATAGCATCAATTTGTTGAAGTTTGGATAATTAGGTTCTGACTCCCCTTCCTGGAGGTGTAGTTTTGAGGAAGATCATGGAGTCTCTTCATCCTTTTGACTTCAACGATATGATAGCCCTTGGGCCTTCGTTCACGTCAGGTAGAGGGTGGTAGAAAATTGATGGGACAGCCCTTAGTCCATTCTCAAAGGCTTGGTTCCCTTGTATGAGTCTCTAGTTGCCTTTTGGTTAGTTGCTTGTGTTTTTTGCTTGAGCTTGCTCACATGGACTGGGTTGTGTGCACATGTTGCCATGGGCTTTCATTCCTCATGGATTTTATTAGTAAATATTTTTGGATTTTTCATAAATACTTGCAATGGGCCTTTGAGCAATTAGTTGTAATGTTTGAAATAATAGGACAAGTTTCAAAATACTTTTGTAAATACTATTTACTTTAATGAATTCCATGTTGCAATAATGTTCATGGTTTCTAATAATCGCATCATAACTTAAATGATGAGCTTGTAGGTTTGAATGTTTACCATGAGTGTCGAAGGCGTATATTACGGATGTCGCGATGCAAATGATGTCCATGTATTTCATGGGTTTATAACAAAAAATATGTCATGAGTCTAACAATCATAACTTTCCATGGGCTTTTACAAGATGATTGCCATGGGTTTTGAGAATAGATAATTCATAAATTCCATGAGCTTGTAATATTGTAATAATATGTTTAAGAATAATTATGATATAGTATTTTGCCGAGTATTTAATAACCTTGGGCTTTTGATAGAATAGTGCCAAGTAGTTAGCTTGGGCTTTTAATAGTGCCAACGCAAGTTGGGTTTTTGATATTGCCAATGAGAATTGGGCTTTGATATTGCCAATTAGAATTGGGCTTTAAATAGTGCTAACGTAAGTTGGGCTTTTGATGTTGCCAATGAGAATTGGGTTTTGATGTTGCCAATGATAATTGGGTTTTGATATTGCCAATGAGAATTGGGTTTTAAATAGTGCCAACGTAAGTTGAGCTTTTGATATTGCTAATGAGAATTGGAATTTGATGTTGCCAATGAGAATTGGGTTTTGGATAAATAAATTGCCATGTGTTTAAATCATGGACTTTGATCATGGATTTGAATTCCATTGATAAAATTGTTTTGCCATGGACTTGAATCATGGGCTTCTTAAATATTGCCAAGCATAAGTATTCTTGGGTTTTAAATAGAATATGATAATAAAATTAGATAAAATATGAGTTTTGAGACTTTTTGTGAAAGTTTATATCATAACCTAATTTAGATAATGAGATATGAAACATTTGTGATTAACATAATAATAGAGCAAAAAATATTTGGGAAAACCCAGTAACTTATTAGTGGTGTTTGAAAATAAATAGGTGGTACCCAAATAAAATTAGGTGTAAAAAAAAAAGTACCCTAACAATCAGTTTGCAATTTAATGATTCTTTCTCCATATCACCTTCTCCTTTGCGTGAGATGCGAGCTACTGAAATGCGAGCCTCCTCAACATGTGCCCAAAAAGAGAATCTTCTATTAGACTTGACACCAAATTCTGTTTCTTCAAATCATTTGGACCACTAGAAGGTTTCTCTGTTTCCTTCAGCCATTGTTCTAATTTTTCGTAATGTTTAGACCTTGACTTTGTGTAGTCTTGTGTTCTTAACTTGTAATGTTCAGCTATGTCCAGTGGTTCAATCATTCGTTGATAATTTGTTCCTGCAAAGACCCATCAGGTACGAAAGGAGGCACCTTCTTTCTGGGGCTTTTTCTTTGTTTCATCCACCATTTCTTCCCAATAACCAGTGAGGATTTTCTTAAACCTTATCACATCAATATCACTTGTAGAGCTTCCATTCTTGTAGCTGTCATAGTATCCAATTCCCTTTTGCTTAAAAACTTCTTGTACCATTCAAAGAAAGCCATATTTATTTTTATTTCATTCAACTTCTTGGAGGGATCAAAACCCTGCCCCTTGGACTTGAACAATTTCATTTCTTGCTCTTCTGTCTTTGTAATCAGATTGTTCAGGCCATTGTTCTATGGTTGCTGCTACAACGACAAGAATTTTACAAGTTAGTAATTTTAGCTATTTTTGAAATATTAGAGATTTTGGTTACTTGTTGATCAATGAGCATTTCGTTCTTTACATGGTTTAGGTGTATCATATATCATATGTGTACCATAGCATGACATATATCACAAATAAGCATTGTAATTATATTTGATCTAAAAAAATCAAGTTGTGATTGAGCTACTTGTGGTTGCTTCAGTCCATTAATTGCTACTAGTTGAATAATAATGCCTGCCCGTAGTGGAGGTGTAGTCCATTGAAGCAACCCTGTTGTATCCCCACAAATTACCTTACGATTGAGATATTCCACAATCTTTCTGTAGAGCTCCAAAACTTGATTAGGATTTTGATTTCCATAATCCTCTGAGTAGGTAGCCATCGACAACTCCAAAATGGTTTGAGAGTCCTCAAAACAACCACATCCGGATTCCGAACACAAGAGAAAAGTCCCAAAAGGCTTGTAAACATTTGTTTGGGAAGCTGATTTAGTGGCAGGAGGATTGTGGGGGTGAAATTAGGACTCTTGGGACTGGATCTTGGTGAGAAACTACATGTAGAAAACAAGAGCTCCATGTTGGGTAGTTCAATATGGCATTTTGCAGGCCATTATCACCAATAAGGGGTGAACCAAAAGTGATACAAAGTAGGCGTTTGGTGATTGAAAATTGATTGTTTCTAGCAGCCATAAGGTAAATGGCTTGGAATTGTCAATCTATATTAACATTAGACTCTTACTATGTTATTGATATGGCAAATCACATATAAAAGGGGATAAAAAGACAAGTCACATTCTCAAAAATCTTTTAATCAAGTTTTGAAAAAATCCTATAGTATTTGCCCCAAATTGTTTTTTTTTTTTAATAAAAAAAAACAGAGTAAGTAATACATGCGTATTGTATTATATTTTTATACTATTTATTTTTTGAAAAGTCCAATCTTTCTATAAAATTATTTTAGAAATACATTTTTTTTTATTAAGGGTATAAAGAATATATTAAATAACAAATATTATACTTATACAAAAATACTTTATAATTAAAATTATTTTAACACTTTGTATTTGACTAATCTTTATACGACAACAAAAATTTTAAATTTGTTATTTTTAAGCATCACGTTTTACTATCATATGAAACATCAATATATTAATATCTTTTCTAATCTTGAATTTTTTTTAGCTATTAACAAATGAGTAGCTACCATTTCTATTCTGGTCAAACAGACAAAAAAAAAAAAAAAAAAAAAAAAAAAAAAAAAAAAACACGCTAATCATTACGAATAGGGGTGGCAAAATAAGCCCAAACCCATTTGCCTACCCAAACTCACCCACTCTAATTTAACCCAAACCCACCCAATTATTATTTGGGTTAAATGGACATCAACCCAATTAGGCCCAATAATTATTGGGTTTTAACTAAAAACCCATTGGGCCCCATTTAACCTAAAAACAATTAACCCAAATTCAATCTAGCCATCCCCATCTTAAATAAAAAAAAAAAAAAACTTAGCCCTACCCTTCTTTCAACCTCCCTTCTCTTCTTCCATTTTCTAGGGTTTCCAAGTTTGAAAACAAAATCCCATTTTCCCAAGAAACAAACAGAGAACAAAGGGACAAAGCAAAGCAAAAAAACCGGTCCAACCACCACTATGTGGTGGCTCCAGCTCCGCCAAGCCCACCTCACCATCGCCACAGAAGCGGGTTAGGTCAAGCCGCCAAGCCCGGATGGACCGTCGCCGACCGTGACGAAGTTGTTCCGAATTCTGTGCCATGACATGAAGGTCGGAGGGATGATTGGGAAGTCCGGGAGCATCATCAAGTCGATTCGGCAGCACACCGACGCGTGGATCAACGTGCACGAGTTGATCCCTAAGGACGAGGAGCGGATCAAAAATTTTTGTTGGTTGGGTGCAAAATTTTCTTCTATTCGCATTGAAAATTTTCTCCTATTCACATTGAAAATCCTAATCCACGACTATTAATTTTATTCTGTCTATTTGGGTTCTTGATAGAATTGTCTGTCAATTTTTTCTATTGGTTGGGTGCAAAATTAGAGTTTGGGATTACTGTGATTTTTTTTTTTTTTTTTTTTTTGAGATTTGATGAAATTTTCCAACCTCACTTTTTGAACCAAAGAAGGATAAGGCTGGGTGGAGCAGTGGGATTTGAGTTTTTCACTTTAGGGGCATTTTGGTAATTTTGATAATTGGGTAGGTTGAGGTTTACCCATAATAATTGGGTTAGGTTGGGTTAGAAGCAAATTTGTTAAATGAGTTTTAATGGGTAAATGAGTTTTATATACCCAACCCAATTATGCCAATCCCAAACACACCCATTTGACACTCCTAATTACGACCTATCAATTTATTGTACTTTTCAATCACAGTCATGCTCACACTGAAGCTTTTGCCAAGCTAAGTAGTAGTATTAATGTATTATGTAACAAAACAAAATAATTAAAAAGAAATATTTTTCAAGCGATAGATGTACCTCAGATTTCAAGGAGGGAGGCCTATCATTGATGGAGGCAAAAAGCACAGGAGTAGCTTTGTTAATGGTGAAATCTGGGTTGTTTTTGGTGCACAGAAAATTGAAGAGAGGAAAAGACTCCTCAAGAGTTGATGATGAAACCAAATCTCCTCTTTCCTGAATATAGTCTTTGGCACAAGCAGGTTGAGTAGAAAAAGCTATGATGGTACAGTTTGATTGCTAAGAAACTTTGTCTTCTTGGGTGTTCATTTTGATTGATTTTTTCTCCGTGAAGATCTCTGACCGTTGCCAAGGATTGTTCAGGACACCAGAGCCGACAACGAAATTTGCCAATTCTGGCCCTTTGCTAAATGTTTGTGGAGGATCCATAACCACTCTCAAAATTTTGAAACTAAGGCTATATATGTTGTTGTTAAGGTTGTGTTTGGTTCGTGTAAAAGCATTTCCGGAAAATATTCCATTTTCCGGAAATGCTATTTTCCGGAAAGGAAAATGTTTTCATGTGTTTGGTTGCATTTCAAAAATTTTTTTGTAAGGTTGAATTTAATCAACCATGTGTTGGCTTTATTCCGTGACAAATTTGCTTGTAATACAGCACTTATAAACCCTGTATTTAGGTGGGAATCATGTAAGGGTAGTGTGTGAGAGAGTGTGAAGAAATGCTCAAGACAGTGTAGTGAAGCAGAGACTCGTGGCTAAGACTCACGGGAGGCTCTCGGCTTGCAAGCCGCCAAAAGTTACACACGCGCAGAGCATGCAAGGGAGCTGAACAGTCATGCCAGCTGGAGCACTACAGGACAAAAATCCAGACTTGCCATTCGGTTAGCTTGCGGGTTGAACTCGTGACTCGGTCAAGTCGCGAGGTCAAGTCGCCAACCAGCCCTGTTTTTGGAAAAACTGACTCTTCGCATTTCATTCTCACACCAGTATAAATACCCTTCATTCCCACAAAATATGGTGTGGCTATTCAGAAAGAAAAACTCTAAGAGAGGTTTCTTAAAAACACCCACCCAATTAGAGAGAGCTACTCATTCTTAGAGAAAAACCTTTGTAGTCTCTTCTCATTCCCTCTCTCATTGTCATACCTATTGAGAGGAGATTTCTATCCAAACACTACCCACACCCATTTAGAGTGTTGAGTGTTTTTGGAGTTTTGGGAAGCATTGGAAAATGCCAAGGATGGCGGATGCTATGGTCAAGTAGCGGAATCCGGTAAGCTAGAAAAGAAAAAGGTTCGGCGCAATCTCGTTGGAGCAAGAAGCTTGGAGGGCTTAGGTACATCGGGTAGATTAGGCTTGGAAGGTCTATTGCTGTTCATGTATCCCAACTACATTTTCTAGTGGATTATTGACCGCTTGGAGGGCGGCGGAGAGGTTTTACGCCGAGGGCTTCGGTTTCCTCTTCGATAACACATCGTGTGTTGTCCTTGTGTTTGCATCTCTCTTCATTTTATCTTTGCCTCTTATTATCTACTGTGGGTTGTGATTTTAATTTGACTTAGATAGTTTATCCAATTCTATATTATAGCTTATGTTCATTTTCCACACACTAGTTGTTTGACATAATGCTTGAATTGGTTAATTGGTAATTTGGGGGTCTAAACGTTCAAGAGTGTTTATACACATAATTGAACTTTCAATTTTCAAAAAATATTTTCTGGTGTTTGGTTGTGTTCTTGAAACACAAACAAAACCCAAAAAAAAAATCATCAAATCCGGTCACATTTTCTCACAGTTTCTCGGTTGCTAAACAAATATGTAATATCATTCATTCCTCAATACTGAAACACAGACAAAACCGAAAAAAAAAAAAAAAAAATCATCAAATCCGGTCATATTGAGAGAAGAAGGAAGAGAGAGAGGTGACTGGGTTCAACAAGGGGCGAGATCGCATGGCGGAGGCGAAGGCGAGATCGGCGAGGTGCTTCGCGAGATCGCGATCGACGCTTCGTGAGATCGCGAGATCGCGATCGACGACGCTGATCTCGCGAAGTGTCGATCGCGATCTCGCAAAGCACCGCGCCGATCGCGATCGACAGCGCGATCTTTCTCCCTTTGCGCGTTCGCGAGATCGTTCTTTCTCTCTCTCGTTCTCCCCTTGCGCGTCTGTGAGCTCTCTTTGCGCGTCTCGATTCAGGAAATCATTTGAAGTGAAAATAGGAACGGAAATGAATTTCCGTGGTCAAAGCTGATTTTTTACGGTCAAATGAAAATGATTTCCAGAAAATTCTATTTTCAAAACCAACCAAACAGTCTATTTTACGGAAAATGATTTCCTGAAACCATTTTCACCCAAAACGAACTCACCCTAAATTGCAGTCCACTGCTAAATCTACAACCAAGAATCAAAGAAAACAATAGCTAAGAAATGGTGGTCAATCAAAGTTTAGAAGTGAGTTTCTTGATCAAAAAACAAGCTGAGAGAGAGAGAGAACAAAGTTACAAAGCAAAAAAAACTAAAGAAAGAAAAAGAAATGCATTGGGTATGGAAAACTAGTGTCTTCCGAGTTTATAACACAATGATGAGAAGCAAATGCCAATCTTTGCTTACGAGTTAATCCATGGTCCCATGAGAAATTTCTTAGTACCAGGCGAGTAAAAGTCAATGATGTATGCCGCAGTAATTCTTTTTATTCATACTTGTTAAGAATAAAAACGACAACGAAAAACACGATAATCCAGGTGCTTAAGAATTTGACTTGGCCATATCAGAGACCAGAAGTGTTGGGTCATTATTGGGTTTTAACGCCAAGTTAATGGCAGAATTTGATTACATGGCTCACTTATTATTTACATGGCTCCACCTCGCTCTCCCCCCTCCCCCCCCCCCTCTTCAAACTAATCCTAATTCAATTTTGAAAAATGCTACGTTTACAACATTTTTATAATAAATCACAGGTGGTTAGTTGTTATTAATTCAAATTTCAAACTAATGCTAAGATTACTTTTTTGCCCCAATAATAACAACTAGTAACAACTTGCCACTTAGGATTTGTTGTAAAAATGTTGTAGAAATGTTGTAGACATATAATTTCTCTTCAA
This sequence comes from Quercus dentata, assembly GCA_028216015.1. Classification (NCBI taxonomy): domain Eukaryota; kingdom Viridiplantae; phylum Streptophyta; class Magnoliopsida; order Fagales; family Fagaceae; genus Quercus; species Quercus dentata. The sequence continues at coordinate 83,703,379 of CP116445.1, read as the reverse complement.
TTTTTGTCTAGAGTCTAATTTACCAGTTTTATTTATTATTTTTCTTTTTTTCTCTTTTTATTGTTTTGTCTTTACTCAGGTGCCACCGTTGTTTTTAATTACGATTTATAGCTATTGTTTTTAAGCCCCAAAAGGTAAAAATGGATTATCAAAAAACCTAATTCTTTTTCCTATTTATCAATTTTCTACTCAACCAAATGAAGGGCAAATCTTCACTCAAAAAAATAAAATATAATGTGCACTTTTTTTTTTTGATCTAATAGAGGCACGAGGGTATATTTATACAAACTACATTTTCTATTATTTAATTTTTCTTTTCAATTAAATTTTTTTTTTCATTGCTCCACTTTACTACTTCCAACCAAACACATATAAGATAACTTAAATATTTTTAATTCCTCCACTTTTTCATTCCTTGAGCCTAATGAAGCCTTAATGCCTTGACCTTTATTTGTCATTCCTTCCACATTTCAACATGATTATGCGAGGTTCCAAAAGCAAGAGCCTTATTTTTTTCTTTTCTTTTTTTGGTTGAATAAAAAAATGACCTTTTGTGTTTGGTAACTGCTCCTAATTTGCTTAAACCCTTCACATAAATAAAGTGGGGCCATTTGCACAAAAGTAAGATTTGCCACTATTTAAATTTAGAGCATCCGCATTGGGCATGCTAAATGCCATATGTAGGAGTGCTTTACCATTTTCACACAAAAATCAAGCTCCATCAGGCCTTATAAAAATCAACTATTGCAAATTTTTTTGCAATAGTGCTCTGATGCAATTCTAAAGGTAGAATTGCCTTTGTATACGATTCTAAAACAAAAACTAATATTTTATTGTGTCTCTCTCTATCTATGTCTCTCAATCTCTAACTCTCTCTCCTTTCGGTCCTCACTCACTCCCTCTCTTCGGACTCAAAACTCCATAGCCACCAAAACTCAAAAGCCACCAAAACTCCGGATCGGTGTGGTGGCGTGGAGATAGGCGTTTGGGGTTTGGTGTAAAGATCGGGGTTTGGGTGTGGTGTGGAGATCGACGTTGAGCTATGAGTTTGTCGTGGGTTGCATGGGTTTGGATTGGTGTGGGTTTGGTTGTGGTGTGGAGATCGGCGTTGGGCTATGGGTTTGTCGTGGGTTTTGTTTGGGTTTTTGTGGGTTGTGGGTTCGGATTGGTGTGGGTGATCGGTGTTTGGGTGTGGTGTTTGGGTGATTGGCATTGGGTCGTGGATTTCGCAAGTTTTTTTTTTTTTTTTGGGTGATCGACATTGGGTTGTGGTGTTTGGTGTTTGATGGTTTGGGGGTTTTTTTTTTTTTTTTTTTTTTTTTTTTTTGGTATTGATGGTAGATTATGGGTTGTTGGTGGTGGTGGTGGTGTCAAGTGTGTGTAGTGTAGCGGTGGTAGGCATGTGGTGATGGTGTTTTCTGTAAAATTTGTGGTTGTTGAACAAAAAGAATGAGAAAGAAAGAATAGATGATGGTGATTGGGAGATATATTATTTTATTGTGTAGAAATATTATTTTATTGTATAGAAATATTATTTTAATGAGTAGAATAGAAAAATAAAAGTTGGGATGTTGGAAGTATTGTAAAATAGTATGATATAAATGATAAAATAGGTTTTAAGATGGTAAAATAGAATAATTTGGAGATACCTAATGCGAATGCTCTTACAACTTCAAATTCACAAGATAATGAGTCACAGGTTCTTATTATTAGGTTGGTAAAGACAACCCTTCCTTTACGGCTTTATCACAATTGTCCTTAGGATCCATTTGGTAGCCTATTTTGAACACATTTTAAAGTATTTTAAACAACATTACACACTTTTTCACACACTTTTTCACCTACACGTATATAAAAAACATTCAAACAACATTACTCAAACTCTTTTACCAAACATCTCATAAATAACCGTCCATTTGGGTAGCCACCAAAAAAAAAAAAAAAAAAATGATAACACCTAAAATTTCAATCTGTGCTTCTGTGCAAGATTATTTGATGATAATTAAAGGTCAATTGTTGGAGCCGAGCCATAGACTAACTAGCGAAAAATATTTTTAATATAGAACTTATGGCCTGAAAAACCATAGGTTGATTCTCAAAAAATAAAATAAATAATAATAAAGAAGAAGAACAACAGCAACAACAACGACCGTCCATTTATTCGTACGACAAGTAATCACAGTAGTTCCCACCCCACCCAAAAAAAAAAAAAAAAAAGAAAAAACATATTAGCACTTACTTGGAAACTCCAGAAAATATCTAACTTGTGAGTCATACTGGACGGCTTGACAACAGTCACTCGAAAACACAATGAAGCATAAATTCTTCTTCTTCTTTTTTTCTCATATTGTTTTGCATCAAAGCTGAGAGAAGAACAAATTGAAGAGCTTTGAGATCAAAGCTAGCTTCTTGATCGTTCTCTCTGCACTTTCATTTGTTTGAATGAAAATCTAATTCATCCAGGCAAAAATTGGTGTCCATTCTTCTTTTTTCTTTTTTTTTTTTTTGGTATAGTTCAGTAGATAGATCTATTATTGTATTTCTTTCTTAATTGAGGTTCCAAAGAGATATGGCTGATCTTACTTCAGGGGGTGTTGTGGGGGCAGCTTTTGGAGAGGGATTTGCTATTTTGCACGATACAGTTAAGCATGTGGTAGGCCAAATCATCATATTCAAATCCGAACTCAAACGCTTAGAATCCACGCTAGATGGTGTGGCGCCAATGGTCCGAGAAATAGAAGAATTAAGCCAAGCTCTTAATTTCCCAGTAAAGGAAACACAGAGCTTGGTGGAACAAATGAAGAAGGGCAAGGAGCTGGTTCTCAAGTGCTCCAAAATCAAGCGTCGGAATTTTAACTATTGTGTCAAAGCCTATTCTTATTCGAACAAGCTTTCCAAGTTGAACAAGGCTATTGAAAAGTTCTGTCAGGTTAATTTGATAGTACAGAACACAAGGAATGGGTTGGAGACATTGAACTTGGTGAGTCAGAACACAAAGATTGGGTTGAAGACTTTGACAGGGGTGAATCAGAACACAGGGATTGGGTTGGATACTTTGGCCGAGGTGAATCACAACACAACGATTGGGTTGGAGACTTTGGCCGAGGTGAATCACAACACAAGGATTGGGTTGGAGACTTTGGCCGAGTTAAATCAGAACACAACGATTGGGTTGGAGACTTTGGCCGATGTGAATTACACCACAAGGGTTGGGTTGGAGACATTGGCCGAGGTGAATCACAACACAAGGATTGGATTGGAGACATTGACGGAGGTGAATGAGAACAAAAGGGCTTTGAATCTTGTTTTGAAGCATGTGGAGAGTCAGAATTCGAACATGAAGAAGAAATATGGGACATCGTCGTGTGCGGTTCCTAAACTCAGGGATTATATTGTTGGGTTTGATTTGCATTTGAAGGAGTTGAAGAGGGAGCTGTTGAAGGAAGAGGTGTCTGTGCTTATAGTGACTGCTCTTGGAGGTTGCGGGAAGACCACATTGGTCAAAATGCTTGGTTGGGATGAGGAAATTATAGGTACTTTTTCTCAAATTAAAATATGTCTAGTGAATACAATTTTTTTCATTTTTTGTTTTTCCAACTACTACCATGTCTTGATCTGAATGGTTGGTACTTTATGTTACATAATAAAAGTGATTGACACTAATAAACCCGTTTTGAATTATTGTGAAAATGTTGTGTTCATAACATTTTGCTTTAAAGAAACATGAGCAATACTTTCATTTTGGTTATTTGTAATGATAGTATTAGTATGTGGATACTTTATAGTAAAAGTAAATGGTTAGGTCATTTAGAAACAAAATACATGAGAACTTTATTGATGAATCTTTAAATGTACCATTGCTTGATTATTATATGTTTAACCATAATTGGAACAAATGGGAATACTTCATTCAAACTGAAGATTCCAATTTATGCAAATGAATTGAACTACGTTTTGAAACAAATATTTGGGCCATAAGGTAAGATATGGTAGGACATTTCTCAATAGTCAGAGAAGTGCTTTTGGCATATTTCATCCTTTAGAATTACTGCCTTGAGAAGAGTAGTGATAAAGAAAAGATAAGGAGAAAAAAAAAAGAAGAATTTTCTTATATTCCTAATTGGTGTAGTTTTCTAGAAAATTGCTTTTGCTCACTTCTTATCCTGTGGTTGGGATTGGGAATTTTTTTATTTCACTTCACAATCATGCATGCAGATGTATAATGTTATTAGACATGAACCATGCCTTGGTGGCAGCTTTCTAACTACATTGTGTTTGAATAGACATATATATGGGCAATATATTTTTTGTCAACGTTTCAAAAACTCCCAACCTGAAGGTCATTGTACAAAACCTATTTAGTTATAATGGTGATGAGTGCCTTGAGTTTCAAAGTGATGAAGATGCAATCAACCAGCTGGAGCAACTGCTGTATCAAATTGGTCAACCCATATTGTTGATCTTGGATGATGTCTGGCCTGAATCAGAATCCCTTATTGATAAGTTCAAGTTTAATATTCCTAATTACAAGATTGTGGTGACTTCAAGAAAAGCATTTTCAAGATTTAAGTTTAGATTTCAATTAAATCCATTAGATCATGAAGATGCAATGAGACTTTTTTGTCACTCAGCATCAATGCAAGATGGGAGCTCTTACATACTAGAAGAAGATATGGAAAAGGTACTTTGTCAGTATATATATATATATATATATATATAAAAGAAATATGGTGAATTTTGTTTGTGCTTTTGCCTTTTGGGTTAAGGTGTGCATATGACCAAAGATATACATTCTATTTTTGGGTTGATGGATCCATATACTTGCCCAAATCGTGTTTTCATACTTGCACATGCATTATATTTAAGCTTGTTTGTTTTGTTTCTGGCAAACCAATTGTCTCCAAACACCCCCTTTTTTTTTTGAGAAAGAATTGTCCCCAAAACTTGAGTGAAGACAAGGGAAAAGAAAGAAAAAAAAAGTCATACAAAATGCATTTTCACATTTCCGAACAAACAGTGGTTTAGAGTTTAGAGAAATATCAGTCCTGACCAATATTACCCTTGTAACCTATGGACAAGAACTAATTTTATTTGGTTCCTTGAATTGCAGATAGTAAGATACTGTGGGGGGTTGCCAATAGCCCTTGAAGTGATTGGCGGTTCACTTTGTGGGCAGCCTGTAGAGGTTTGGCAAAGTAAAGTAATGGGATGGTCTGAAGGTCATTCTATTTTTGACTCTGATAATGAGGTGCTTGCTCGTCTCCAAAAATGTCTAGACTTTTCTGCTGACAAGATCATCCTCAAAGAGTATTTCATGGACCTAGGTTCATTTCCTGAAGACCAAAGAATCCCTGCTACTGCCCTCATTGATATTTGGACAGAATTACATGAACCAAGCAAAAACGATGTCCATGCTATTGCTAATTTGCATGAACTCAACAGTCGGAATTTGGCTAGTCTTGTTATGAAAAGGTTTGTTCAGACTTCTGATTTCTAAAGTGTGATTTTCTTGTAGGATATGTTCTTCATTTGATCATTTCTAGTTGCTAGTTGTGATGTGATATCTCTATACATGACCTAAGGCCCAAGATATTGCATTATGTCTTCTAGCTTGATCAACTTCTGGCCACAATTGATAATATATATACACACCAAGGATGCTAAAGGTGATTACTAAAAAGAGACAAAAGGAATTTTATATCAAATGATAAACAATAAGGGGTCCAATTACTCTGCCCAATAAAAGAGGGGAATTTCAACCTTTAGTAGTCTATACCTTTTTGCTGCTTATCTTATAAATGTTTGATTTTAATTGTTACAGATAGAAACTGATTGTCTCAATCCTTGTCTTTGTTATCGAATCCACAACTATGTTTGATTGCCATGGAATATATATTTTTCTTATGTGAGGACTGAAGAATTTGAATCTCTTATAAGCTTATACTTTTGGTCATTCACCAGGAAAGATGCAGAAGAGGGCAGTTACTATTACAATGAAGAATTCGTCACCCAACATGATCTTCTTAGGGAGCTAGCTATCCAATTGAGCAGCCAGAAGCCAATAATAGAAAGGACAAGACTGATTGTGGACATCAGGGAAAACAGTCTACCAGACTGGTGGATGAAACCACAACTTATCAATGCACGCTTATTATCTATCTCTACTGGTTGGTACATTTTTCTCTCTAACAAAGGCACACACACAGTGTAACGTACTAATAAGTATCTTGTCAAACCATACGGAATATTTGTTTTGCAGATGAGCAGTTTTCGTCGAGTTGGAGCAACAACATTCAAGCACCTGAAGTTGAGGCTTTAATTCTGAATTTTCGAACAAGGAATTACACCTTACCCGAGTTTGTGAAGTTTATGGTTAAACTCAAGGTTATGATTGTCACTAATTATGGTTTCTTTCCTGCTGAATTAAGTAATTTTCAGCTACTCAGTTCTCTCCCCAATCTAAAGAGAATTAGATTAGAGAAGGTTTCAATTTCTTCCCTTTGCAATACCCTTGTACAATTGAGGAGTTTGAAGAAAATATCTTTGTTTATGTGTAATATTGGTCAAACTTTTGGGAATTCTACCATACAAGTTTCAGATTCATTTCCAAATCTAATGGAGATAAACATTGACTATTGCAATGATTTGGTGGAATTGCCTGCATGGTTGTGTGAGTTTCTCCACCTAAAAAAACTCAACATCACCAATTGTCATAAGTTGTCCGAATTGCCTGAAGAAATCGGAAAGTTGGTGAATTTAGAAGAGCTAAGGCTTAGGTCTTGTTGAATTGTCGAGTTGCGAGTCAATCGAAGCCTCCATAAGTTACACATTCTTGACATATCTGACTGCCTAAGCATTATCAAGTTGCCAAAACACATCGGTGAGTTGCATAAATTGAAAGAGTTACACATGAAAGAGTGCTTGAGATTGCGTAAGCGATTGCCATCATCAATTATTGATCTCAAGCAATTGAGACTTGTGGTATGTGATGAAGAGAGGGCCAAGTTATGGGAGCCTTTTGAGGAATTCTTCTCCAAGTTAAAGGTAATGGTGGCTAAGAAAGATATCAACTTGAACTGGCTTTCCAAATCATGATTTTCGAGACCTATTTCTTGAAAACTTTTGTAAATTTTATCATTTTAGATTGTTCTCTTCCGTTCTTTGTTTGATTTTCTTTTTTTCTTTTGTAATGATTATGAAACAAGTGGCTTAGTATGTGTTTGGATAGTTGATTGCATTTCAGCGTTTGGTATTATTGTTTTGTTTTGTTTTTTTTTTGACCAGCGCTTCTCGCATTGTTCATATCCTATGAACAGTGTATTAAGGCAAATGAACAGTGTTTTGTGAGTATGAACAATAACCGGAAATTCTTTTTTTATTGTTTTCAGTTTTTTGTTTTTAGCAAAATAAACGGTATTCAAATGCACTCTTAGTATACCAGAACATGAATATTTTTTTTTTAAGAGTTGCAGTTTTAGATATGATAATGTACCCTTTAAAAGTATTAAGAAAATTTAAGGCTGAGGGTTGCGAATGTGATTGTTTTCGTTTTGTATGGTGAAATGGAAAAAGAACATGTAAAATTTAGTCAAAATTTTCATTGGTTGAGTGAGAAAACAATGTGACATCCTTTTTTTATTTATTTATTTATTTTAAAATAAAAATAAAAAACCTCCTTCCGCTTTTGTAAAGAGCAAGATGAAAGAGTTTTTTTATTTTTTATTTTTATTTTTATAATAAATAGTTGAATACATTAAAATAACATATTCTTATTAAGCGAAATTGTTTGTTAATATAGCTAATCCTAATATCATAATGATATTGAGCTTTTCAAAAAATAAATTATACAATATATTCCAGAGATATTACCTAATTAAACTAGTTTAAACCCCAAATTTACCGAATTACAAACACGAGAGAAAATTCTGACACGGCTTGTAACCTTAAGTTTGTGAATCCATTTTAGCTGCAGAAGGATTGTGGGGGTGAAATTAAGACTCTAGGGTTTAGCAAATCACGAATGGTCTTGTTGAGGAGAATTATGCTCATCCAAAATGTGCTCACATACATCCAAGTATCCAACCCAAAAATGGAAAAAGCAAGACATGAAAATTTTATAAAAATAATAAAAAAGTAGAAAAGATGATTTTCTTTAATTTACAATCTATTGGGTAATGACTTTGAAATACCATAAATGTTTGAAGGGAAGTGCATACATAAATATTGAAATATGTGATCAAAATCATATAAACCTTCAGGGAATCACCAAGCGCCCCTTAGTGTACTTGTCGTAATTCTCTTCATTATTCATTAAGCCAGTGAGATGTGAACGATAAAAAGTTCCCTTAATCTTTCTATACTCTCTCCACCATGTCATGAAGCTGCTCTCAGGTAAGAAAATCTCAGAAGATACTGCATAATTTTTCATCAAACCATATATATAGTTTTCAAACTCAATCAGTTTGTTTCTTTCTTTCTCCATAACATTTGATTCTCCGCTACTTAGCAATTTGCATGAAATGCGAGCCTCCTCAACATGTGCCCAAAAGCAAGAATCCTCTGTTAGACTTGACGCCACATTTTGTTTCTTCAATTCATTTGGACCACTTGAAGGTTTCTCTGTTTCTTTCAACAATTGCTCCAATATTATGAAATGTATTAACCTTCCTTGATTTATGTAGTCTTGTTTGCCTGCCTTGTAGTAATCAGCTATGACCAGTGGTTCAATCATCCTTCGGTAATTTGTTCCCCCGAAGAGTGAACGGGTACGAAGGGAGGCACCTATTGTTTGAGGCCTTTTCTCTGCTTGATCAACCATTTCTTCCCAGTAACATGTGAGGCGTCTCATATACTCTTCCACCTTAATATCACTCGTATCAAGTTTATTCTTGTATCTATCATAGTATCCAACTCTTTCGTCTTTAGACACCTTCTTATACTGTTCTAGATAGGCCATATACACTTTAAAGTCATTCAACCCCTTGGTGGGATCAAAAGCCTGCTGGTTTGAAATTGCCATAATTTTTGCCCGTTTTTCTGTATTTGTTATGATAACGTTGATGTCAATGTTCTGCTGTTGCTGCAATAACTTGTAAAAATGAGTTGGGCTAGAAGGGGAGTTTTGAAAGATCACAGGACAAAGATAGAGACTTCAAATTGTAGTAATGTTTATCCATGTAAGAAACAATAAAGGTTTTGGTTAGTTATTAATACTTAATTCGTAAGTATTTCATTCATTACATTATTCTATTAGTGTATTGCCTAGTGTAACATTATCTGTACCATACAATGACATAGCTCAAATAAGCATTCTAATTATATACGATCTAAAAAGAGTTGTAACTGAGTTACCTGTGATTGCACCAGTCCGATTGCTACTAATTGTGTAATAATGCCTGCCTGTAATGGTGTTGTAGTCCAATCAATTAAGGACTCATCATCTGCCTTGCAAATTACCTTACGGTTGAGATTCTTCACAAATGTTCCATAGGTCTCAAAAACTTTATTAGGATCTTGATTTTCAGGAGTTCCTGAATTGGTTTTCGTCAACAACTCCAAAATGGTTTGATGGTCCTCAAAAGAAGAACAACCCAGCTTTGAACAGAAGAGAAATGTGCCAAAAGGTTGGTAACCATTAATTAAGACCCTGGGAACTAGATCCTGGTCAGAAACTACATGCAAAAAGCAAGAGTTCCATGCTGCATATTTAGATATGGCTTCTTGCAGATTCTCATCACCAATAAGGGGTGAACCAAAAGTGATGCAAAGTGGGCTTTGGTTTTGAAAAATTGAATTTTTCTAGTAGTGATAAGGTGAACAGAGTGGCAACAGATCCTCCCAAAGAGTTTCAGTGATAATTAATGGTTTGGAATTGTCAATCTGCATTATGATATGAACCTTAATGTGTTAATAACTAGCCTTGTCATATTCTCAAAGTTCAATAAAAATTACATAACATATTGTACATGTTGTTAAATGTTATTATGCATGCCATGGTAACTATGAATGTTAGTCACCAACTCCGTGTGATTCAAAGGAAATATAGACATACAATTATGTCAAAACTAATAAATATAACTTCCTATTGTATTCGAAATATATAACTTCCGCTCAATGATACATTATGTAAACCTAATATTACTACCAAATTAAGTTTGCATAAATTAATATTAAAATCTTCATACTAATAAGAAATGCAACTTTTGAAATTAATCTTACAATAGCAAGTGGGGAGCTGCCTGGAATGGTTGAAAATTGTAGTAAAGATTTTACTCCTTTGAACCATATTGCACGAAAACTTACAATCTGACTAACATGTGAAAATAAGCCTGGAGACATATGTCTTTTACCTAATTTGATTTGTTCCATTTGACCTAATCTAACAAATGCTCCAACTAAACTATAATTTGGATATGATTCTCACAAAAACAAAAACCCCTAATTTGATTTACAATGTCAACTTGATTTACTATAGAATCTATTAGATTAAAGACAGCATAATGCAATATAAAAAGAGATAACAAGCATCTTGCAAATAGAATAAATGTATATAAATTAAATTATAATGTCAAAAGTAACGAGTATGTAAAGTCAAAGAATATACTATTCAATAATAATTAATCATTCTTAACGGTTGACACCATCAGCAAGAACGGAGAGGTGAATTGATTTACAATGTCAAAAGCCATGAGTATACTGAGTCAAGAATGACACCATTGACATGGAAGAGAGAGTCACAGAGAGAGAGAGAGAGAGAGAGAGAGAGAGAGATATGAAAGAAACCATTAGACAATGAACAAATCAACTAAGACTATAGACCAAATCAATCAAAATGAACAAAACTTACAATTTCAACGAACCTAATTAAACACAAATATCATAATTTAATAAAAATGCTAGAAGTAGAAAGCTTATGAAAATAAAAATAATTGAGAATGCTAGAAGTAGAAACCTTATGACATTGTTCATCAAAAAGAAAGCTTATGACATTGGAATTCTCTCTAGAACAGATGTAAATGATTATACTCTATCTTGTTTTTGTTTTTGTTTTTGTTTTTTTTTTTTTGTGAGAAGGTACTCTATCTTGTTGACCTTTAAAAATCAAACTTTTTTAAAAGACATCATAATTTAGGAGGATTGATAAAAGGCATAAGTTCCTAAAATTATCCTTTTTAATTTAAAAACATATAGTACAAAACAAAAGGACAAAAATTAGTATGCTGTCCTATCAAATAATAATAATAATAAAAAATCAGTATGTTGGAACATACTATAAATTATAAGAAAGTGGACCGTAAAAATTTAAGTAGGAAAAAAGTTTTTATTTTTTTTTTTTAGAGATAACTACAATATGCTGTTAATTTCGCAACATATCCCGCTAGACTCTCATAACTCGAATTTTGCTCTCCTTAAACTTCCAAATACTTTATGCATAAGAATGTGTCAATTTAACTATAAGATCCTTGACAATGAGGGAAATAGTTTTAAATATTGTATCATGATATTTCATAACATCTTGAAATGGATAATGATAAATGATATCAATATATATCTTAAAATTGCATCAAGAAATACCAACAAAAACAATTCAAATGCAAAAAGACCCCATTGGTTGGGTTTAGTTAGCAAGTTGAGCTATCAATTTTGTATTATTTTGATTTTTAACCGGAAGGTTAAAAATTGTCCAAATTAACCTCCCTCTTTTATTTTTGTTAACTATAATTAATAAAAAATGGTTATATAGTGGCCACATGACCACTTAACTCAATAATACAAAATTGGGTTACCCCCCACTCCGAACTTAATATATTGGGTTACGGATCAATATATTGGAAAAATACAGAAATCTATGAAAAAAATCGGAGTATTAAATAAATAATTAATAATCAAACATCAATCCTCACGAAAAAAAAAAAAAAAAAAAAAGGAATAAAATACAATTTAGGTTTGAGATAATGCCAAAAACTTCCAAAACTTCTTTAAAATATCCAAGTTCAACACCACACCAACGATTTTCTTAGACTTTTTCTTAAAATAAAATTATTAATAATTTTATGTTTGGTAGCCAAGAAAATCCAAAGAAAAAGTCACATGGATCTCTTCCCATTCTGTGTTTGGCAGCCAAGAAAATCAAAAGAACAACCCATAAATCTTCTTCATTCTTAATTAGTAGCCGAAATATCAAAAGGACAACCCATATAGTCTCATCTGCTCTTTAGACTCCTTTACTCAGTGTTTGGTTGCCGAGAAAACCTAAAGGAATTTTTTTCGTCTCTTTCACACAAAGAAACCCATGAAAACCCAAATGACCTTAACCCAATCACAGCAGCCAAGGTCCAAAATTCCATCACAATATTGCTATTAAACCCAAATCCAATTTCTCTCCAAAAAAAAAAAAAAAAAAAAAAAAAAAACCCAAATCCAGTTATCCCACCAAAGGAATTCCATCAGCGAAATAGAGACAAGAGAGAAGAAGAGATGGAAGTAAGAAGAGGGTAAGATTTGGCCTGGCAAAGGAAAAGAAAATAGAAAGAGAGAGAGAATCAAATGAGAAATAGAGGAAAAAGAAAAGAAACAACTCTGTTTCTGAAATAATTATAATAATACCAATAATAGCTGGTACTTGACAAATGAGTACTACCAACTACCAACAACTCTGTTTCTGAAATAAGTAAATAAAAAAGTAGCTTGTATCAATTTATAAAGATATTTTTGGCAATGGTATGCTGTTCAGGCAGTTTGTTACTCATGACCTACGGTTGAATTAGAGACTTAACTGCTTGATGTTTTGCCAAGTTTACAAGTGCTATGAGCCTATGACCAAAACTAAAATTAATAATAATAAATAAATTAAAAAAAAAGATTTTTCAGAGTACAGAGAGGTACCTCAAATTTCGGGAGCACACCAAAAATGGATTTAAAAAGCTGAAATGCAGGTTCGTTAATGGAGAAACTTGGGTCCTTGGTTTTGGGGCACAGGAAATCAAAGAAAGGAAAAGACCCCTTAAAAGTTGAAGATGAAACTAAATTTCCTCCTCCACCGCCCTGAACAGAGTCTTTGCTACTAGAGGGCCAAGTGAAAAACGCTATAATGGTATAGTTTGGTAGTTCATAAACTTTGAATCTCACGAAGGAAGATGGTCCTTCATTCTGACTAATTTCTGTGTATAGACTCCAAATTGCAGTCCATGCATCGTGCAATATATCAAGGGTCACCACGAAATTTGCCAACTCTAAACCACTGCTATACCTGCCATCATGAATCATAGGAAAAATTAGCTAACAAATGATGATGCATCAAGTTTCTTGGTCAAGAAACAAAGTTGAAAGGAAGAGGGAAAGAGACAGAGTGAAGGAAAACTAGGACAAACAAATAAGGAAAGAAGAAATGATTTGCGTTACAAACTTACAATTGAGTTTTGCTCATCCTCGCGAGTCTCGATCTATTGCTTTGTTAGATCAGCTTTGGGAAAAGATCAGCCACAGGACTAGTTGTGCAACACTCTTTGCTAGTTATAAATGTTAATCCATGGTCTCAGAAGAGAAACTTCGTAGGAAAGAACTAAAAAGCATCACAAGACTACAAGTCAATGTCTATATTCTACCTATAGAATATATTTTTATTCATATGTTCTTTGTCATTCTCCAACTTGCTCTGGCCCATTACCCTTTATTTCTTTGGGCTTTTAAAATACCATACCATTTAAAAAAAAAAAAAATTGGGAAAGGAAAGGATTAAAATACCATCCCTTTTTTTTTTTTTTTTTTTTTTAATACATTTCTGGTGACTTGAGTTGAGTGTATAGTTAACTCATATTTTGGTAGGTTACAGTGAGGGTAAACCATAATTTATATCATTTGTATACACATGGCCACCCCTTGTTGTATACAAATTCTACTTCAATGAAATAAGACAAATTGAAGATGCTTTATCATTGTTTTTCAATTTTTATAGTGAGAATTTACTTATCAAAAAAAAAAAAAAAAATTTATAGTGAAGAAAAGAAGTAGGGGAAGGATGAACCTAGACTTATGAGAGCCCATCATCTTTCATTCTCTCATTAATGGAACTTAATTGGTATGAAAAAATAGAGAGAAAATAGTATAAATAAGTAATTTTGACATTTTCACTCCAACATCTTTTCTTTTTTAATAATTGGTCACTCCTCCAATTTATTAAGAACAAATTAATTTAGACAATGATGTATTAAGAATTTAACATAACACAAGAAATTTTTTTTCCTTTCACTTTTCCTCCTCTCTTAAGTCTTAACCAAAAACTTCAAATTAAAAATAAAAATCCATATTTCTCTATATTTCACGTCTTCCTTGAACCCTACCTCTGCCTTGCCCAGTACAAGAGTCAAGATAATGGGTCACAGGTTCTTATTATTAGGTTGGTAAAGACAACCCTTCCTTTACGGCTTTATCACAATTGTCCTTAGGATCCATTTGGTAGCTTATTTTGAACACATTTTTAAGTATTTTAAACAACATTACACACTTTTTCACACACTTTTTCACCTACACGTATATAAAAAACATTCAAACAACATTACTCAAACTCCTCTGCCAAATATCTCATAAATAACCGTCCATTTGGGTAGCCACCAAAAAAAAAAAAAAAAAAAAAAAATCACGAAGACACCCCCCTCCCCCAAAAAAAAAAAAACATATTAGCACTTACTTGGAAACTCCAGAAAATATCTAACTTGTTAGTCATACTGGACGGCTTGACAACAGTCACTGAAAACACAATGAAGCATAAATTCTTCTTCTTCTTCTTTTCTCATATTGTTTTGCATCAAAGCTGAGAGAAGAACAAATTGAAGAGCTTTGAGATCAAAGCTAGCTTCTTGATCGTTCTCTCTGCACTTTCATTTGTTTGAATGAAAATCTAATTCATCCAGGCAAAAATTGGTGTCTGTGTTTTTTTTTTGTTGGTATGGTTCGGTAGATAGATCTGAAATTGTGTTTCTTTCTTAATTGAGGTTCCAAAGAGATATGGCTGATCTTACTTCAGAGGGTGTTGTGGGGGCAGCTTTTGGAGAGGGATTTGCTATTTTGCACGATACAGTTAAGCATGTGGTAGGCCAAATCATCATGTTCAAATCCGAACTCAAACGCTTAGAATCCACGCTAGATGGTGTGGCACCAATGGTCCGAGAAATAGAAGAATTAAGCCAAGCTCTTAATTTCCCAGTAAAGGAAACACAGAGCTTGGTGGAACAAATGAAGAAGGGCAAGGAGCTGGTTCTCAAGTGCTCCAAAATCAAGCGTCGGAATTGGAACTATTGTGTCAAAGCCTATTCTTATTCAAGCAAACTTTCCGAGTTAAACAAGGCTATTGAAAAGTTCTGTCAGGTTAATTTGATGGTGAATCACAACACAAGGATTGGATGGGAGAAGAAATATGGGACATCGTCGTGTGCGGTTCCTAAACTCAGGGATTATATTGTTGGGTTTGATTTGCATTTGAAGGAGTTGAAGAGGGAGCTGTTGAAGGAAGAGGTGTCTGTGCTTATAGTGACTGCTCTTGGAGGTTGCGGGAAGACCACATTGATCAAAATGCTTGGTTGGGATGAGGAAATTTTGGGTACTTTTTCTCAAATTAAAATATGTCTAGTGAATACAATTTTTTCATTTTTTATTTTTCCAACTACTAACATGTCTTGATCTGAATGGTTGGTACTTTTATGTTACATAATAAAAGTGATTGACGCTAATAAACCTGTTTTGAATTATTGTGAAAATGTTATGTTCATAACATTTTTCTTTAAAGAAACATGAGCAATACTCTCATTTTAGTTATTTGTAATGATAGTATTAGTATGTGGATACTTTATAGTAAAAGTAAATGGTTAGGTCATTGAAAAACAAAATACATAGAGAACTTTATTGATGAATCTTTAAATGTACCATTGCTTGATTATTATATGTTTAACCATAATTGGAACAAATGGGAGTACTTCATTCAAACAGAAGATTCCAATTTATGCAAATGAATTGAACTACGTTTTGAAACAAATATTTGGGCCATAAGGTAAGATATGGTAGGACATTTCTCAATAGTCAGAGAAGTGCTTTTGGCATATTTCATCCTTTAGAATTACTGCCTTGAGAAGAGTAGTGATAAAGAAAAGATAAGGAGAAAAAATGAATTTTCTTATATTCCTAATTTGTGTAGTTCTCTAGAAAATTTCTTTTGCTCACTTCTTACCCTTTGGTTGGGATTGGGAATTTTGTTTATTTCACTTCACCATTATGCATGTAGATGTATAATGTTATTAGACATGAACTATGCCTTGGTGGCAGCTTTCTAACTACGTTGTGTTTGGATAGGCATATATACAGACAAAATATTTTTGTCAATGTTTCAAAAACTCCCAACTTGAAGGTCATTGTACAAAACCTATTTAATCATAATTGTTATGATTGCCCTGAGTTTCAAAGTGATGAAGATGCAATCAACCATCTGGAGCAACTGCTGAATCAAATCTGTCTACCCATATTGTTGATCTTGGATGATGTCTGGCCTGAATCAGAATTCCTTATTGATGAGTTCAAGTTTAATATTCCAAATTACAAGATTGTGGTGACTTCAAGAAAAGCATTTTCAAGATTTAAGTTTAGATTTAAATTAAATCCACTAGATCATGAAGATGCAATGAGACTTTTTGTTGCTCAGCATCAATGCAAGATGGGAGCTCTTACATACTAGAAGAAGATATGGAAAAGGTACTTTGTCAGTGTATATATATATAAAAGAAATATGGTTAATTTTGTTTGTGCTTTTGCCTTTTGGGTTAAGGTGTGCATATGACCAAAGATATAGATTCTATTTTTGGGTTGATGGATCCATATACCATATATACCTGCCCAAATCGTGTTTTCATATTTGCACGTGCATTATATTTAAGCTTGTTTGTTTTGTTTCTGGCAAACCAATTGTCCCCAAAACCTTTTTTTTTTTTTTTTTTTTTTTTTTTTTTTGAGAAAGAATTGTACCCAAAACTTGAGTGAAGACAAGGGAAAAGAAAGAAAGAAAAAGTCATACAAAACGCATTTTCACATTTCCGAACAAACAGTGGTTTAGAGTTTAGACAAAAAACAGTCTTGACCAATATTACCCTTGTAACCTATGGACAAGAACTAATTTTATTTGGTTCCCTGAATTGCAGATAGTAAGATACTGTGGGGGTTGCCAATGGTCCTTAAAATGATTGGCGGTTCACTCTGTGGGCAGCCTGTAGAGGTTTGGCAAAGTAAAGTAATGGGATGGTCTGAAGGTCATTCTATTTTTGACTCTGATAATGAGGTGCTTGCTCGTCTCCAAAAATCTCTAGACTTTTCTGCTGACAAGATCATCCTCAAAGAGTATTTCATGGACCTAGGTTCATTTCCTGAAGACCAAAGAATCCCTGCTACTGCCCTCATTGATATTTGGACAGAATTACATGAACCAATCAAAAATGATGTCCATGCTTTTGTGAATTTGCATGAACTCAACAGTTGGAATTTGGCTAGTCTTGTTACGAAAAGGTTTGTTCAGACTTCTGATTTCTAAAGTGTGATTTTCTTGTAGGATAAGTTCTTCATTTGATCATTTCTAGTTGCTAGTTGTGATGTGATATTTCTATACATGACCTAAGGCCCAAAATATTGCATTATGTCTTCTAGCTTGATCAACTTCTGGCCACAATTGATAATATATATATATATATATATATATACACACACCAAGGATGCTAAACGTGATTACTAAAATGCGACAAAAGGAATTTTATATCAAATGATAAACAATAAGGGGTCCAATTACTCTGCCCAATAAAAGAGGGGAATTTCAACTTTTAGTAGTCTATACCTTTTTGCTGCTTATCTTATAACCATTTGATTTTAATTGTTACAGATAGAAACTGATTGTCTCAATCCATTTCTTTGTTATCGTATTCATAACTATGTTCGATTGCCATGGAATATATATTTTTCTTATGTGAGGACTGAAGAATTTGAATCTCTTATAAGCTTATACTTTTGGTCATTCCAGGAAAGATGCAGAAGTGGTCAGTTACTATTACAATGAAGAATTCGTCACCCAACATGATCTTCTTAGAGAGCTAGCTATCCAATTGAGCAGCCAGAAGCCAATAACAGAAAGGACAAGACTGATTGTAGACATCAGGAAAACAGTCTACCAGACTGGTGGATGAAACCACAACTTATCAACGCACGCTTATTATCTATCTCTACTGGTTGGTACATTTTCTCTCTAACAAAGGCACACACACACACACAGTGTAACGTACTAATGAGTATCTTGTCAAACCATATGGAATATTTTTTTCAGATGAGCAGTTTTCGTTGAGTTGGTGCAACGACATTCAAGCACCTGAAGTTGAGGCTTTAATTCTGAATTTTCAAACAAGGAATTACACCTTACCTGAGTTTGTGAAGATTATGGTTAAAGTCAAGGTTATGATTGTCACTAATTATGGTTTCTTTCCTGCTGAATTAAGTAATTTTCAGCTACTCAGTTCTCTCCCCAATCTAAAGAGAATTAGATTAGAGAAGGTTTCAATTTCTTCCCTTTGCAATACCCTTGTACAATTGAGGAGTTTGAAGAAAATATCTTTGTTTATGTGTAATATTGGTCAAACTTTTGGGAATTCTACTATACAAGTTTCAGATTCATTTCCAAATCTAATGGAGATAAACATTGACTTTTGCAATGATTTGGTGGAATTGCCTGCATGGTTGTGTGAGTTTCTCCACCTAAAAAACTCAACATCACCAATTGTCATAAGTTGTCTGGAACTGCCCAAGAAATCGGAAAGTTGGTGAATTTAGAAGAGCTAAGGCTTAGGTCTTGTACCGAATTGTCAGAGTTGCCAGAGTCAATCAGAAGCCTCCATAAATTATACATTCTTGACATATCTTACTGCCTAAGCATTATCAAGTTGCCAAAACACATTGGTGAGTTGTATGAATTGAAAGAGTTACACATGGAGTGCTTGATATTGTGTAAGCAGTTGCCATCATCAATTACTGATCTCAAGCAGTTGAGACTTGTGATATGTGATGAAGAGAGGGCCAAGTTATGGGAGCCTTTTGAGGAATTCTTCTCCTATTTAAAGGTAATGGTGGCTAAGAAAGATATCAACTTGAATTGGCTTTCGAAATCAGAGACTGTTTCTTCCCGAAAGATAAGGTAACAGTGGCTAAGAATGATATCAACTTGAATTGGCTTTCCAAATCAGAGACCTGTTTCTTCCCGAAAGATTTGGTAAGTATTATCATTTTAGATCATTCTCTTCCATTCTTTGTTCCAATTTTCTTTTTTCTTCTGTAATGATCATGAAATAAGTGGCTTAGCACGCGAGAAAAAGAATTTTTTCTTTTAAGAGTTGCAATTGTAGATAGGATAATGTACCCTTTAAAAGTATTGAGAAAATTTAATGTCGAGGGATGTGAATGTGATTGTTTTCGTTGTGTATGGTGAAATGGAAAATGGAGGGCTTGGCTTCCCCCCATTTTAAAATCCTCCCACTCTCTCCAATTTTTACGTAGATGAATGACACAAGGCAAATAATCCATCCGATGGCTAATAAAAAGTCACATCAAACACAAATTTTCTATCATAGTTGTTCTCTTTCTTTCTCACTCCAATCCTTCTCTTCTTATTTGAATCTATCTCCCTAACATCACCATCGTCACCAAGTATTAGTGTAACAAACCCCCCCCTCCCATGCACAAAGTGCTTGGGGGTTTAGGGGGGAACGAGTTCGAGATGTGGGGTTAGTAACATATTGTAATTATCTCTCAAACCACCTCCCCCAAAAAAAAAAAAAAAAAAAAAAGAAGAGGTTTTGGAAATATAATTTAAATTAGGGTATTTTTGTAAATTCTCCTCCTAAGATATTTCTAACAAGTGATCCACATTCTTCATTCAACAGACCACCCCCTCCCCCCTCTTTGTCTACACATTCTCTCCCTCTCCTTATCTTCTTCTTTTGCCTTTACTCTTTTGTTTTCTCCAAACCCATGGCCGAGCCATTGAAGCCTCCCTTTAATTGCCACCACCTATTATCACCATCAAAAGCAACCTAAACCACACTAGCACCACGCCAATTAATGGAGGTAGCAATTATTTTTCCCATAACTGGCTGAAAGGGAGTTGTTAAGGTGAAATCTCTTGGACCCATTTCCTTTCTTGATTTGGTTATGATTTAACACTTGTGTTGAGCTTATCTTTCGGGTGAGGGTATTTGAAATGGTTAGTTTGTTTGAAAATGGGTAATGCAAACTTTAGAACATGGGTGGTATTAGATGTTTCTTTTGGTTCTTTATGATTAATGGTTTTGGTGGACTTATTTGGGGAATTTATGTGTAGGTACTTCAAAGGTTGATGGTACTAGTCCTTGATTATTTGCTGTTGGGGTTGCATTTCTAGGGAGGTTTGTGATCTTTTGTTGATTCATTTGGCACTTTGGAATATATTTATGTATATTTTGGAGACAAGTGATTTGTAATTGTATTTCTTGTAAATGTGTCGTAGAGCTTTGACTTGTATTGTGGAGATTTAAGTATGTTTATATATTTTTATCATGTAAAAAAAAAAAAAAAAAAAAAAAAAAAAAAAAAAGTCCTGTAGTTTCTCTTGATGGTTCGTTATCTCATGCTTTGGACCCTTTTGGGTTTTGGGCGTGACAAATATGGTATTAGAGCTTAGGTTATGATTTTGTAGACTTTTGAATATGATATGAGTATGATCTAAGTTAGAGCATTAGTTTTTGTGGTAGTATTCATGCAAGGTAGTTTCTCTTGGGTTGTTTAGAGGAGAAGTTATTGTGTGTGTTACGATTGGTTGATTTGTAATTGTTTGGAATGGCGGGGTCCTTATTTTATTTTATGCTTTTGTAAGTTCTTAAATCTTTTTGTGTGATGTGAATTTTTGTGGTTAATTATTTTTGTTATTATTGTTGTGCTTGTTATGCATTGTTCTTGAAATGCCTAAAAGTTTGAGTTGAATTCCTAAGATTGTTTTGAGCAAACAAAATGGAATCAAGTTTTCAAATTTTATATTTATAAATTTTGAGAACTTGTTTAAAAATCATTTCCTTGTGCTATTAGCAAATATTGTTGGCCATGCTGACTTTAGGTGGTGCAATTTGGTCAAACCTCGTTGGCCGTGAGTGGTACGACAAGTTTTGACCTACTATCTTTAGCATAATATGACAACTTTTATTTGCGATGGTTGGTCGAGGATTTGTTTGATCCTGTTGAGCTCACATGGTGTCCAACAAACCACTAACCATCAAGTTTTGTGCTATCATGTTATTATTATTATTATTTTTAAAAAAGGTGTACAAAAGAAAATGGTTTTTTGAAGCTGAATTTTGGGGATATCTATTATTTAATTTTAAATGTTTAAACTGTTTCAAGTTTTGTTATTGATATTGAACTTGCCCAAGGTTCAATTTTGCTGAATTTAGAGAATGGATGCTACTTTCAAAAATGCCCTTGCTCTATATTGGTGAAAGTCAAGTTGCACGGGTACAGATACGGGTATGGGTACGAGCACAGGGATACAATGTTTCTTTAAAAACTTAGAGTATGATACGTTGGGGATATGTGTATTAATTACTTATTAAATATATCTTTTATATATTGTTAAGCATTTATTTTTATATATTCTTAATCATATATCAATTTAAAAACAATAATGGATAATTAAGTGAATGTATGAACATTAAATGCAATGTAGAATACAAACCAAGATCCAAAAGAGTAAATAAAAGATAATTAGATAAGTATTCAATATTGAAACCATTATATAAAGCATATAAATAAAAATTCTTACAAGTTTAGGCTATCTCTCACTATTGGGGTTGGGTTACAACAGTATCTAAGTTGCATCATAGATGCATCCTAGATTTATTGGCACTAAAAAAAAAAAAATATATTGATTGGCCAAGTATCTTAGGAGGTATCCGGTATGATACCGATACGATACATATCGGATCTTGGTACATGAGCAAAAATGGAGTATCTGTGCTATAGAGGTAAAAGGAGATGGATTGACTCATGTTTGAACTCTAATTTTCTGGTTGATCATGCTATGATGCCTTTTTGTTGCCTCTTTCTATGTTGGGTTTAGTTGAACTGATTTGTGTTCGAGTCCTTCCAAACTTGTTTTGAGTTTATGTGCTCTATAGTAAGTTAAATCTCATGTAAATGATTTTCATGAACTCTTATGAGCTCTCTCTCTTACTTTATGAAGTTGATGTATCACTTATTTGTTGCCCCAGAATTTATTCTCATTTTGTTTTTGGCTGGTTTGGAACCTATATGTTAGGTTGTTGTGCATGATCTTGCATTAGAGAGTAACCTTTGTCACCTCGACTTGTGTGTGAGATGTTTTACAAACTTTGCTATTGTTATAAGTTGGGGAAAAAAAAAAAGGATATATAATTCATTCACGCTTTATAAAAATTTCTGCTTTGGAAAACTTCTAACGGTTACCTTAGAAGTTGAAAGTTGGACATGCTTTAAATGCACGGTTCTTTTCTGTTTGATATTGTAGCCTTGGTTTGTTACGGATTTTTTTCAAAATAACTACAAAACCCAAACAATTTTATTAGTTAGCAACGTTTTCAAACTATTTAGGAAACTAACAACTCGAGTATGTGGGACGCGATTTCACCGTAGCAAATCGAGTATAAGAGAGTCGATTTCTGTAGGAAATCGAGTATA
The DNA here is from genome assembly GCA_028216015.1 of Quercus dentata. NCBI lineage: Eukaryota > Viridiplantae > Streptophyta > Magnoliopsida > Fagales > Fagaceae > Quercus > Quercus dentata. Next base: position 83,680,627 of record CP116445.1, on the reverse strand, counting down.
AGAGAGTCGATTTCATTGTTCATCATCTTCTTCGTTCTTTTTTTTTTTTTTTTCTCCATCTGCCGTCCCACACCCTTCTTCCCAACCCCTAAAAAACCCAAGACAGTGCTTCCTTCTTCAACTATATCCATTTCTCAAAATCCCAAACCCAAATCATGATCTCAATTGGAGCAAAAATCCAAACCCCTCATCTAAATCCATTTCTCAAAATCCAAACCCATTTCTGCTCCGATTGTGATTTGGGTTTGGGATTTTGAGAAATGGATATAGTTGAAGAAGGAAGCACTGTCTTGGGTTTTTTGGGGGTTGGGAAGAAGGTGTGGGACGGCAGATGGAGAAAAAAAAAAAAAAGAATGAACGAAGAAGATGATGAACAGGAAATCGAGTCTTAAAGACTCGAGTTCCTCAAGAAATCGGCTCTCTTAAACTCGATTTGCTACGGTGAAATCGACTCTCACATACTCGAGTTGTTAGTTTCCTAAATAGTTTGAAAATGTTGCTAACTAATAAAATTGTTTAGGTTTTGTAGTTATTTTGAAAAAAATCCGTTTGTTCTTGAAGAATACTTGTGTACTTTATACAAATTTTGAAAGCAATTTAAATTCTTTCTTGAAAACCTTTTGTTCACTGTGGACGTACTTTTGTCTTCCTGTCGGATGTTTTATTTATAAATTCAAGGCTTTAGTTTTAACCATTGGTACTTTCTTACCACTTTGAAATATCTTTAAGTCTAGTGGAATGTATGTGACTCGTATTTGGGAAAGACAATTTTAATCCTAGTTTCAAATTTTGGACTTTGTGAAATGGAAGATTTCATGTGACTAATTTAATTTGGAACTCTTAAGCTAACTTTATGGCCTTATGACTATTATTCAACAATCGTGTTTGAAACTAGTCTAAGACAAAATAGTCTTTCCAACGATTAAGTGGAATACACCTATACTCTTGGTTTAAAGAATGGCTACCCTTACCCCTTTTCTGAATTTGATTCCTTACGATTTGAACTCCATATTTTGGTTTGAAACTTAAGTCATTGGTTGAAGTACTCCATGATCTTTTGAGTTTAAAACTGTATTAGACGTTTGAACAAATCTCCATTTATTGGAAAACTTGTGAATGTTATTTGTCAATATCAGATATTTTTTCTCCCCGAAATTGGGAGTTTGGACACGTTTTCATTATCACCATTTCCCTTTGATTAATGGCCCTTTTTTTCTCAAAGATTATTTGAAAGGTGAATGGGTATTATTATCATATGATTTTTTCTTGATTCTCATCAAGTTTACATATATAAATCTCTAAAGTTAATGTTTTTGACTAGTGGGTGTGATCTCAAAAAGAAAAAAAAAAAGAAAAAGAAAAAGAAAAGAAAAAGAAAAAGGTTTAGGCAATATAATATAAGTGAGGGTATTTTTGTAAATTCCTCTCCTAAGATTTCTCTAACAAGTGGTCCACATTCTTCATACAACAGCCCTCCCTCCCCCTTTTTTTAGTATGCATGTTCTCTCCCTCTCCTTATCTTCTTTTGCTTCTTCTACTCTTTTGTTTTCTCCAAACCTATGGCTGACCCATTGAAGCCTCCCTTTTATTTCCACCACCTATTATTGCCATCAAAAGCAACCTAAACCACACTAGCACCACGCCAATTAATGGAGGCAGCAAGTATTTTTCCCATAACTTGCTGAAAGGGAGGTGATAAGGTGAAATATTTTGGACCCATTTCCTTTCTTGTTTTGGTTATGATTTAACACTTGTGTTGAGTGGATCTTTTGGGTGAGGGTAATATTTCAAAGAGAAATTATATGTTCACAATATTTTTAAAACAAATTCTAAGTGGCAAGTTGTTCTTGATTGTTATTGTTGGGTTAAAAAAGTAATTTGAGTGCTAAATTCAAATTTGAACCAATAACAACTAACCATCTATGATTTGTTATGAAAATGTTATAAAAATGTTGTGGCTGTAGCACTTTTCTATTTCAAAATCGTTATTTCATCTTGAGTTTGTGATGTGAACCCCGTCAAGAATAATGAGACCCAACAACGAAAGGGAACCCAAGATTGTTCTATGGACAGATTCAAATGGGAGACCTTGACTCATTGTTTATGACAAACAAAAACCTCGGTATAAGGAAGACGCCACAAACGGTGGTGGAAATTCCGTTTGATAAGTCGAGGTGAATGTCACGGGAATTCTCGATAAGTTCTAGTAGTTCTTCAAAGAATCAAAGAGAATAAACCTCACAAGTTTTATTAATAATATCTGAAAAACGTTTACAAACTTAGATGACTATTTAAGGGCTCCTTAAAACTTGACAGACAAGAAAATATATTCTAAAAATAACTCCTAATTGATATCTAACCATATTAGGAATAAAGTTTGACCTAAAAAGCATTAAATGCACCTAAGAACAAGGAAATAAATCACCTAAACCTAGAATAACGTTTTTTACATAGACCCAAAATATTTCATGCCAATTTTTAGCTTTAACCAGAGATCCTTCTAAAACTTGAATCAAGATGACGATTTTTTTGTTGCCCACGTGGATCATGCTCAATGGGCTTCCACGAGTTTGCTTAAGCCCATAACTCTTAGATGAGTCCGTTGAGTACATCCTTGAACTTCTTTGCTCGTGCTCTTGTAACCGGCCCAATTGGTACTTGAACGAGACCCTTGAGCGGTGCCTTGATCTCCATCAATTTGTTTCAAAAAGGGTAATGCAAACTTTAGAACATGGGTGGTAGTAGATGTTTCTTTTGGTTCTTTATGATTAATGGTTTTGTGTGGGTTTTGGTTTGGTGGAATTATTTTGGGAAGTTGTGTAGTTACTACAAAGGTTGACAATGGTGTTGGACTCTTGGAGTTGTAAGCCTTTGGTATACCAGTCCTAGATTAGCTGTTGGGGTTGCATTTCTAGGGAGGTTTGTGATCTTTTGTTGATTTCATTTGGTGCTTTAGAATAAAGTTATGTATATTTTGGAGACACATGATTTGCAGATGTATTGCTTGTAAATGTGTCATAGAGTTCTGACTTATATTGTGGAGATTTTAGTACATTTTTATATTTTTATCATGCAGAAAAGAAAAGAAATCAAAAGAAAAATCCCTACAGTTTCTCTTGATGGTTTGTTGTCTCATGCTTTGAACCCCTTTGGGTTTGGGGCTTGGCAATCAGAGCATGCCGGAGAAGAAAAGGCGCGAATAAATTTTTTTCCCCATCCCCCAAAAAATTCAAAACCAGCCGGAAGCTTTCCTGATGGCCTAAATCACAGTGCGCAAACTCTACTGTGCACACCCAGTTTGCCAAGAATGACAATTATGGCATAAAACACCAATAGCATTCCTCAAGTTCTTTATCCCTTTTGTTTATCTTTTTATTTTTTATTTCTAGTGTCACATACTCAGGTCTGAAGACTACTCACATTCTTTATCGCATTTGTTTTCTTTTAACCCATTTGTTTAATTTTTTGTTTTTATTTCTAATTTCACATTCTTTCCGTATTTCTTATTATTGCTCTTCATGTCAGCTGAAGTTTTTGAATCTGGGATTTTTAAAATTGTTCTTCTCAGTAAAATATTAATGGTATTGACCGAAATCTGGTATTGACAGAAATTTGTGTTAACATTGTGCGTTAATTATTTTGATTTTTTGTCTCCACTATTGATTTCAAACAAAACTGGTGTTTGATGTGGCTTTTTTTTTTAACCATTAGATGGTTTATATGTCACGTGTCATTCATCCATGTAAAGATGGAAAATAATGAGAGGATTTTAAAATGGGAGGAGAGCCAGACCCAATACATCATGCCTAACATTTTAGTTTTTTGTTTAAATTCTCCATTTGTTAGTAAAGAGTTGCAATAAACAAATGGAGGAGAAGTTCTCTTTCCTGCGCTCATATTGCTTCCCATCTGAACTATAGGCAATCCTGAACTATTCTATTTTCTTATAAATTGGTCGTAATAATTGACCAAGCAAGTCTTTCTTAATTCTATTAGGTGTTGCCGGTCAATGCTGAGAATCATGTGATGGGCTTTGTTAACGAGTCAACCACCTTGGTGAAGAAACTTACTGGAGGAAAACTAGAGCTTGATGTCATTTCGGTCGCTGGCATGGGTGGGTTGGGTAAGACCACTCTTGCCAAAAAAGTCTACAACAATGTGCACGTCAAGACTCACTTCCACTGCTTCGTGTGGGTAAATGTATCTCAAGATTTCAGATTCAAAGAGCTGTTGATTGAAATTTTGAAGTCTGAGATGCGAACGTCAAAATTTAAGTCTGATCCTACTCAAGACTTATTACCAGAGAAAATGACACTCGAAGACATGCATGAGGAAGATTTAGAAGACATGGATGAGAAATATTTAAAAGACATTTTGCACGAATACTTGAGTAGGAAGAAGTACCTAGTAGTCTTGGACGAAGTTTGGACAACCAAAACCTGGCATGAGTTAAAAATTGCTTTTCCTATTAGCTTTAATGGCAGCAGAATATTAATCACAAGCCGTGAAGAAAAAGTTTTTTAATGGCAGTAGTAGTTGTTGATTTTTCAAATGAGTTAAAGTTAAGAAAATTAATAATATTGTATATATGATTCTTTGTCCTTTGATTGATTAGGATGGCAAGAATAATAATGACACACACGTCATTCAGATATTTCTTTTGTTGGCAGCCAAATGATTAAGATGGCAAAGTTTTTTTTTTTTTTCCCCTATAATGGTAAAAAAAAAAAAAAAAAATCTTTAAATAATAGTAATAAATTTGTTGGGAAGGCAAACAAAAATATGCTATTGCTAGGTGACAAGTGTTTGAACAGGTGGAATATGTGTCGATTTGTATGAACTTGACCAACCAGTGTTAAGAATAATTCATGGAATTGATGATGACGCATTGAAAATAAAATATGTTTAATTTGTTGACAAATTCAAATTGCAGGTGTAATGTAATGGGCAGCCACCAACTCACAATTCACAAATCGTTGGATGCACGCCGTGTGTCAACCTGCACAACTGGGCCCCGCCCCTTTAGTTACGCCCCTTTAGTTACCCTTCACAAGTCACAACTACTACTACTGCTTCTCTCTAATTAACATTAACTTAACCACGCTACCCAGCCTGTACACATCTCTCTCTCTTTCTCTCTCTCTCCCCCTCTGTGTGTTTCTCACTCTCTCTCACACAGTCAGTCACTCTCCTCTCAACCCACAGACAAAAGAAAGAGAGAAAGAAAAAAAAAAAAAAAATGCAGCTTCTCCAACTCACACACTAACCCCCAAAACCAACCAATGCCTAGAAATTACACTTAAAAACTCCAAAACTCACAAACCCATTTCCTGTCTCTCTTTCTCTCTCTCTCTGTCCTGTGGAGACAACCTGGGTTTTCTCCAATCTGGGTTCCCAAAATGAGGCCTCAAACGCTTCCCATTTTGGTTGATTACACATATTATTGTGAGAAGGAAATGACAATCTTTTTTGCTTAGCTAAAGGGCAGATGGTACAAACATCAATACATTGAGTAGAAAAAGAAGGTAATACACTTGTAAAACTGACATTCTACTCAAAGATGGATGACCTAATCTAAAATGCCATAGGATTGACATGTCTTTATGAAAAACAAAAGAAGAACAGTTGATTTGGGAAACTTGTGAATGGAAAGATGATCTGACAGAGAAGGTGTAGTCCTGGAAGTACTTTTCTCAGAAAGCAGATACAAACCATTATGGACTTCACCCACTCCAATCATCTTCCAACACGAAAGGTCCTGAATGAAACAATATTGGGATCAAAACATAAGACACAAAGGCAATCTTTGAGTAAGTTGGCTCATAGACAACAGATTGGATGAAAAAGAAGGAATACAAAGAACATGATCAAGAATAAGGGAATTAGAGAGTTTAACAATGCCAATGTAAGTGACATGTGTTGATTCACCATTTGGCAATTCCACAACACAATGAGAAACAGTGGTATAAGACTAAAAAAGAGAGATAGAACAAACTATATGATCACTTGCACCTGTGTCCATGACCCAAGTATCAACAGCAAAGGCAGTTTTGTTCACAAGTTTAGTAGAAAATATGGAGTGCTTGAGATTACCTGCTAGGGGTATGGACTGAGAACATGAAGCTTGATTGAAAGCAACATTATTTGCCATGGCAACAGTGTTGGTCCGAGCTTCATTCCCTCCAATCATTGCAAGTAATTTCTGACATTACTCCATTGTAAAAGGAAAAGCTTGCTGAGTGGTAATAGCTGAGTCTTGAACAACATCAAAGGATGAAACTTGATTAGGCCTTGGCTTGGTCTTATAGCTAGGAGGATAACCATGGAGTTAGTAGCACTTCTCCATGGTGTGTCCACACAAACCAGAGTGGCTGCAAGTGGGCTTCTCCTTGCCTATCTTGAAGATCTTGGAGTCAAGGTTCATGGTCTTTGCTACAAGTGCTGTGGACTCCACAAAAGGACCATTGTTGCTGCCTTGCCTAAGCGATCTTTGCTTCTCATCTTGAATCAACAAAGAGAACACTTTCTCAACAGATGGAATAGGACCCATTAACAAAATTTGCCCTCGGACGTGAGAGAAAGAATCATTGAGACCCATTAAAAATTGCATAATGACTTCTCTGTGATGAATATTAGAGATATTCTCATTCACATTACACACACACTTCTCACAAGAACAGGTAGGAAGTGGTTCATAATTCTGTAATTCATCCCATAGAATTGAAAGATTGGTGAAATATTCAGTCACAGAGAGCTCATCTTGAGAAAAACTTGCTAGATCCTTTTGCAATTGATAAATCCTAGGTCCATTATCCCGGGAAAACATGCTCTGAAGCTTATTCCAAACTTCCTTAGCAGTTTTACGAAACACCATGCTTGTGGCAATCACGGGAGAAACACAATTGATGATACAAGAAACCACAATATCATTGCATCGTGCCTTGACTTTGAACCAAGAGAGGAACTTTCTCCATTGCCGAGGTCAGAGAAACCGATCCATCAATCAACTAGAACTTGCTCTTGATCCCGAGAGCTCTCTCTATAGATTGTGCCCACGTAGGATAGTTCTCACCTCCAATCAATGGTTGTGAAAATATTGCACCAGGACTCTCAGAATGATGGAGAAAGAAAGGATGTGATTCATCAATGGTGATGCTTGTAGAACCAGAGGAAGCCATTGATAAAGTTTCAAGACTTTGAAGAAGAAAACCCTAGCTTTTGGGGAAAAGAATTGGGAATTTTGAGAAACTTAAGCGGAAGCCAAAAATTGCTACGATACCATATTAGGAAAAAGGAGAAAGAAGAATATGCAATTGATGAATTTCTGTATATTGCATTGAATCAACAAGAGTTATAATGCTTTGTATATATACATACACGAGTAAGGGAAAACAGAGGGAACTAAAGGAGCTAACTAACTACCCTCCAAACCTAACTAACAGAACTAACAGCCACGCACGTGCTGTCCACATGCCAATTATTAAAGCTATACACAATAATGCAAAACTACATGTCGTATAGGATAAAATAAGTACAAACATACAAACTCTACTCATTGTCGTTTAAGTAGAGTTATGAACTTTCTTCTTCCCTTGATCTTGTAGTTTGTCCTGAATTTTCTATTCTTCTTTGTATTATCTTGACATAGTGTGATACCTAGGAATGGCAACATAGTGTGATACCTAGGAATGGCAACCACCGGGTATCCTATTCCTCGCCCTCGCCCCACTTTTGCTTTGGGACTTTTTTTTTCCTGCCCCATTCTAACAAGTATATGTGGGTATCCATCTTGCCACACTCAATTTATATATATGTATATATATATATATATATATATATGTAAAATTTATTAAAAGCTTACTTTGAGTATATTAAATTAAAACTCATAAAACATTAAAAAACAATTCTAACATAATAAAACATTTTCAAAGAATAACAATACAACAATTTAAGTAATAATAAATACAAAAACAATTCAAATGTAGAGATGCAACAATTAAAAAAAATATGAACAACGTTAACCTAAATATTAAAACATAAAAGTATAAATTTAATAATACAATATAAAAAAATCATAAATTTAAAGTTAGAATGCTAAAAATACGTATATATGTCTTATAAAAAACATATAAAAATATTTTTTAATTATTTAAATATAAATGGGGTGGGTGCGGGGGAAAATGTTAACCTTCATCCCTGCCTTATTTATTATGTAGGGCAGGTAAAACCCGGCCATTAAGGACAGGTGAGGTGGATACCCACATGTGTTGGTTTAAATTGTCATCCCACATATATATGCCTCTTTTATACCAAATGTCTTTAACCAAAAAAAAAAAAAAAAAAAAAAAAAAAAAAAAAATTGAACAAAAGAATGTTATTTACAAAACTGCTATAAAATATAGGGTTATAAATCAGTCGAGTCAAATATTAAAAGTTCAAATTTGTTTATTTAATTTTATTTCGAATGCAAGTTGAGCTCGAACTCATCATCAAACAAGATTACACGTCCAAGTTTAGTTCATTTACTTGCTGAGTAAATTCAAGATTGTTCACGAGCTACTTGATTAACTTATTATTTTCCTATATATAGTAAAAACATGACTAACATGTCTTACTCCTCCATAAATTAATATTTTTTACTACAAATGGATGGTTTATGTTATGAATAAAATATAAATAATTGACAAACTTATATAACCCAATTATAATTCTATATAAATATATTTTCAGAAAAGTATACATATAAATATATGATATTATATATAGTTAATTTGAGTCATAATGTATATGAGCTTGTTTATGAACGCGTTATTATGTTTAAACTTGACTTTTTCAATAATCGAGTCTAAAGTTGGGCTTGAGCTTGGTTTGTTTAATAAATAAACAAACATAAACAGACTTTTTCTTGAGCGAAGCACTATTTGTTCATAAATAGCTTGATTCATTATAGTGCTACTAAGATATTTCTTAGACATACACCTAATTGAGAAATATCTTTTATTGGAGGGGGCAAAAAAGAAGGAAGAACATAGAGTTAACCAGCTCACAAGGCTTGTTGTCATACTAATTTGACTTTTGTAAAATTCAACATTTTGTTATTTTTACTCCTATTTTTTTTAATAGATACAATAAAATTTTAATCTATAACATCCACTTTATGATAATTATCCTTTATTATTAGGCCAAAATACCAATTTTTTTTTTGGTATAAGCGAAGTTCAAATTCCAAATTTTTATTCAACGATAAAAAACTTTATCAATTCAACTATCTATAACTTACTTTATTTTTACCATTTAATAAAAAGAATTTCAGACAATGAAATATAAAGAATTCAACTCAAGACATTTTCTTTTTACCTTTCACTTTTTCTTTTATTCCCATAACCAAAACCTTGTAAGGAAAATATAATTTTTCCTATTTTTTCTACATCCTCCCCCGACCTAACTATATTACAAATTGCATTATATAAACCCTACCATTAATGTATCAATTGAACTGCTCCTTTCACTCTCAAAATCCAAGTCATGTTCTTTCTAGTCTAAATTTTACAAACAATTAGTTCAAGACAACCAAGTTCAACTTAAAATAAGAAATTTTTTATACATTAACATTTTTTTTTCCCTGGTTTGTTCCTTTTCTCGGAAAATGTAGAAATATTAGCAAATCATGAACGGTCTTGTTGGGGAGAATTATGCTCACTATTTCAAAGGTACAGTGTGGCCTTACCTTGCTGAGAGGGAAGAATAAATAAAGCCAACTATTCCTTTGATAATGATGACTAAAACTGTTTTCATCTAATCACATCCAAGTATCAATCCCCAAAAATAGCAAAAGAAAGACTGAAAATTTTATTATACAAAAAGTTGAAAAGATGATGTCCTTAATTTACAATTTATTGGGTAATGACTTCGAAATACCACACATGTTTGAAGGGAAGTGCACACATAGATACTGAAATATGCAAATCTTTGTCATACAAAATTTAAAGGAAACTCTAGGGAGTGATGTGCATTGAAAATAGCTTAATTTTGCATATTTATATCATTGTTAAAAAGCATTATCATATTTATTTTGAGTTAATTCATGCATTTTATAGTTGGTTTTGGAATAATACTGAATAATCAATTTTGTGCTTAATTGAATCTTATTGCATGAATTTGACTTTTGTAGAAGAATGGAATTTAATAAGTGGATTTGTGCAAAGAAGAAAGCTAATGGACTTTACTTTTACAAAGGCCATGATGAAGTTAAAGAAGGCTAACTCAATTAAATTTAAGTCCAATTGGAGAAAGGAATAAAAGGAAATTTGCATCAAATCCAAGTCCAATTCGGAGTAGGATTCCAGCTTGCACATCAGTTAGTATTTTTGGCATAACTTTCGGCTCGGATGTCCAATTTCAAGTTAGGCTGGAAAGTTAACTTAAAGGGCTACAACTTTGTAGTTTACCAAAAGTCCGAATTCTGATGTTAAATGGGCCAAAATCGTCGGTTAAATGAAGTCTAAAAATTTGGGATTTTCTCCAAACGGAAATTCAAATTCTAATAGGATTCTTTGACCTATTTAAAGGCTCTTTAGGGAAAAATTCAGAAGAGGTCGAGGCTAGTGCTAGGGCTGAGGGTTGAATGTATAGAGAGCTGTGGCTACCTTTTCCATGATAGTTAGTTTTAATTATTTTTCTAGTTTAATGTTTAGTATTTTATTTTTGTGTTTTCTTTCAATTACTATGAGTAGCTAAATTTATAATTAGGGTTGAGGATGAAACCTTGTTAAGGATTATTAGTAATATTTATGTGATTTGATTTTTCTCACAATAGTTGTTCTTTAATGATTTAAATTGTTCTTACTTCATATCAATTGACTAAGATGGGATTCTAGATATGAGTTCAATCATGTTTTTCTCATGATTTAGGATTTATCTTAATTAATTGAATGCTTGGTTTATTAATTCTTGATTATAAAATTAGATATCGCTTGTGATTTGTCTGTCAATGGATACAATTTATGATTTGATTTTTAGAATTGGATATATCTTGTGATTTGTTTAGCTATGGATACAATTGATGATTTGATTTTATACTGAAGAAGCAAAGAAGAACATGTTTTTGATTTTTAAAATAAGGATTTTAATGAGAATAATTTCCATGATAACAAGATTGATTTCTAGATTATCATGCAGTGTTTGGGAAAAATTAATGATCATAAATATATACTGATATGACTTACAAGGCGGATTCCAAAACCTTAATTCCATTCTCTTGATTGTTTACATCTTTTTATTGCTTTATATCTTTTGCTTAGTTTAACTATTTGTTTAATTTTATTATTTACTTAGTTTATTTAATCTCAGAAAAACCAATTTTTATTAAACTAGATTAGGATTAATTTGGTTATGGTTTAATTAATTTTCCTACATTCATTCAAGTCCCTGTGGGTTCGATCTTGTTTTTGTCAAACTATATTTCAGTACGGTTCGTACACTTGCGAGTACTTTAAAATTTCATAACAGGGAGCCATTAGCATATGCCTCGTAATTGTTGTCATTCTTCAGTAAGTTAGAGAGACTAGAGCTATAAGAAGTTCCTGTAATCTCTCTATACTCTCCCCACCCTTTCATGAAGTTGCTCTCACGTAAGAAAATCTTGGAAGATACTGCATAATTCTTCATCGAATCAAATACATACTTTTCAAACTCAATAAGTTCTTTCTTTGCAGAGTCTTTCTCCTCATCACTTGATTCTCCGCTACTCAGCAATTTGCATGAAATTAGAGCCTCCTCAACATGTGCCCAAAAGCAAGAATCCTTTGTTAGACTTGACGCCACATTCTGTTTCTTCAATTCATTTGGAACACTTGAAGGTTTTTTAGTTTCTTTCAGCCATTGCTCCAATTGTATGTAATGTTTAGACCTTCCTTTATTTATGTAGTCTATTAGGCCCTTGTTGTAGTAGTTAGCTATGTCTAGTGGCTCAATCATCCTTCAGTAATTTGTTCCCCAAAGAGCAAATGGGTACGAAGGGTGTGGCCTAATGTCTGAGGCCTTTTCTCTGCTTGATCAACCATTTCTTCCCAATAACTTGTGAGGGATTTTTTATACTTTACCAGATCCATATCAGTCGTAATCATTCCAATAGGGCTTTTAATCTTATACCTGTCATAGTATCCAATTCTGTTGTTTTTAGACACTTTCTTATACTGTTCTAGATAGGCCATATTTACTTTTATTTCATTCAACCCCCTGGTGGGACCAAAAGCCTGCTTGTTTAAAATTGCCATCGCTTTTTCCCATTTTTCTGTCTTCGCAATGATAATGTTGATATCAACGTTCTGCAGTGGCTGCAATAACTTGTAAAAATGAGTTGAGCTAGAAGGGAAGTTTGATAGATCACAAGGACAAAGACAAAGGCTTCAAATTTTAGTAATTTTTACCCATGTAAGAAACATTTGAGGCTTTGGTTAGTTGTTAATACTTAATCGGTAAGCATTTCATTCATTACATTATTCTATTTCGTGTATTGTCTAGGTGTAATGTACATGTACCATACAAATGAAATAGCTCAAATAAGCACTCTAATTTCATACGATTCAAAAAGAATTGTACGTAATTGAGTTACCTGTGATCACACCAGTCCAATTGCTGCTAGTTTTGTAATAATTCTTGCCTGTAATGGTAGTGTTGTCCAATCAATTAACGACTCATGATCAGTAGTATCCTTGCAAAGTTTCTTCCGGTTGAGATGCTCCACAAATGTTCAATAGGACTCAAAAACCTTATTAGGATCTTGATTTTCAAGACTCCCTGATTAGGCTGCCATCAACAACTCCAAAATGGTTTGGCGGTCTTCAAAACAAGAACAAACCAGCTCCAAACATAAGAGAAATGTGCCAAATGGCTTGTAACCATTAATTAAGACTCTAGGAATTGGATCATGGTCAGAAACCACATGTAAAAAGCAAGAGTTCCATGCTGGATAGTTTGATATGGCTTCTTGCAGGCCTTCATTACCAATGAGGGGTGAGCCAAAAGTGATGCAAAGTGGGTGTTTGGTGGTTGAAATTTTGAATTTTTCTAACAACGATAAGGTGAAAAGAGTGGCAACAGATTCTCCCAGAGAGTTTCTAGTGATAATTAATGGTTTGGAATTGCCAATCTGCATTATGATATGAATCTTACAATGTTTATAACTAGCCAAGTCACATTCTCATAGTTCAATAATAGAAAAATATTTGGCATATTGTACACATTGTTAAATGTTATAATGCCAACTATGAATATTAGTCACTAACCCGTTCTGGAAATATAAACATACAATTATGCCAAAATTAATAAAATTAACTTCCTAATGAATTCAAAATCTATGAGGTTTAAAAATTTATAACTTCAGCTCAATTATACATTATCTAAAACTAATATTATTATCGAATTTACTTTGCATAGATCAATATTAACATCTTCATACTAATAAGTGCAACTTTTGAAATTAATCTATCAATAGCAAGTGGAGAGTGCTCTTAGGCAAGAGTATAAATTGCTTAACTTGTTAGGGGTGAATGTTGCTAGATTACTTGGCAACTAGTTCTAATGGGTGGAATCAGTTGTCCGAAAGTTTTACTGGTTAAAAGTGAGTCCAAAAAGGACTCATATTTATAAAGATTACCTTCCATATTGCAGGAAAACTTACAATCTGACCAAGATGTGAAAATAAGAAAATAAGCTTATGTTTTAATTTGATTATTTAGAGACATATGCCTTTAAGGTTTTATTTTATTTGATTTGTTCCATTTTCCCTAGTCTAATAAACACTTCAACTGAATATAAAATTTTTTTTAAATAAAATAAAAACTCCAACTAAACCAATTGGGATATGTAAAATTGTAAAATCAAAAAAGTTTCTCAAACCCATAATATATCATATACACTATATTAAAGTGGAAACTCAATCAAGTTAAAATATCTAGACTCCAATTTTGTGCCAAATCTCTTTTTAAATTTTCCAATAATTTGATGCCAAGTGTCATTCTATTGTTTAATAATTTCATGTCAAGTGTCTTTAGATATTAATTAATGTACTCTAATTTCTTGCAGAATTTTCCTAAAAAAAAAAAAAAAAAATTATTGCAAAATGTTTTTTTAATTTTGTGTCAATTATATATATATATATATATATATGTGTGTGTGTGTGTGTGTGTGTGTAACAATCATTTTGAACAGTTAACAACACCAACATGCATGGAAGGAAGAGATAAACTGATTTACAAAATAAAAGTCAAGAGTTTACATACACAGTTAAGAATATATTTGATAGTAATTGGCATCATCATCAACCATTGACACCATTAACATGGAAGAGTGAGATATGTAATAATGATAATTGTAGGGATGACAGGCCCAGAAGTGTATATTGGGCCGTGGGTCCTGTCCGAGGACACTTAATAGTCCGAAGACGGGTAAACGTCATCGTGGAAGTGCACATTAGTAAATGAAGAAAGGGGTCTGATCATGATGGTTTAGGAAGGAGGTCCAAGGACAAATGCCATCTCGGCTTGTCAAAGCAGAGGTCAGAAGGGTGGACCCGCCATCAAGTGCAATGTGCTAGGTAGTTCTACTGGTGAGGATATGCATTAGGAAGGGATAAGGCAATGAGAAAGTAAGAAATATCTAAGGGAAAGCTGCTACCACCGCATTAAATGCTCTGTAGCTAACTCTCTTGTCGCATTAATGTGGAGGTGATACCTGAACAGTGATATCCAGCCTTACAACTACCTCTAAAAACTTCAGGAAGGTCTTGATGGGATAAGGATAAGAGCCAGCCATCCGATCAACATGTGGATGGTTGAGATAGAGCGAAGAAGGGCAATATAAAGAAGGAAAATCCCATTGTAGAGGGGCATTTGAGAATTTGTAAAGAAAACACTGTAGCAATCGTAAATTGAAATTGTGCTCAAGACTAAGAGTAATATAATCAAGAACTACTTTCCTTGGACTTAGCCGAGGAAGACTTTCTTTGCATAAAACTTGTTTTCTTGGCTTTCCTACCATCTTCAATTCATTGTGAGCATTGTGTAGTTCATTGAAGCCTAGTTTTTAGCCCATTCTCTACAAATTCATTGGGCTCTTTGGGCCTTACTCCATTTACCTTTTGGGCTTAGGATCCAAAACCTACCCTTACAATAATGATAAGCCTATAAAAAATTAAAATGGAAATCTTTCTATTAAATATTTTTTGAGAATCCAATGACAACTTTATAAAACTAAAATCAGCCATAATCGGCTAAAAGTACATCAACAACTTGTGGTGGGACATCCTCCATCCACATAGAAAAACCAACAATAGTTCTTGCATGTTTTGCTAAAGAATGAGCAAGAGAGTTACCCGACCTTCGGGTATAAGAAAAGGAAAAACAATTGCAAAAAGCTAGAGAATGCTTAATAGAAGAAATCAAATGACCAAAAGAAGAAAAAGATTCCTCTTCCTTTCTTAAGGCCGAAATAACCACCTCTGAGTCTCCCTCGACAATAAAAGAGGGTAGATTGAGGTTCAAAGCAAGGGTGATAGCGCGAACAGCTGCCAGCGCCTCCACTTTGTGTGATGAGGATGGAAGCTTGATCTTCTCTGCCAAGGATGCGAGCACCTTTCCATGAGAATCGCGGACAACCACACCCACCCTAGCTTCCTCTGTTTCTTTGAACACCGCACCGTCGAAATTAATCTTCAAGTGCATCGGAGGAGGGGGTTCCCACTTGGGCCGAGACCTGTGAAGGGAGACCGTCTACACAGAAGTTGCTGGTTGCACTTCATTGAACCCCTGTAACATCCGCATGGCTGATGGTATGATTTGGGACAGTGGGAAGGCCTTGTTACTGGTTCGAAGTTGATTGCGGCGAAACCAAACTGTCCATGTGATTGACGCAAACAGCTCGGGTTGCCTGTCGGACTCAAAGACGAAACGTGTAAGCTCGTAGAAACTTGAGAACGTCTTAGACTTGCAAAACAACCACATTATGTCAGTTTCCCAAATGGTCGAGAGTGCAGAGCAGTCCCACAGAGCATGGAAACCATCCTCGGCCTTCAAGTTACAATGGCTACAAACGTCTTCCTCAATGACTCTTTTGTGAACCAGGTTTGTCTTCACTGGTAGAGCTTCCCTACAGGCCCTCCAAAGAATTTTTTTTACTTTGTTTGGCACCGAGAGCTTCCATATTCGACCCCAAATACTTGTGGCCTCATTTTGGGAAGATGGAGATGATGATGGAACTGCCTTTTCTTTGACAAGGATAAGTTACATTTATATATATATATATATATATATATATATATATATATATATAAAACATTTGGATGGGGCTAGGTGCATAACTATGGCTCATCTAGAGTGCCACTATAGTCACGCTCAAGTGAAAGACGTCAACTCAGGCACTCCCAATCCCTTTTTTTTTTATACAAATCAAAAAGGTCAAAAGTTAGTGTTTTGGAACAGGACAATACTAGACAGAATATTTTTTCAGAATAGATTTCATAAATGTATAAATGTTAAGTTATCATTGACTTTTATTGGGACCACCACTAATACCATTTTTTTTTTATGTCTACCTTTTAAAATTTGTCACCTCAATGATTATGAAAAAAGATTGTGATAAAATGGTAGTAGTGCTATGAACATAACTTTTTGCAGTCCATGCATGTTGTAGGCCATCAAGGTTCACCACAAACTTTGCCAACTCTAACCCACTGCTAAAGCTGCCATCACGAATTAATCATAGGAAAAATTAGCAAAGAAATGATATGCTTTAATCTTTAGTATTGAATTTCTTGGTCAAGAAACAAACTTGAAACGAAGATTGAGTGAAGAAAAACAAACACAACAACTAAGGAAATAAAGAAAAAGAAACGATTTGGTTCTTTTTTTTATTAACACTTACTACTGAGTTTGGGTCATCCTCTCCAGCTTTAGATTTGCTTAGTAAGTTGAGCTATCAGAGTCTTACATATATAAGAATAAAGCATTGAATGGTTCTACTCATCAGGTATAGAAATTTCCCAGAAGTTTCACAAGACGACAAGTCAATGACCGTGTAGGTTTACTTGACTTGCTTTGCTTTTAACCCAATGTCATTTTCTATATTATCTTTCAAATAAATGAGCTACCAAATAAGTACTATAAGCATCGAATTGGACCAATTCCACTATTTTGAAAGAAACATTCTTTTGTTTCACACCATCACTCACGGTCATGAGCTGCGATTCACTCTTTTTAAATCCTCCACAAAGACAAGACAAAAGAAGGACGGTGCCTAGACTTTTCCTACTAAAAAAAATTCCATTATGCTCTCCATGTATAATGAAAAAAAAAAAAAATATTTAAATTACATTATAAACACAAAAAATTTCACAATACAGTGTTATTGGGTGTAGCATCTAACAACTCTTTTTATTTATTTATTTATTTATTTATTATTATTATTTTAAGTTGATAACTATTTACTGAATTATATATATATATATATATATTATCATTGATATTTTTTTTACATACTATTAACTTGTGTATTATTTTGTGTTCGTAACATCTAGCCGACATTTAAAAAAAAAAAAAAAAATTTAAGTTGATAAATTTTAATTGGATTTTATTTATATTTATCATTGACATTTTTTACTTTTTTTTTAATAATAAACTTGACATTTTTTTTACATATTATTAATAACTTGTGGATTTTATTGCTGTGAAATTTTTCATTCCTCACTTATAGTTAACAAAAAGAAGTTTATGAGATATTAAAATTTTCACATTCTCTCTATCTTTGTATTGGATTCAGATGAGTTGAATTATAAGAGTATGTGAAATTTTCTATGGCACTAGATGGTGCATGTAGAGAGGCTGGGAAGCTAATGACCATTTCTTCTAAGGTCGACGTCTTGAGGAAATTAATGGCTCCGTTGACAACCCTCGACTGAACAAAACATCATTCACAAACTTGTTGAATTCTCAACTTACTAAAAATGGTACTATTTAGCTATGATTGATGGATAATAAGTAATTAATGTACCTTAATTTTTATTATCTTTGCCTATCATTTACATCTTATTACTCTTCGTGAAAAAAGTTATGTTGGACTTTTCTTTTCTTTTCTTTTTTTCTTTTTTTTTTTTCTTTTGCTGAAAAGTTATGTTGAACCTTGGTGCACTTTTTTTTTTTTTTTTTTTTTAGTAACTGTGATATACATGACCATCAGTAGTATACAAATTCTAGTTTAATGAAATAAACTTGTTAGGTTCTAAAGACTTAGGATCTTATGTATTTAGAACTCTAATATGTATTGTTGGCAGACCATGATCAAAACAAGATGTTTAGTCATGTTTAGACTTGCTCAAAGTTGGTTCATTTATGTAAAGTTGGATTTAAGTTTATGCAGATTTAATAAAGCATTTCGGCCTGGTTCGATCGATCAAAGCTTAGGCTCGATCAATCGAAATTTGGGTAGAATACGTTTTCAGTAGAATTCCAACTCAGTCCTAGTTTATTTAAAATGTTTAGGGTTTTGTATTTTTGCTCGAGGTATATAAGGCAAACCCTAGCCACGTTTTAGAGTGGCTCATATTGCTATTTGTGTAAATCTCTTGTGAGATCCGAGAGGAGCTTTCCTTTACACAAACTTAGGATTATCAAGAAGGAGATTCATTCAAAAACTTGATGATCGTTTAGTTGCTGCCATAAGAACTTAAAGAAACACAAGCGGGTGTGCTTATACTTGCTGGAGAATCCAAGAAAGAAGGAGTCCGTGGTTTCGGAGCTTGCATGTAGTCGTGTCAGTAAGTTTCTACTGGTGGGTAACAATAGGATGTTAGTGGTCTAAGTCCTGTTGAACAACTTCGATTCTTTCATAGTAGATACATGTTTACCTTGAGGATAGCTAGGTTAAATCCCTCCCAGGTTTTTACCGGTTTAGTTTCCTAGGTGATCATGTCATTATATTATTTATCTTTTCGTTGCTTTGCATGATATAATTGTTTGATTGTGATAACCTAGATTTAGAATTTGGACTAAGTAACAACTTGGCTAATTACCTAGATTAATTCAATTATGTTTTTAAGGGGTCTAAAAACTATCAAAACTTTCTATTAATAATTGTAAGGACTCAATTTGTAACAACCCAAAATGATACTGGGTTCGTACGTAAAAAGGCCCAAACAATATCATTTGTAGAGCGTGGGTTTGAAAGGCTAGGCCTTGGTCACCAGACGGTGGTTTGTCGTGGTGTTCATATAGAATTAAATCGTGTTCGCTCGAGGAGTCTTTCTCTTGGAGGCGGATGGGAGGCTCTGGTTCTTGGCCATTTTTCCCAGCCCCTTTCTCGGACTGCTTACTTCCCCTTTTATATTAGCTTGTATTCCTTATCCAACGTCCACGTGTAGGTTCGACTTTCCAAGACTGATACTTGTCCCATCAGCCCATACCCAAAGTGGTTGGGGGTGGTTGTAAAAGCTCAAGAGCATGGTTCTGTCAGGTGCAGAGTATTCAATGGCAGTAATGGCAGCTTTCCCTTTGTCCTTGGTCGCCATACTTGTCCAAACGACCCTTTCTCTATCAGCATAGATATTTTAGATTTTCCCCAAAACTGTTCCTATACCATTCTTGCCCTTTCTTTCAGGAGGGCCTCGGGGATGTCGAGGACAAAATCGTCCTCGGCTATGTCTCAGGATAACTTGGACTTTTATTATACGTCCTCGGCTATATCCCTCCTCGGCTCGGGCCTTAGGCCCCAATGCAAAAATGGGCCAGGGTCACAAATTATTGGGCCCCACAATAGCCCCTCAAAATCCTGCTGTTTGACCTCTTGGTCGGAGAGGAGGGTTTTGATAATGCCAAGACTTTATTACAGTTCATTTAGCTCTGCCAGTCATTAATGTTGGTGTCTCTTCGTCTGCTTAGGAAATGCACCGGGTTTAAGAGACATTCTTCTAGATTTACACACGATGCGCTCCCACCATTTCAGTGTTCGAGGCGCGTCTTTAATAAATTTCCTTTACGAGGCCAATCAAATCTGACAGTTATAGATGACATTGGGGAGTTGAACAGACACTATATCGTTTATAGCTCTTCTTGGAAATCTATACGGATTAAATGCCATTGATCTTACCTTCCATATAAGAAGCTAGATGAGAGGGTACTTCCTTTGCATAAAGACCCTTTAACCTTTCTAAAGCCTCAAACCTCAAGCTGCTCTCAAAGTTTTCCTTATCAACACAGTCAAATCTTATAGTGTGTTATGTCCGAGGTAGAAACGGGGGTGAAGAGACCACATCCTTTCCAAAAGCACCGTGTCCTTCCGAAGCTTAAGATGGCTCGGTCAAGGCGGGGTTGGCAGAGACTCAAGATATTTCTCATCCTCCTTCAGCCAAAATCCGAAGCAGGAGCTAATCACGTCAATTTTTGATGCAATCGAGTTGGGGTTGCCCATTATCAGTACCATCCGCTCTCTTATGAGCATAGCTAATATGGCACCAGCGTGTTAGGAGTCAGGGCTGATGCGGGGACTAAGTATCCCCGCTTCCTCCTCTCTTCCTTCACTGGTGTCTCATTTTGCCTCCCCTTCTTCTTCTTTCTCATCATCAGATCCATCCTGGTGCTTTTACTTCTTCCTCTTCTTCTCCTCATCCATCAAAGGAGGTCCTCCTCTCAATATGGGTGCTACTGGGGCAGAATTTGGAAAGACTTCGAAACAGAGCTTAAAAAGACTTCTGGTCATTTGTCTGTTTGTTGTTGTTGTTGTTGTTTTTTTTTTTTTTTTTTTTTTTTTTTATTTTTATTGTTTTTGCAATTCGTTTTCTGTATAGGCTTGTTCAAGCCCTTCATTGTCTGTTGTAATACCTCTTTATATTAATAAAAGTCAACATTGCTTTATTTTGTATATTCTACCTCTTCTTTTTGAAATGGTTATCCCGTGAATAGACGTACTACCACATGACTTCCTTTTTTATTTTTATATTCTGAACGATGCTTAGGGCCGAAACCCCAGTTAATAAAAAAACCTTGCTTTGTGCTTATTGAAACTATTCGGCATAATAATGCCGATTTGAACAAATGATATTTAGGGAAAAAACCTTTGTTTGAGAGAAAGATATAATTTTGTACTTATCGGGTTATTCGGCTTGATAATGCCTTCCTAAAAAAAAAACAATACTTAGGGCTGAAACCCCTGTTAAGGAAAAGATGTTAAGAAAAAGATGTTATTACGAACTTAATAGAGCCGTTCGGCACAATAATGCCGACCTTAGAAAGCGGTACATACCCCAAAACAGCCGAGATGACGGTTGAATGCTCGGTGCGGTGTAGCAGATAACCATCCGAGGATGGGTGGTTCAAAGTTGGACCGTCCATGTGGGCCGCCAAGTACTTAGAGTGTTTCGCCGCCTTCCTAATGGCTTTTGTAGCCTTGGTCCTTTTTTGGTATCCAGTCTGTTTGCATCAATTCCCTTAGAGTCGAGGCTCGGAGGACAGATCGGGATCTTCCTGTAGGTCCGAGTAACCTAACACTCTTTTTAAGTAGTTGGTTTCCCTATAGGTTTGAGTCTGGGGACCATGCAATACCTTGGTTCTGTCCAAAACTTGATTTCTAAGTAGTTGGCTTCCCCATAGGTTTGAGTCCGAGGACCATGCAGTACCTTGGTTCTGTCCAAAACTTGATTTTTTAAGTAGTTGGTTTCCCCATAGGTTTGAGTTCGAGGACCGTGCAATACCTTGGTTCTGTCTAAAACTTGATTTTTAAGTAGTTGGTTTCCCCATAGGTTTGAGTCCGAGGACTATGCAATACCTTGGTTCTGTCCAAAACTTGATTCTTAAGTAGTTGGTTTCCCCACAGGTTTGAGTCCGAGGACTATGCAATACCTTGAATCTGTCAAAAACTTGATTTCTAAGTAGTTGGTTTCCCCATAGGTTTAAGTCCGAGGACCATGCAATACCTTGGTTCTGTCCAAAACTTGATTCTTAAGTAGCTGGTTTCCCCACAGGTTTGAGTCCGAGGACTATGCAATACCTTGGTTCTGTCCAAAACTTGATTTTTTAAGTAGTTGGTTTCCCCATAGGTTTGAGCCCAAGGACCATGCAATACCTTGGTTCTGTCCAAAACTTGATCTCTAAGTAGTTGGTTTCCCCACGGGTTTGAGTCCGAGGACCATGCAATACCTTGGTTCTGTCAAAAACTTGATTTTTAAGTAGTTGGTTTCCCCACAGGTTTGAGTCCGAGGACCATGCAATACCTTAGTTCTGTCCAAAACTCGATTTTTTAAGTAGTTGGTTTCCCCATAATTTTGAGTTCGAGGACCATGCAATACCTTGGTTCTGTCCAAGACTTGATTTCTAAGTAGTTGGTTTCCCCATAGGTTTGAGTCTGAGGACCATGCAATACCTTGGTTCTGTCCAAAACTTGATTCTTAAGTAGTTGGGGGGATTAACCCCTCGGCTATGGCGTGGGATCTTGGTTTAGGGGGATTAGCTCCTCGGCCAAGCCCCTAGAACCATCCGTCTTCCGACGCTACGACGCGCAGCCCCTAGTGAAGAAACGTAGCCTCTAGTGGAACTTTACGCTAGAACACCACAATCGGCTGTTGGAAATGATGTGGGGGACTTTCTCGATCCACCGCCTGTGCCAACGCACAAGCCTTTCCCACAGACGGCGCCAATTGTAAGGACTCAATTTGTAACGACCCAAAATGATACTGGGCTCAAATGCGTAAAAAAGGCCTAAACAATGTCATTTGTAGAGCGTGGGTTTGAAAGGCTAGGCCTTGCTCACCAGGCAGTGGTTTGTCGTGGTGTTCATATAGAATTAAATTGTGTTCGCTCGAGGAGTCTTTCTCCTGGAGGCGGATCGGGAGGCTTTGGTTTTTGGCCATTTTTCCCAGCCCCTTTCTCTGGACTGCTTACTTCCCCTTTTATATTAGCTTGTATTCCTTATCCAACGTCCACGTGTAGGTTCGACTTTCCAGGACTAATACTTGTCCCATCAGCCCATACCCAAAGTGGTTGGGGGTGGTTGTAAAAAGTGAAGAGCATAGTTACGTCGGTGCAGAGTATTCAATGGCAGTAATGGTAGCTTTCCCTTTGTCCTTGGTCACCATACTGTCCAAATGACCCTTTCTCTATCAGCATAGATATTTTAGATTTTCCCTAAAACTGTTCCTATACCATTCTTGCCCTTTCTTTCAGGAGGGCCTCGGGGATGCCGAGGACAGAATCGTCCTCGGCTATGTCTCGAGATAACTTGGACTTTTATTATACGTCCTCGGCTATATCCCTCCTCGGCTCGGGCCTTGGGCCCCAATGCAAAAATGGGCCAGGGTCACAAATTATTGGGCCCCACAATAATAATAACAATAACAATAAAGCTTCTATATGGATAATTAAAAAGGTCAGTTTCTATCAATTAACTTGATTTATTTGTCTCAAAGAATCTTTTATTGTTATACTTGTTGGGGTTTGCCGGTTTGTTAAGGATCTTTGACTCCATTAATCATAAGTCTTGTAATCATTACCTCACTAGGTTCGTGAAAATTTCCTTTTACAATCAATGCTCTTTTACAATATTTTAATGGGAAATGTTATTTAATGCAGTTCGTACAGAATAAAGTGCATAGACTAGGCCCTAGGTGGAGGAAAACATAGAAGATAGGTTATAATTTGAAAAGTAATAGTAAAGAAGAAAGGATTTTTTTTTTTTTTTTGAGCCCTTCATCTTTCATTCTTCCATTAATGAAACTTCAGAAGTAAAAAATTATAGAGAAAATTATATGTAGAAGTAAACTTGACATATTTACTCTTACAATTTATCAAATAAAAAATCAGATAATAATATATTAAGAATTTGACAATTTTTTTTTTCTCTTACTCTTCTTTCCCCTTTTTCTTTTACCAAAACTTCAAATGGAAAAAAAAAATCGTCTCCTTTTCAAGAAAATGTAATCTGGACAGAAATATTTCAAACTTCTCTTATGTTTTTTAATTGACTTTGAAGTTTCAAAATTTCATTGTTAAATTGCATGTTCTTTATATTCTTCACAAACATGTAAAATTTCGTTAAAATCAGATGTTATTTACTATTTGATCAATAAATTTATTTTTTATGCATAATTTTAGGTCACAAAAACTTAAAATTTAAACATTTGATTGATGATCTTTGATCTTCTTGAAATTTTGCAAGCATGGAGGATATAATAAGAACATGTATTTCAACGGTTAGATATTCAAAATTCATTTTCAATGAAAAGTTATAGGGGAAGTTTGAAAGATTTTTCTCAAAATTAGTTTGGAGATAAACATTGTCCTCTTTTTCACGTCTTCCTAGGACCTACCTCCGACCTGGCAAGTACAAGAGTTAGTTGTCTAGCCAATATTAGAGCATTTGCTTTAATTTGTGTAAAAATTAATGTCTATAAAAAAACTTACTTTTTCTATTTTACATATTTACTTCTGAAAATATATCACATCATATTTTATTTATTTATTTTACACTACATTTTATTAAAAAAAAATCATTTTTTATATATTTTTTAATTGTTTATGTTTCTTTATATATAATAACCACTATCTACTCTCTTCCTTTAATCTTGAAATACGTAAAAAAAAAAAAAACTAAATGTAAAATAAATAGTGTCAATGTAAATTTATACAGTTACTTATATAGCAAACTTGTAAATTTACACAATTATATATAAACTGTAATTAGCCATTTTTAAATAAAATTGTGTAAATTTTACACACTTTTCTATTATACATGAATGGATAAGAATACTCGTAAAAATGTAACTAGCAAGTCTTGAAACTGCTGTGACTTTTTTTTTTCTCTCATTAAAAAATATAATATATTATAAAATAGAATAAAAAATTAGTGACTATTTTTTTTGGTGTGCATGTAGAAAGCAAGGACTTGTAAGTCGTAACGACTTGACCAAAACGTTTTTTTTTTGGAGGGAGAGAACATGACCAAGATCTATTGAAGTACACGAGTTAGAGCAATCGTACTAGTACATGTAAATTTTTTTTTTTTTTTTGTCTATTTTACAAAAAGAACTTACTTTTTTTTTTTTTTTTATACCATTACTTTACAAAATACTCGCATCAAATTATCTATTCTACAAATTTATTCAATAAAATATTTATTCTTTTACAATTTTTTATTACTTCCTTCAACCTACTAAACCCAAAAAATTGTTGCAACACATAAACCCAAAAAATTCATATCCATAAACCTGCAACCTAGAAAATTCATACCCATAAATCCAAAAAATTGTAGCTACCCATAAACCCAGAAAATTTCATACGTATAAACCCAGGAAATTAATACCCATAAACCCGCAACCTAGAAAATTCAAACCCATAAATCCAGAAAATCGTAGCAACCCATAAACCTAGTGTTAGGACATATGTGGAACGTGTTATGAACATATGTCATTTAGAATTGGTTAATCCTTTGACAAAATGCACTTTACTTGTAATTGAATAGATCTAGGATGTGTTTAACACTTTAAGGAACAAGAGTGCAAGTTCAAGTATTGAAGCCATGCAAATTTGTCCAAGAATCAATTGAAGAAGTGTTGTTCATTAAAACTCGATAGATATCTCGACAGATGTATTTATCGAGATTTAAATATTTGAAGTTCAACAGATAGCTCGACAATCGTATCTATTGAGAATTACGAAATTCAGATTTCCAGATCTGTTTTCCACGCATATCCAAGTTACTTTTGTATGATTTCTTTTCTTGCAATCCTAGACATATATAAAGATTATTTTAAGGGATGTCTCACTGATGCAAAGTGTTAGGACATATGTGAATCTAGGATGTGTTTAATACTTCAAGAAACTGTGTTTCAAGATCAAGTGTTGAAGACATGCAATTCTATCCAAAAAACAAGCTGAATAAGTGCCTGTCATTAAAGCTCGATAGCTAGCCATCTATTGAGCTTAAGAAGTTGTTCCAGCCCTGTGGCTCAACAGTTGCTCAATAGTAGTTCGACAGATAGGCATTTGTTGAGGTTTATGAAAAACAGAGTTTCAGTTCTGTTTTGACTCCAATCTGCAATCCGGGATTATGTGTTTGGGTTTTCTTTTTTCACAACCCTAGACATATAAAATGATTATTTTAAGAGCCGTCAAAGTGTTCACATGTTGCACAAGTGTTGAGAAAATTTTGTTCAACCAATTTGTGACCGGAGACACAGTTTTGCCCTAGTTCATCATTCTTGTGAAGAAGTTGCTGTGTTTGTGTATCGTAAGGTTTTGTGACCAAGCATCTTCTTAATCTTCATCGTTGGGATGAACTCAAGAACTTTGCAGCCAATAACCTTCTCTAGTTGGTGTTTGAAGTCGCGTACGGGGATCCACGCAATTGGTTAGTCACATACTGGGAGCCGTGCATCGAAAGAAGAAATTGTCACTATAGAACAAGTCCAATTGGGTATTGGGGTAAGGGTTCAACTGTAGGTCGGTATAAGGTATTAGGATTCCTTTACTTGTAACCACTTGTTGTGATAATAGTGGAATTTCGGGAGTGGTGATCTTAATATCACCCGGTGGGGTTTTTGCCGTGTAGGTTTTCCCCATTCGTAAAGAAATTACCGTGTCAATTTATTTTCCGCTACATACTTAGTTTAATTGGTGATTTGTTTGTGTTACCACGCTTTGCATGTTAATTAACTTAATTAATTCACTTGGCTAAATTAATTGGTTAATTTATCACAAGGGGTCAATTCGTTTTCGGCCTATCACAAAGGTTGTCGCACTTGTTATTACATGCATATTATGATCGGAGACAATTTGCCCTAGTTCATCTTTCTCTTGAAGAAGCTGCTGCGTTTATACGCCGTAAGGTTTTGTAAAGAAAAATATGCTTTAAATAAAAAGAAAAAAGATCAAAATGCTTTAAATATGATTGCAAGCGTGTATTCTAGGAGATGTGAGAGTTATAGGATGTATCTCAAAGGTAATAGTCCCCATAAAATAGTTATGATTGTGTGTGAGTTAAAGTGATTTTCTCATATCTCAAATCGTCATAACATGTATACACATGCAATCTTGCGATGTTTTTCACACACAACACGCAATATTCTTTGCTACTCTTGATACATGTGTAGGTACAACGTGATTTGGCCATCACAAGGTTTATATCTGTTAATATATGCTCATTAAACTGTCTTAACTTGTTTTTGAAGTATAAAATTGGTTAGACTTGTTTAGTGTGTGTGTGTGTTTTTGGGATCTATGTGCTTAAAATTGTTGTTGAGAGATGATTTTGAGAGCTTAAAATGCTGTTTAATCCTTGGTTGAGTTACATGCTTGATTGCATTCATATCTGTGTTTTTCCCTTCTTGAAAAACTATTTTTAAGCAATCTCGACACCTCCTCGATACCTGGCTGTCTGTCGAGTTCTTAAACTATTTCTTATCACAATCTCAACACCTTCTTGACAGCTATGTGGATTGATCGAGAAAGTTCCTAGATCCTCGCTAGCATCTCGACAACTGGTGGATCGATCGAGCTTCTTTAATCATGTCCGATGTATTCTTCCTTGACACCTCTCGACAGTTGCATCTATCGACTTTTTATTTTCTCGACACCTGGCTCGATAGATGTCTTGACACCTCTATCCGTCGAGATTTATTGAACCTTTATATATAAGGTCTATGCGATCCGGTTCTCATTTCTCTCGATCTCTCTCTCTCTAAACACTCTTTCTCACTCCAAACCTCAATTCCAAGTGTTCTTCAAGCTTTCTCAAGTTTTTTTCTTCACTTGGTATGTTTCTAATCTCTCTTTTACATGCATTTCATGTTTTGAAACCTAGGTTTTGGGGTTTTTGAAAATTTTTGGGGTTTTTCAAAATTGATAAGTTATTGTTGAAATTTTGAGATGGGTTTTTGCTTAAATGAGTTTAAATCTCATGCATTGCATTACATAAGCATTATAACAGTATTATCATGCATTTAGATGTGTGCAATTTGATTGTGTGTTGGTAGGATTGGATTGGGCTGAGCCCATGATGCAATTTCTTTTGCATGTCACATGTTCATGCATTCCCTATTCATATGTGCTCTATTTTCAATATACTTGCTATATTTGAAATGTGTTGGAAATTTTTTGATTGTCTCTTTCTCTCCCTCTCTTTCTAAGCGCAAGTCAGCTCCGTCCCGGAACCCTCTTCGTTCCGGGGCATCGTCTTCGTTTGATCCTTCTCCCTCTTCTATTTGGTTCCATGATGAGGATGCCCGAAAGGACTTCTTGGAGAACTTTTCTTGACAAGGTATTCATTTGGAATACTGAATCATTTTGGCGGACTTCGCCGACATCGATCTACCCGATGTCATTCACAGTTGGGGTTGCGAGTCACTGTGTGACATCCCGGTCACTTGTCCATCCGTGCTGATCCAGGAGTTTTATTCCAACATGCATGAATTTGATTCTTGAGTACCTTTCTTTCATACTTGCGTTTGAGGTACGTGCATTGTTGTCACACCGGAGTTGGTATCCTATGTGCTCCATGTTTCGAGGGTAGAGCATCATGACTATCCCAGATGTGAGCGTTTGAGGACTGTGTCCAAAGACGAGATGATTTTTGCTTTCTGCGAGCGCCCTTCCGATTGGGGTAATCGTTAGTTTACACCATGTAAGGCCTTTGCTAAAGGTCCTAGATTCATGAACATGGTGATGACTTTTGTTTTGCATCCACTCTCTCATTATAACTCTGTCACAGAGCCTCGTGCTCGATTTTTGCTTTCTTTGTTACAGCACCTCACAATAGATTTTCCTTTACATTTTATTCTTTCTATTATAGATGTGTATAGGGATACGACTACCCCCGATAAGCTCATTTTCCCTTCGGCTATCACGTAGATTTTATGCCATTTTTCTATTCCTTTTCCCTCTTCTGACTACTTCTCTGTCATGTGTGACACAGACACCACTACCGTTAAACATAGCAAGGCATAGTTTAGGTCATGACAGTCAGATTCAGTAGCTCCTCCCTCCTGTTCAGCTCCATCTTGATCTATTCCATCCACATCTGCTCCCTCCTCTTCTATGAGCGATGTGTCACTCGGGGACATCATGGCACAGCTGCAGCGCATGGATGCTTGCCTTGATACACTCTCCCACGAGCTATATTAGGTGAACATTCGTGTTGGCCGTATTGCTCAACGGTAGGCGATTATGGGTGGCTTTGCTCCCGAGGCTTCTCCTTCACCTCCTCTAGTGGCTTCTGATTCTAAGGCTGAGGAAAATGATGATAATGGTGTTGACGATGCTTCTAATAATGATGATGATGGAGATGCTAGCTCTACCGATGAAATGTCTACTTGACACTTTTACCCTTTGTCACTCATGACAAAAAGGGGGAGTAGTTTTGGATATGAGAGTCGTCATTCTTAGGGGGAAAGTTACTATAGGACATTTTTGTTAGGGGGAGTGTTGATATTTGAGGGATGTAGTGATGATTACTTGTATATTTTTCTTTTCCCTATTTTAGATACATTTATTCTTGTATATGGGTCTTGTGACCATTATTGACATACATTGTACTTATCTTCTTTAAATATGTTGATGTATGTTTCTTTCACCTACCCTTACATGTGTTGTATCTTTTCTCTCTTTATGCACATGCTTCTTATTACTTGTACGCAATCTATTAATTCTGTTTCACATAAAGATGCCTTGATGAGTTTTGTTTAAAGTGTTACAGAAATACAGGTTGTCAAAGTCTTCTTGCCATAAACTCTCTTCTTGCAAAGTTTTTCAAGAGTTTGTGTTAGGATAGATTTTATTGTATTCAACAAGTGAATATGAGTTGAGTGATTTATGACTTCTCTCATATCTCATTTGTTTGTTGTGGTTTTGTCACGGATTGCCAAAGGGGGAGATTGTTAGGACATACATGATTCAATTGTTAGGAACATATGTCACTATTTTATGTAATTAGCTAATCCTTTGACAAAACACACTTTACTTGTATTTGGGTAGATCTAGGATGTGTTTAATACCTCAAGAAACTGTGTTTCAAGACCAAGTGTTGAAGACATGCAAGTCTGTCCAAGAAACAAGTTGAAGAAGTACCTATCATTAAAGCTTGACAACTAGCTCGATAGCTAGCCATCTATCGAGCTTAAGAAGCTGTTTCAGCCCCGTCGCTTGACAATTTGCTTAGCGGCAGATTCGATAGATAGGCATTTGTCGAGATTTATGAAAAACAGAGTTTGAGTTCTGTTTTGACTCCAATCCGTGATTATGTGTTTGGACTTTCTTTTCTCACAACCTGAGACATATAAAATGATTATTTTAAAGGCCGTCAAAGTGTTCACAAGTTGCACAAGTGTTGAGAAAGGTTTGTTCAAGCAATTTGTGACCGGAGACACAGTTTTGCCCTAGTTCATCATTCTTGTGAAGAAGTTGTTGTGTTTGTGCACCATAGGGTTTTGTGACCAAGCATCTTCTTGATCTTCATCGTTGGGATGAACTGAAGAACTTTGCAGCCAACAACTTTCTCTAGTTGGTGTTTGAAGTTGCGTACTAGGATCCGCGCAATTGGTTAGTCACGTCTTTGGGAGCCATGCATCGAAAGGAGAAATTGTTACTACAGAACAAGTCCAATTGGGTATTGAGGTAAGGGTTCAACTGTAGGTTGGTATAAGATACCGAGATTCCTTTACTTGTAACCGCTTGTTGTGATAATAGTGGAATTTCAGGAGTGGTGACCTTAAAATCACTTGGTGGAGTTTTTGTCATGTAGGTTTTCCCCATTCATAAAGAAATCACTGTGTCAATTTATTTTCCGTTGCATATTTAGTTTAATTGGTGATTTGTTTGTGCTACCACGCTTTGCATGTTAATTAACTCAATTAATTCACTTGGCTAAATTAATTGGTTAATTTATCACAATAGGTCAATTCGTTTTTGGCCTATCACAAAGGTTGTCGCACTTGTTATTACATGCATATTATGATCGGAGACAATCTGCCCTAGTTCATCTTTCTCTTGAAGAAACTGCTGCGTTTGTACGCTGTAAGGTTTTGTAACCAAGGGCTTCTTGATCTTTATCGTGTGGATGAATTGAATAAATTTGCAGCTAACATCCTTCTCAAGTTGGTGTGTTAGTCACGTCTTGGGATTCGTGCATCGATTGGTTAGTCATGTACTTGGAGCTGTGCATTGAAAGGAGAGATTGTCACTACATTACAAGTCCAATTGTGTATTAGGGTAAGGGTTCAACTATAGGTTAGTATAAGGTACTGGGATTCTTTTACTTATAACCACTTGTTTTGATAATAGTGGATTCTTGGGAGTGGTGACCTTAAATTCACCTGGTGGGGTTTTGTCTCGGTTGTTTTCCCCATTCGTAAACAAATCACCCGTGTGAAATTTAATTTCCGTTGCATTTAGTTTATTTGGTGATTTGTTTGTACTACCTCGCGTATTGCATGTTGATTGATTTGATTAATTTGCTTAGCTAATTAATTGATTAATTTACCTAAAGGGTCAATACATTCTTAGCCTATCAAGTGGTATCAGAGCGGGCACACTCTGATTAGGTTTTAATCTTTGCTGTGTGATCTATTGACTCCTATTTGTCATGGATAGAGGAAAATCTTTAATTATCCCTCCTTTATTTGATGTCACTAACTATGCATACTGAAAAGTACGCATAAGAGTTTTCTTACAATCTTAGATGAAAAAGTGTGGCAAGTTGTGGAGTTAGGGTGGACCAAGTCATAGGAAGTGCTGGCTAATTGGGATGATGCTAAAATCAAGGTGGAAAACTTCAAAAAAAGGACATTGAATGCTCTATTCAGTGTGGTCACAAATGAGGAGTTCAAAAATATATCCTCTACCAAAATTGCAAAGGAAGCGTGGACTATCCTCCGGACAACCTTTGAAGGAACTAAGGCTATCAAGGATTCAAAACTTCAAAGGCTTACCACGAGCTTTAAAGAGATTAAGATGGAGGAGGATGAGTTGTTTGATAAGTTCTATGCCAAGCTTAAGGATGTAGTGAACTCTGCATTTAATCTTGGGGAAACCATTCTAGAACCTAAGATTGTTAGAAAAGTGCTCAGATTTCTTCCAGAGAGATACCATGCTAAGATCAACGCCATTGAGGAATCAAAGGACATTGACCAAATTCCTTTGACAGAGCTCGTTGGCAACTTGCAAACCTATGAATTGGGTTTATCTAGGATAGGGAAATCAAGCAAGAGCATGAGCATGGCTTTGAAGGCTAAAAGCGGTGATCTTGATGAGTCTTCCGATGATGAAGATTCTAAGATGAAATCCTATATTACAAGGCAGTTCAAAAAGTTCATGAAGAATGCCAATACGAAAGGATTCGACAAACACCGTAAGCAATCCAATTCTTCACAGTTCAAGAACCAAGATAAAGGGAAGAAGGATGATGTCAAGGGTTTAGACATATGAAATAAGAATGTACAACTTATCTCAAGACTATTGGGAAAAGTAAGGCCCTTGTTGCTACCTTGAGTGAAACCGAGCCCGAGGATGATTCAGATGATAATGATGACGAGGGAATCTTGAATGCCTTCTTTGCTATAGTTGATCCTACTAATGGGGATTCAGAAATAGTAGATGATGAAGAGGACTTGGTGGACTTTAAATTTGAGAAAATGGACAATTAAGATGACATCCATACAGCCTATGAAAAATTGTACAAAATTTCTGAGAAGCATGAGAAACTATATAGGTTGGCCACCAAGAAGTCGAGTGATGTGGAACTTGATCGAGAAGAGCTTTCCACAAAGTTTGATGAAGATAATCAAACCATTGGAGTACTGTAGTTTAAGAACAATTTCTTGGCTGAAAAGACCAAGAAGCTTAAAGTGGAGCTATTTCAAGTCAGAACTCAATTTGAGAGGACATCTAGGCAAAGCTTGATGAGATGCTTAGCTTTCATAAATCTTCTTCTGATAGAATCGGTTTGGGGTATGATTTCTCTTCTCCTAGTATTGCTTCTTCTAGCACTATTGTGTTTGTTTCACTTGCTAATAATGTTAATTCTAAGAACAATGATGTTAAAACTGTTTTAGCTAGTGAGAACATAGACAATGTTAAATCTATCTTAGGAGCACCCCCTAAGCTTGATAAGAAAGAGACTAGAAACCCTAAGACTAATAAGGGAAGCAATCAAAAGTCTAAATAGAAGAATCAGCATCTCTGTCATCATTGTGGAGCATCAGGACATAATTGACCTAATTGCTACAACTGGTTAGCCACTCAACAGAGCAATGGTATGATCTCATTTGGAAATCAGAATCAGTTTCCATCCTCTTTTGCTCATCTTGGAGATCTTCTTAAGGCCCTCATGTTCCTTTTGAACTTGAACGATTCCAATTCTTCCCCCTTACCACCAGATAAAAGGTTTGCTCAACGGAAATGTGCTTCCAAGGTGTGGAAGGAAAAAAGATCAAAGTGATTCTGTCATTTTTTCCTTTCTCTCCCTCTCTTTTTGGTTATGCATTATTTGTGTGTTTTGCTTTCTTGTTTTGAGTCAATCTAGTTTTATGCTATGTTTTGTTTAACATGTTTTTGTTTGTTTGTTTTTATTTTTTTTTTTCTTTATTTTGTTTTTCATAAAATAAAAAAAATGAAAAATAAAAAAAATACAAAAACGATGTGTTTTGTGTACATTGGTACTTATGTACCTTGGATGGCCATTGAAACAATTTTTTCTAAACTTTGTATCATTTGTAGCTTAGATGAGCCTCTCAATGCACAACTAAGCAAGTGAGCTTTGTGGCTTGTGTTTGTGATGAGTACGATTAAGTAATCTCTTGTACTTAACACTCATATCACTCTTTTTTACTGGAAGGACCAAAAAATCCTAAGAGAAAGGCATAAATAACCATCTCACCATGTATAACATCTGTATGCTTTAGCATAGCAAAATTGATGTTTAAGCTTAACATAATTGGGTATTTCTTCTCTCTCTCTCTCTCTCTCACATATGCCCATGCATGATATGCTTAAAAGAAAAAAAAATGCAATGAAAAATCAAAAGAAAAAAGAATCAAAATGCTTTTAAATATGGTTGCAAGCGTGTTTTTAGGAGATGTGGGAGTTATAGGATGTACCTCGGAGGTGAAAGTCCCCATCAAACAATTATGATTGTGTGTGAGTTAAATTGATTTTCTCATATTTCAAATTGTCATAACATATAGACACTTATGCAATCTTACAATATTTTTCACACCCAACACGCAAAATTCTTTGCTACCTTTGATACATGTGCAGGTACAATGTGATTTGACTATCACAAGATAGGCTAAGAATGTATTGACCCCTTGTGATAAATTAACTAATTAATTAGCCAAGTGAATTAACTAAGTTAATTAATATGTAATACGTGTGGTAGCACAAAGAAATCACCAACTAAGTTAATATGCAGCGGAAAATAAAGTTGACACGGTGGTTTGTTTATGAATGAGGAAAACCTCCAAGGTAAAAACCCCACCGGGTGAATTTAAGGTCACCACTCTCGAGAATCCACTATTATCACAACAAGCAGTTACAAGTAAAGGAATTTCAGAACCTTATACCAACTTACAGTTGAACCTTTACCCAATTGGACTTGTTCTATAGTGACAATCCCTCATTTTCAATGCACGGCTCCCAGTACGTGACTAACTAATAGATGCACAGATCCAAGTATGTGACTAACCACCAATTTGAGAAGGATGTTGGTTGCAAAGTTCTTGAGTTCATCAACACGATGAAGATTACGAAGCTCCTTGGTTACAAAACCTTACAGCGTACAAACGCAGCAGCTTCTTGAAGAGAAAGATGAACTAGGGCAAATTGTCTTCGGTCACAATATGCTTGTGAAAAAACTTTGTATCAAGCTATACTCACTTGCATCAGCTGTGATAGCCCTTAAAATAATCCTTATATATGTTTAGGGTTGTGAGAAAAGAAAGCCTAAACAAATATACATGGATTGGAGTGAAATCAGAACTGAAAATCTGATTTTTTAAAATCTCGAAAGATAGGTTATTTATTGAGTACTTGTCGAGCATGGGGCAAAATCTACCTTTTAAACCTTGATAGATTTTATCTGTCGAGCTAGATGTTGAGGTTTAAAATCCAGCACTTCTTCATTTGATTCTTGGACAGACTTGTATGGTTTTAACACTTGTTCCTTGAAGTATTAAATACATCCTAGATCTACCCAATTACAAGTAAAGTGCAATTCTACATTGACATATGTTCCTAACATGATTCACATATGTCCTAACAACCTCCCCATTTGGCAATCTGTGACAGAACCACAATAAACAAATGAACATATAAGAGAAGTCATAAATCACTCAACTTATACTCACTTGTTGAATACAATAAAATCTATCCTAACACAAACTCCTGAAAAATTTTGCAAGAAGAGAGTTCATAGCAAGAAAGACTTTGACAACCTGTATTTCTAAAACACTTTAAACAAAAATCAACACGGCATCTTAGTGTGAAACATAAATAAAAGATTGCATACAATTAATAAGAAGCATGTGCATAAAGAGAGAAAAGAAACAACACATGAAGAGATAGGTGAAAGAATGTAATAACTACCTTGTCAAATATATATATTAAATAGATACAAGGTTTGCTATAACAAAGTAAGAACAATGTATCTGAAAAGTAAAGTAAAGAAAAAATACAATAAGTCCTCACTACTTACTACATCCTTCAAAAAGAAAACACTCCCCCTAAAAAAAATATCTATCTCCTATACTAACTCTCCCTCTAAGAATATGACTACTCTCATACTAAAACTACTCCCCATTTTTGTCAAGAATGACAAAGGGCAAGGAACTCAAGCAATCATCTCGTCGTCATCAAAAGAGCTAGCATCCTCATTCTTATCATCATCATCATTGTTGGAGTCACCATCATCGTCCTCGTCCTCAGATGCCGTTGAAGAAGGAGAGGGAGACGCCACGAAGCCACCAAGGCGAGCCTGCCGTTAGCAACACAACCGACATGAGTGTTCACCTAAGACAACTCATCACTATGGGTGTTAAGGCGAGCATCCATGTGCTAAAGCTGTGCCATGATCGCGCCGAGGGTCACACCACCTGCCGATGAAGGAGTGGAAGAAACCGGAGGAGTCACCGTCTCGGGCAGTGGCTGCTTCGGTCGAAGCGGGGCCTCGCTCCATCTAACAGTAGCAGTGTCTATGGCACATATAGCAGAGAAGTGTGTAGACTCAAGATAGGAGATAGAAAAATGGCGGAGAATCCACGTGATAAACGAAGGGAAAATGAACTTATCACAGGTCATCGTATCCCTATAAACATCTATAAAGGAGAGAATGAAGTGAGAGGGAAAATCTATAGTGAATGGCTTAATAATGGAGTTATAGTGAGACAAGGGATGGAGAACAAATGTCATCACCGTGTTAAGGAATATTGGACCTTTTGCAAAGCCCGAGCAAGGGGTGTTTTGTGAGTCACCCCAAGATGAAGGCGTCTTATAGAAGCGAGATGAGAGGTTGTCTTTGGACACAGTCCTAATACAATCACAACTGGGGTAGTCAGGATGCGCTACCCTCGGCACGTGTAGCACCTTGGAGAAGATCCGGAGTGACTACAATGTGCGCACCTCGAATGCGAGTGATAAAATGAGTTACAGAATAGTCAAATCCGTGCATGTTGGAGTAAAACTCTTGTATGATCATGGAAGGACAAGTGATTGGGATGCCACACGGTGACTCCCAACCCCTACTGTAGATGACAGTGGGAAGTTGATGATCGGAAAAGTCCGATAGAATGACTTGGCGTTCCGAATGAATGCCGCATTGTGGAAAGTTCTTTGAAAAGTCCTTACAGGCTTTATCATCATGAAACCTAACATGAGAGGGTGTAGTTTCAATAGAGGGAGAAGAAGAAGATGCCCCAGAGCGAAGAGGGTTCTGGGACGGAGTGGACTTATGTTTAGGTGCCATAGAGCAACTAATCGAAAGAAAGAGAGAGAGAGAAGGACAAACAGAAAAGTACTAACACATTTAATATCAAAAAGATTAAAAAAAAAATGGTACATATGCATGAAAAATGCATGAACATGTGACATGTAAAAGGAAAAACATCATGGGTTCATCCCAATCCAATCCTACCAACACATATCTAAAATGCATGAATCATTGTTAAAATGAAAATGTGATGCAATGCATGATCATTTAAACAAAACCCATCCCAAATATTTCACAAAAACTTCACCAATTTTGAAAAACCCCAAAATTTTTCAAAACCCCCAAAAGTTAGGTCAAAAGAGATGAAATGCATGATAAGATGAGAGAAATGAGATCATACCAGAGGAAGAAATCTCTCTTGAGGTCGATAAATGAGTGGGGAAGAAGTTTAGAGTGAGAGAAGGGTGTTCAGGGAGGTGAGGAGTTAGAAATAGTCGAGAGAGATTGAGAAAAATGAGAGAAAAATCACGCTGAGCCTTTATGTAGGAAGCCATGATTCTTGATGGATCGAAAGCTGTCAAGAGGTGTCGAGATTTAAATTTTGATAGATAGAGCTATCGAGAGGTGTCCTGACAAAGTGACCTCGATGGATTGAGAAGCTATCAAGAATCTATTGAGCATACAGAAACTTCCTCGATGGATCAAGAAGCTGTCGAGTAGCTATCGAGACTAATTCTCAAAAACCTCGATGGATCAAAATTGCAATAACAGCTATCGAGAAAGGAAGCTCAAGAGGCTTGATAGATAGCTTAGCCATCGAGAGGTGTCTAGAAGCTGTCAAGATTGCTCAAAAATAGTTTTTCAAGAAGAGAGAACCAAAAATATGAATGCAATCAAGCATACTACTCAACCAAAGATCCAAACAACTTTTTAAACTCTCAAAAACATCTCTCAACAAGAAAAATGTCAAGCATTTAGATCCAAGACACACACACACACAACAAGTCTAACCAATTTTATATTTCAAAAATAAGTCAAGACAGTTTAGTGAGAGAAAAGAAATACCTAATTATGTTAAGCTTTTGACATTGCATTTTTGCTATGCCGAAACACACAGATGTCATTTCATGATTGGCGGGCAACAATGGTGAAATTGTTATTTGTGCCTTTCTCTTAGGATTTTCTATTCCTTCCCGTCAAAAAGAGTGATACTAGTGTTAAGTACAAGAGATTGCATAATCTTACTCATTACAAACATGAGCCACAAAACTCACTTGCTTAGTTGTGCATGGAGATGCTCATTTAAGCTACAAAAGACACAAAGTTTAGAAAACTTCATTTCAATGGCCATCCAAAGTACACAAGTACCAATGTACACAAAACACACACTGTTTTTGTATTTTTTCTAATTTTTCAATTTTTTTTTTTTTTTTTATGAAAAACAAAATAAAGTAAAAATGAAAATAAACAAACAAAAACATGTTAAACAAATCAAAGTATAAAACTAGACTGACTCAAATAAAGAAAAAAAAAACACATAAGTAATGCATACTCAAAAGAAGAGAGAGAGAAAGAAAAGTCAGAAAATCACTTAGATCGTCTTTCCTTCCACATCTTGGAAGAACCTTTTTATTTGGCAAACCCTTGATTCGGCGGTGAGGGGGAAGAATTGAAACTGTTCAAGTTCAAAAGGAACATGTGGGCTTCGAGTAGATCTCCAAGAGGAGCAAGAGAGGATGGAAGCTGATTCTGGTTTCCCGATGAGATCATACGGTTGCTCTATTAAGTGGCTAACCACTTATAGCAATTTGGTCTAGTATGTCCAGTTGCTCCACAGTGATGACAAAGATGCTACTTCTTCTGTTTTGACTTTTGGTTGTTGCTCTTCTTAGCCCTCGGTTTTTATTTCTCTTTCTTATCAAGCTTAGGGGGTGCTCCTAAGATACATTTACTCTTGTCTATGTTCCCATTAGCTAAAATAGTTTTCATATCATTATTCTCAGATTCAACATTATTAGTAGGTGAAACAAACACAGTAGTACTAGAAGAAGCAATATTAGAAGAAGAGAAATCATACCCTAAACTAGTTTAATCGGAGGCAGATTTCTAAAAGCTCAAGGGGTGTTTGGTACATGCATTTAAAAACTGAAAACATGTGTTTGAAAACATGTGTGGAAATACATGTAATGTTGTTCAAAAACTGAAAACATGTGTTTGAGTGGGTGTACCAAACGGGGCCTAAGTATCTCGTCAAGCTTTGCACTTGAAGTCCTCTCTAACTGAGCTCTAACTTAAAACAGCTCGACTTCAAGCTTCTTGGCCTTCTCAGCCAAGAAATTATTCTCAAATCTTAGTGCTCCAATGGTCTGATTGGTTGCATCAAATTTTGTGGAGATTTCTTCTCGTTTAAGCTCTACATCACTGAGCTTCTTGGTGGCCAACCTATACAACTTCTCATGCTTTTCTAAGACCTTGTATAATTTTGCATAGGTTGTGTGGATGTCATCTTGCTCATCCATCTTCTCAAATTTAGACTCCACCATGTCTTCTTTGTTAGGTTCTAAAGACTTAGTATTTTATGTATTTAGAACTCTAATTTATATTGTTAGCAAACCATGATCAAAACAATTTGTTTAGAAGTGTTTTAGTCTTGCTCAAAGTTGTACGTTTATGTAAAGTTGGAATCGAGCTCAATGTAGAAAAGGTTATTGCATTTCGGCCTGGCTCGATCGATCGAAGCTTAGGCTCGATCGATCGAAGCTAGGGCAGAATACTTTTCTGCAGAAATTTCCAACTCAATCCTAGTTGTTTTAAAACATTTTTAGGGTTTCTTATTTGTCTTAAGTATAAAAGGCAAACCCTAGCCACGTTTTAGTGTTGCTCATATTGCGGTTTGTGTAAATCTCTTATGAGATCTAGATGAGCTTTCCTTTACACAAACTTAGGGTTTTCAAGGAGAATATTTATCTACACCTTGATGATCAACTCAGTTGCTGCCATTGAAGCTTAAAGAAAACACAAGCAGGTGTGTTTGTATCCGGTGGTGAATCCAAGAAAGAAGGAGTCCGTGGATTCGAGCTTGCATGTGGTCGTGTCAGTAAGTTCTACTGGTTGGTAGCAATAAGAAGTCGAGCGTGGGGGCTTGTAAGTCTTATTGTATGAACTTTGATTCTTTCAAGATAGTGGATTCAAGTTTACCTTGAGGATAGTTAGGTCAAATCCTCCTCAGGTTTTTACCGATTTGGTTTCCTGGGTGATAATATCTTGTGTTATTTATTTTCCGCTGCTTTGCTTGATTTGATATTTGTTATTGTGATAACCTAGACTTGTTAAATTGGACTAAGTAACAACTTGACTAATTACCTAGGTTAAATCAATTGGTTTTAAGGGGTCTAAAAACTATCAAGTGGTATTAGAGCGGGTTGCTCTTTTGTTGTTAATCTTTTGATCACCGAGCTAATCCTTGACCCCTTTGTTATGGATTCTTGGAAATTCTTTTTGCTTATTCATCAACTTGCTTACTTTGTGTATTTGTCTCTTGTTGAGTTTGTTAAATCTTTCCTTGGACGTCTTGGTCTTATCATATGTGGTAATAATTATTTGTGTTATATCGCCTTAACCGCCTTAAAGGCACGTGATTCTTGTCTTTGGTATTTAGATAGTGGTTGTTCCAGGCATATGACAGGAAACAAAGGATTATTCAAGACCCTCTTTGAAGGAAAGATTGGGACAGTCACTCTTGGAGATGGAAGCAAATCTGTCATTAAAGGCATTGGAACTGTGGACATATCGGGGTTATCGGTCTTTGAAGATGTTTGGTATGTTGATGGACTGAAGGAAAATTTACTCAAGATCAGTCAGATTTGCGACAATGGGCTGAATGTTCTCTTCACTAAGTATGAATGTGAGATACTTGATGGAGGAGGTGATTGTATGTGTGTTGGTGTAAGGACAGCGGACAATTGTTATGGATTGACACCAAGCATAAGCAACAAGTGTTTTAGTGCAAAGATTGATCAAGTTGATTTGTGGCATCAACGGTTGGGGCATGCAAGTCATAAGCAGTTAGAAAAGATTTCCAAATGTGATGCTGTTGTTGGTTTACCTAAGTTTGAGAAGATAGATAAGTGCATATGTGGACCATGTCAGATAGGTAAACAGATAAAATCTAAACATCCGTCTGTGGCTAGTGTTCAAATTTCAAGACCTCTGGAGTTACTGCACATTGATCTTATGGGTCCTGCTCGAGTTCAAAGTTTAGGAGGAAAGAAGTATATTCTAGTGGTTGTGGATGACATTACCAGATATACTTGGGTTGTGCTTTTGAAAGATAAAGCCGAGGCTCCTAAGAAGATGATACATTTGTGTAAGAAATTGCAGGTTAAAAAAGATACTGTGATAGCCAGAATCAGAAGTGACCATGGAAGAGAATTTGAGAATAGCAAGCTGGCTACCTTCTGCAATGAATAGGGCACACATCAAGAGTTCTCTTCACCCAAGACGCCATAACAAAATGGAATAGTTGAACGAAAAAATAGGGTCGTTTTGGAGATGGCACGTGTTATGCTGCACAATAAAAAATTGCCAAAATCTTTCTAAGGAGAAGCAGTTAACACTGCTTGCCATACACTCAATCGAGTGTATTTCGGACTTGATTCGAAGAAGACTCCTTATGAACTTTGGAGAGGAAAGAAACCGGTCGTTAAGTATTTTAGGATATTTGGTAGTGATTGTTACATTCTACGTGATAGAAAGAACCTAGAGAAATTTGTTGCAAAGAGTGACAAGGGATATTTTCTAGGGTACTCCTCTACTAGTAGAGTATATATAGTGTATAATCTGAGAACCAAAACTATCATAGAATCGTCAAATGTTGTGATCAATGATGAAGTATGTCCTGAAGCACATTCGTAAAGTACTACTCCGGTTCAAGATAAGCCTATGGAGGTTAATGACTTACTTCCTGTTGATTATGTTGGGAAACATAGTGATGAGGAGTTAATGGTGTTGAATGATGCAATTTCTATGCCATCAAGTCCTTAACCATCCACTCCAGTTCATAAAACTCAACAGGTTCAACATGAGTTTTGTACTTCATCAGAACAGAAAGGTACATCCACATCTCTAGTTAAAGGTCTTTCCTCTAGAGTAAGGCTTAATCATCCCTCCTCAAATATATTGGGAAGTTTGAATGATGACATGAGATTAAGGTCAAAAGCCTTAAGTGTAATTACACACTCATGCTATCTGTCCCAATTTGAACCGAAAAAAGTAGATGAGGCACTTCAAGATGCTGATTGGGTAAACTCTATGCATGAAGAACTTCATCAATTTGTTTAGAATGATGTGTGGGAATTAGTTCCTAGACCAAAGGGTGTAAATGTAATTGGAACTAAATGGATCTTTAAGAACAAGTCAGATGAATATGGAACTATTATCAGAATTAAATCAAGACTTGTTGCTCAAGGCTACACACAAGTGGAAGGGATTGACTTTGATGAGACTTTTGCTCCGGTAGCAAGATTGGAATCCATTAGGATACTGTTGGCTATAGCTAGTCATCTGAACTTCAAGCTATATCAAATGGATGTCAAAAGTGCTTTCTTGAATGGAATGTTGTAAGAAAAAGTATATGTTGAACAACCTAAAGGCTTTGTTGACCCTCACAGACCGGATGATGTGTATAAATTGAAGAGAGCTCTGTATGGTTTGAAATAAGCTCCACAGGCTTGGTATGGTAGATTGATTGCATATCTCACGAGCATGGCTTCAAAAGGGGATTTGCAGACACTACTCTCTTCATAAGAAAGGATAAGAACAGTTTTGTTGTAGCTCAAATTTATGTTGATGATTTTGTTTTTGGTGCTACTAATGACTCTCTTGCTCATTCTTTTGTAGATGAAATGAAGGCGATGTTTGAAATGAGTATGGTTGGTGAACTAACTTATTTCTTGGGATTACAGGTGAAGTAAACGGACTTAGGGATCTACATCAACCAAGCAAAATATGCAAAGAATCTAGTCAAGATATTTGGACTGGACAATGCTGCCCATGCCAGAACACCAATGGCCGCCAATGCAAAATTAACAAATGATCCGTCAGATGAGTCTGTTAATGTTACATTATACAGAAGTATGATTGGATGTCTTTTATATTTGACTGCTAGTCGGCTTGATATTGCTTTTAGTGTTGGTGTTTGTTCTAGATTTCAATCTAATCCTAAAGTTTCACACTTAAGTGCTGTCAAAAGAATAATTAAATATGTTGCTGGAACTTGTGATTATGGATTATTTTATAGTAAAGAGTCTAATCTGTCTCTTGCTGGTTTCTCCGATTCTGATTGGGCTAGTAATGCTGATGATAGCAAAAGCACCACTAGTGGGTGTTTTTATGTTGGTGCTAATCTTGTTTCTTGGATAAGTAAAAAGCAAAATTCTA
Source organism: Quercus dentata (assembly GCA_028216015.1). Classification (NCBI taxonomy): domain Eukaryota; kingdom Viridiplantae; phylum Streptophyta; class Magnoliopsida; order Fagales; family Fagaceae; genus Quercus; species Quercus dentata. The sequence goes on along the minus strand of CP116445.1, from coordinate 83,637,241 downwards.
TGTCCTTGTCTACTGCCGAGGTAGAATACATTGCTACTGGAAGTTGTTGCTCACAACTTCTTTGGATGAAAAAGATTTTAATTGATTATGGAATATCCCAAGATACCATGGTGGTTTATTGTGATAACTCTAGTGCTATTGACATATCTAAGAACCCTGTTCAACGTTCTAAAACTAAGCACATAGAGATTAGGTATCATTTCATTAGGGATCTTGTTGAAAGAAAGATTGTGTGTCTTGAGTATATTCCTACTAAACGTAAGTTTGAGACTCTTCGTCAAGTAATTGGTGTGATTCTGTGTCCCCGATCTATCTTGGTCTTCTTGGTCTTTGTGCTTCATTGCTCTACCCTTTGTGACCATTGTTCTTTGGTTTTGTTTTGTTTTTTTGTTTTCTAGGATTTGCATTGCATAACATTCATGCATTTCATTCTAGGTGTTTTTTTTATTAAAAAAATAATAATTAAAAAAAAAGGGAAGAAAAAGGAAGCAAATTTTGTTTTGTACTATTCTTCTTGGTTTTTGAGAACAAGGTTGGTCAATTTATTTTCACATAACATGTCATTTGTACCTTGTTTAGCTTTGATGAGCTTATTTATTACACTTTACTAGTTAAAGCTTTGTAGTGCATGTTGAGTGGGAAAGATGTTTATGGTTTTTGATTACTTTGTCTTAATATTGAAGGCACATGTTTTTGAATGTTGGACTTGAACTTTTAGAGAAAGGCATAAATAACCATCCCATCACTGTTCACTAGCCAATCATGAACACCTTAGTGCATATCATAAGATTTTGTGCTCAAGAAAGTGTAGCACATGCACAAAAAAAATATAAGGTGAAGCCTTGGTTTAAAATTTCTTAAATACTTAAAATTGGTGTGTACTATTAGGCTTGATGCCAAACTCACATGACTTAAAATTGGTATGTATATTATGAGGCATAAATTCAAGAAACTTACATGATTGCAAGCTTATGATCTAGGAGATGTGGGAGTTATATGATGTAACTCTTTAGGTGATAGTCTCTTTTAAATTCTTTATGATGAATTTTGTAGACTTGGTGATTGATTGCTATTAACATATCACCTCACATGTATTTCAAGTTTTTGCTAGTTGCACACACTACACGAGTTACTCTTTGCTAAACTTTGTACATGTTATTGTGTGTGTTTATGGTCTGACCAACCAAGTTTTGCAAATACTTTGAATTTAGTGCAAAATTAATTTGTTGCTTGAAAATTTATGGAGAATGCAAGAAATTTTATTTTTGGGGAATTTGGGCTTAAAATTCTTGTTTTTGAAAATCATATCATCACATACTCATGCATTTTGTTCTTAAATTTCAATGCTTTGAGTTGATTCTAAATGTTTTTCAAAAAACTGTGTTTTTCCTCAAATTTAGTGAGTCTCTGCCCATTTTGATCGATTCATTCTGTTTTTCGATCAATCGAAATTTTTTAAATATGTTAGAGAGAGCCTCTGTCTGTTTTAATCGATCGAAATTGATTTTCGATCGATCGAACTCTTTTCAAAATGTTTTGATAGAGTCTTTGTCTGTTTCGATCGATCGAGGCTTTTTTTCGATCGATTGAAACTCGTGAATCATGTCTTTTAAAAGTCAGATTGGACTTTTTTAAAGGCACTTTTTCAAAAGTTTTTCAACCTTTCCTCTCTCTCCGACTTGGCTAAGGCTCCACCAAAGATTTTTTGTCGTTTTCTTCCGAAATTTTTGTAAGGTTTTTGTCTTCCAAGGCCGGTAAGTCCTTTTTGTCCTTCCTTTTGTATTTTATTTCATGATTTCATGCATTTTTCATGCATATTCATTGGGTATTTTCGGCACTTTTCATATTTTGGGGTTTTTCATGATTCAAACCATTTTTGATGAAATTGATCATTGGGTTTTTGTTCTAGGATGTTACTATCATGATTCTTGTAGTTTAATATGATTAATTTTGTGGTTTTTGAAAAATTGGAAATTCTAGGGTTTGAAATTAATCCGAATTGGGGATTTTGTCAAATTGGGTTAAATTGATGAAATTGGCTTGTTCAATTGATGTATTTAGTCATTATTTTTTGAACTCTATCATGTATGATGATCAATTCATCAATATCTTTCAAATTGAACAAGTGGTTTTCCAAATTTTGGGGCTTTTGTGTTAATACCTCTATGTTCAAGCCAATTTTGTGAATTTGAACTTTTTGGACTTAATTGCACTGCATTAGGACATGCATCATACCATTTAATTTGTTCATGCATCATATAGATTTTTATTCTATATTTTTTTTGTGCTAACATGCAGTCTGCCCTTGGTTTTGTCTTTTGTGTTTTTGTTCTTTTGCTCTGTGTTTTGATCCTTATCCTAGCACCATGCCTAGGAAAACTAGAGCCCATAGGATCCCTTCCACTTCCTTTAAGTCTCCCACTAGGAGTGAGGTGTTTAGGAATGATAAGTGCAGAGAGGCCTTTGATACTTTGAACAAGAAGCGTAAGATATCGGTTGAGAGAGCTATTGTGTTAGATGAGATTGATCCAGCCATTAAGGCTAACTTTGAGTCTAGAGGTCAGTTGCCTCTCTTAGAGATAGATCATCCACCCCCGACCGTCTTGATTAGAGAGTTCTTCTCGAATCTCTCTTGCCACGTCTATGATTCCAACACCCTTGTTAAGAGTTGGATACAAGGTGTTGAGTTCACCATTACCCCTCGGGTAGTGGCTGAGGCTCTTGGGGTTCCGGTTGTTTGGGAGCCCGACTATCCCTATGATGAGTCACCCTCATTAGATGTTGTCATGTCATACATCACCGGGTCATCTATCCAGTGGGGTTCTGATCCTCAGATCACGTCCGCCGAGCTTACCGAGACTGCCTATCTTTTCTTTAGGATAGCGTGTCATTTGTTGTGGCCTATTTCTCATTTCCACACCATCCCTCTAGAGCGATGTGTGTTTTTGTATGCATTTGTTTCTGGAGCATCTATCAATTTTCCTTATTTGTTCCTTCGTTCTTTGAACGAGGTTCATAGGAGTTCTGCCGTAGGGCATGCGCTTATTCATCCTATTTTCATTCATAGGATTTTGCTCTTTTTAGGTCTAGATGGTTTCCTGTCTGGTGAGCCTATGCACGTTGTTGCTCCCATAGGTGCCACCTTTTTTAGACAGAGGGCTGCTCACTTGAGAGTTGCTCCTTCACGTCCTAGAGGTGCGTCATCTAGTGCTGTTCCCTCCTCCTCTTCTTCTACAAAGTCTTGATGCTACTGAGACATCGGGTGCTACTATTGATGTCGATGTTCCTCCACCGATCGCTTGAGATGATTCAAACATTCGTCGTATGTTGGATCATGTCTTGACCGCTCAGGTGGCTCATGGACAGATTTTGGTGGATGTGCTCGATGAGATCCGTGCCTTGCGTGCGGAGTTAGTGCGATTTAGACCACCTCCCTTTTGATGATGGATTTTTGTTTGCCCTTTGGCATTCCGTCACAAAAAGGGGGAGTGTTTTTTTTTTTTTTTTTTTTTTTTTTTTTTTTTTTAGGGGGAGAGTATTTTCTTTGGTTGGAGCTTGTGGAGTTTAGATTGTATCTAGGTGCTTCACATTGTATTTTACTTTTTTAGCTCTTACCATGTTTTTAATGGGATATTCATATTAGGGGGAGTATTTTTTGTTGGTACTTTATATGTTTCTTGTTTCAAACTGTTTATTGATTTATATTTATGAGTTATTCATTGATATATGTCTTTATTGTGTGTTGTTTGAAATCAAGAAGTTAATTTGTTTACTTGTATTATTTCCACATATGCGGTTATGCATTTTGTTTAGTGTTTCAGAAATATACAAGGTTGATTCAATTGAGTCATTGTCTACATTTGCAATCGATGGATAGTAGTTAGGATTGAATTTGTTTTATGAGCATTATTTTTGTAAAAGACTTTTTATTTTGTAAACTTTGAGCGTCTAGTTGTGTTTTGTCACGGATTGCCAAAGGGGGAGTTTGTTAGGTTCTAAAGACTTAAGATTTTATGTATTTAGAACTCTAATTTGTATTGTTGGCAAACTATGATAAAAAAAAATGTGTTTAGAAGTGTTTTAGTCTTGCTCAAAGTTGTGCGTTTATGTAAAGTTGGAATTGAGCTTAATGCAAAAAAGGTTATTGCATTTTGGCTTGGCTCGATCGATCGAAGCTCGGGCAGAATGCTTTTCTGCAGAATTTTCCAACTAAGCCCTAGTTGTTTTAAAAAGTTTTTAGGGTTTCTTATTTGTCCTAAGTATAAAAGGCAAACCCTAGCCACGTTTTAGTGTTGCTCATATTGCGGTTTGTGTAAATCTCTTGTGAGATCTAGAGGAGCTTTCCTTTACACAAACTTAGGGTTTTCAAGGAGAAGATTTATCTACACCTTGATGATCAACTCAGTTGCTGCCATTGAAGCTTAAAGAAAACACAAGCAGGTGTGCTTGTATCCGGTGGTGAATCCAAGAAAGAAGGAGTCCGTGAATTCGGAGCTTGCACGTGGTCGTGTCGGTAAGTACTATTGGTTGGTAGTAATAAGAAGTCGAGCGTGGGGGCTTGTAAGTGTTATTGTATGAACTTCGATTCTTTCAAGATAGTGGATTCAAGTTTACCTTGAGGATAGCTAGGTCAAATCCTTCCCAGGTTTTTACCGGTTTGGTTTCCTGGGTGATCATATCTTGTGTTATTTATTTTCTGCTGCTTTGCTTGATTTGATCTTTGTTATTGTGATAACCTAGACTTGTTAAATTGGACTAAGTAACAACTTGGCTAATTACCTAGGTTAAATCAATTGGTTTTAAGGGGTTTAAAAACTGTCACTCTTCTTCATCCACATCTTCAACAATCCCTTGAGTAGGATTTACAATGGCGGTGAAGGCATTTTGGATTCCATCATCCTCATTATTAGAATCATCCTTAGGCTCGGTGTCGCTTAATGTAGCAGTAAGTGCCTTGCTTTTCCCAATGGTCTTGAGATATGTAGGGCACTCTTGTTTCATGTGACCGAAACCTTGACACCTAAAGCACTTTGGTCCTAAAGGAACAATGTACTGACCGCCATCCCTAGCATCCTTCTTTCCTTTGTATTGGTTCTTGAACCGAGATGAATTGGACTGCTTACGGTCTTTGTCAAATCTTTTGGCTTTGTCATTCTTCATAAACTTTTTGAATTGCCTTGTAATATACGATTTCATTTTAGAATCTTCATCGTTTGAAGACTCATCTGTCACTGTTGTTGCCCTTTAATGCCATGCTCTTACCCTTACTAGATTTCCCAATCCTTGTCAAACCCAACTCATAAGTCTGCAGATTGCCAACTAGCTCTGTCGAAGGAATTTTGTCAATATCCTTTGATTCCTCAATTACGATGATCTTGGCATGAAATCTCTCAAGTAGAGATCTAAGCACTTTTCTAACAATCTTGGGTTTGAGAATGGTTTCCCTAAGTCATGCAAATTTGTCCAAGAATTAAGTGAAGAAGTGCTATTCATTAAAACTCGACAGATAGCTCGATAGATGTATCACATATAATACTCATCACACCCCTAGATTTTTTTTTTTTTTTTTTTTTTTTTTTTTTTTTTTTATGATTGGAAAATATAGTAATCCCAAATTATAATAAATAATCTAAATTAACACAGAGACAACTAAAAGACACTCTGGTAAAAATACATATCTAACTTCCTACAAAATAGGACCACTTTTCTGTTAGTTATCAAAGTAAACTCACCTCACATTCTCTCTCTCTCTCTCTCTTTCTCTCCTTTTTTCTTTTATCAAGATTTATCTTTTTTTTTTTTTTTTTAACTTCACTTTCCTTACTCACGTTTTTTCTTTTTCTTTTTTGGATGGGACTCACGTTTTCTTAAAAAAAAAAAAAAAAAAAAAAAAAATCTCACGTTTTCCTCTTTTTTTTTTTTTTTTTTTTTTTTAATCTCTTCTTTATTTTGGAAAAAAGAAAAAGCAAAAAAAAAAAAAAAAGACTCCTATTATAAAACCACTACTATAACTTCTCCATCTCCATATCCTTAAATTTAGGCACTAACATATCTAATTTTGAAAGAAAATAAAAAGCTAAATTTTTGGGAAATACTTATTCAGGTGTTCTAGTTTGAATACTTATATCTATCGAGAATTATGAAATTTAGATTTCTAGATATGTTTTTCATGTATATCCAAGTTATTTGTATAGGGTTTCTTTTCTCACAACCCTATACATATATAAGGATTATTTTAAGGGCTGTCTCATTGATGCAAAGGTTGTCGCACTTGTTGTTACATGCATATTGTGACCGGAGACAATCTGCCCTAGTTCATCTTTCTCTTGAAGAAGCTGCTGTGTTTGTATGCTGTAGGATTTTGTAACCAAAGAGCTTCTTGATCTTCATCGTATAGATGAAATGAAGAACTTTGCAGCCAACATTCTTCTCAATTGCTGTGTTAGTCACATACTGGGATCCGTGCATCGATTGGTTAGTCACGTATTTGGAGCCTTGCTTTGAAAGGAGAGATTGTCACTACATTACAAGTCTAATTGTGTATTGAGGTAAGGGTTCAACTGTAGGTTAGTATAAGGTACTGAGATTCCTTTACTTGTAACCGCTTGTTTTGATAATAGTGGATTCTTGGGAGTGGTAACCTTAAATTCACCCCGTGGGGTTTTGCCTTGGTGGTTTTCTCCATTCGTAAACAAATCACACGTGTCAAATTTAATTTCCTCTGCATTTAGTTTATTTGGTGATTTGTTTGTGCTACTACGCTTATTGCATGTTAATTGACTTGATTAATTCACTTGGCTAATTAATTGGTTAATTTACCTAAGGGGTCAATACATTCTTGGCCTACAAACTTGCAACCTAGGAAATTCATACCCATAAACCTAGAAAATCGTAGCAACCTATAAAATCCATACCCATCCTTACTTGACAATCTCCTTACCACCACCAGAAAATCCAAATGAGGCCAAGCTCTCCTAGACCTTGGTCACCGATGAGGGAGAAGAGAAGCAAGAAAGAATAGAGACAAAGATAGAAAGAGACTTGGTTTGCCTAGAGGAAAGAGAAAAGTAAAACTAAAACCAGAATATTAATAAAATATTAATTACACAACTACAGTAACCATGCAAATAAGCACTATTACTATAGCTAATGTGTATATTTACACACCTTTGCACTTTCTGATGTGGGTTAATTTTTGACTAGATTGAGTAAATCTTGCATCTTTTTCTATTATACACAGATAGATGTGAGTGCTCTTACAAAATAAATTTTATAAAAGATTATGAATATAATGTATGGTACTCATTAGATAGTATTTTATTTGAGAATTAATTATTGAAACTTGGAAAATCAACCCAATTAAATTATATAATAATAGATACCTCTACATTTTGCCGTGCCCTTTCTGAAATAAAAGTATATGTGGGTTTCACTAAAAACTCAAAATTCTTTGCTTTCATATCTTTTCCCCTTTTGATTCTTAAAAAAATATATCCCCTTTCTCATGACAATTTAAGGAAAATTAACGATTCAGGAAAATAAAAAATAACAATCTGAAACGCCCCTTAAAAAAAAAATCTAATCTCTTTCATCTCTTGTGAATTACACATTTTCAAATTTGAAGGTCTAACTATTGAACTAATTTTTAACTACATGCTTAAGATTTTGTAAATATGACATTTTTTTTGTTAGAAACTTAGAGCCCTTTATTTATTTATTTTTTTAAAGAAACAAACACACACCCATACACAAGGAATAGGAATTAAGGTTCTAATACAAAGACACACCACAAATTTCATTCTTCTATTAGTGAAATTTTATATATTTAATCAATGCATTTGTACATATGTGGTTGCAATTTATACCACATTAAGGGTAAACTAATACAATTAATATTGATAAATGGTCTGTGGATATGATAACTTGAAGATAACAATGAACTTCAAAACTATGGCCGCAATTGCACAACGATATTATGATGGTGATAATGGGAACTTTGATGAACAAGGTCTTAGCCTAAAACCCCAACAACCATTTCTCAATATATTATATAAGGTGAGGATGACTTACTGTAATATTTCAACTTGTAACCTGCAGCTTTCTATTCATATATATATATATATATATATATGAAAATTTCAAACAAAATGGAAAGTTAAAAAAAAAAAAAAGGTTTAAAGAAAATACAAAATTTTCATTAGTTAGACATAGAAAACAATGACATTATTTATTTTAGTTAAAAAAAACCTTGCCCTTGTTTGGTTTTGTAAAGGGTAAGATAAAAGAGTTTTTATTTTTTATTTTAAAATAAAAAATTTAATATACTAAAAATGAAATATTCTTACGAGTAAAATAGTTTATTAATATGGTTAATCCTAATATATGATCTTGAACTTTTCATAAAATAAATTTGATAGGCCAAGAATGTATTGATCCCTTGTGATGAATTAACCAATTAATTAGTCGAGTTAATTAATTAATTCAATTTGCATGCAATAAGCGTGGTAGCACAAACAAATCACCAAATAATTAAATGCAGCAGAAAAATAAATTGACAGGGTGATTTGTTTACGAAAGGGGAAAACCTACATGGCAAAAAATCTCGCTGGGTGATTTTAAGGTTACCACTCTCAGGAATTCACTATTATCACAACAAGCGATTACATGAAAAGAAATCCTAATACCTTATACCAACTTACAGTTAAACCCTTACCCCAATACTCAATTAGACTTGTTCAGTAGTGACAATCTCTCCTTGAAATGCATGGCTCTCAGTACATGACTAACCAATTCAATGCACGTATCCCAAGACGCAACTTACTCAATAACTTGAGAAGGATGTTGGCTGCAAAGTTCTTCAGTTCATCACACGATAAAGATCACGAAGCTCCTTGGTTACAAAACCCTACGGTATACAAACACAACAACTTCTTCAAGAGAAAGATGAATTAGGGCAAATTCTGTCTTCGGTCACAATTTGCATGAACACAAGTTTGCTTCACACTTGCGCAACCTTTGACGGCCCTTAAAAGAATCCTTATATATGTTTAGGATTGTGAGAAAAGAAAGCCCAAACATGTATTCATGGATTGGATTGAAATCAGCTCTGAAAAACTGAATTTCATAAACCTCGATAGATAGCTTATCTGTCGAGCTAATCGTTGAGCATCGAGCTTCAGGAGCTTTTTAAACCTCGATAGATACTAGCTGTCGAGCTTTAAAATCCAACACTTCTTCACTTGTTTCTTGGACAAACTTGCATGGCTTTAACACTTAATCTTGAAACCTTGTTCCTCGAAGCATTAAACACATCCTAGATCTACCAAATTACAAGTAAAGTGCGTTTTGTCAAAGGATTAGCCAATTCTATATTGACATATGTTCCTGACAATAAATCACATATGTCCTAACAAAATTAGTCAAATAATCACATATCCTCATCCATGGTGCAAATCCATGATTAGTAATAATAATAATTGAAAAGATGATGTCCTTAATTTACAATTTACAATTTAATTTATTGGAGAAGAACTTTTGAAAGCAAGCCAAGTTTGAAGGAAAGTGCAGATATAGATATTGAAATCTCTTAGGAAATCTATAGGGAGCCTGAAGCATGCTTGTCATAATTCCTGTAATCCTTCATTAGCTTAGTGAGATCTAAACTATAAGAAGTTCCCATAATTTTTTCATACTCTCTCCACCATTGCATGAAGTCGCTTTCCCGCAAGAAAATCTTTGCTGACTTTGCATAATTTTTTATCAAACCATATGCATAGTTTTCAAACTTAAATAGGCTATCCCTTGATGATTGTTTATCCATCTTGTAAGGTTGAATTTATTCAACCATCTAATTAGCTTTATTCCGTGCCAAATTTGCTTGTAATTCAGCATTTAGCAACCCTATGTTTAGGTGGGTTTGATGTAAGGGTAGTGAGTGAGATAGAGTGAAGATTGCTCAAGAGTGTGCAAGAAAACAGAGACTCGCGGCTGGGACTCGCGGGTGACTCGGGGCCGGGACTCGCGGGTGACTCATGGCGCAAGTCGCTAGACGCAAGACACGTGCCAAGCATCTTTGGAAGGTGAACAGTCATGCAAGCTGGAGCACTACAGGACAAAACAGACAATCGGCCATACGGTTATCTCGCGGATGGATCTCGCGACTTAGTCAAGCCGCGAGGTCAAGCCGCGAGCCACCCTGTTTTGTAAAAAACTTGACGTTTCACATTCCTCTCCCACTCCAGTATAAATACCCCTTTTACCCACGATTGTGAGAGAGCTTCCAGAGAGAATTTTGAGAGAGAAACCCTAAAGAAAAACAAGATTGATTCACCCACAATCTAAATATTAGAGTATCTTCAAATTCCTCAACTCTCTTCCTCTCCATTGTCAAATCCTTGAGAGGCATTATACCAAACCTGGTTCTCACCATCATCATCATTGTGAGACTGTTTGTTTGGATTTCTGGTAAGCAGTTAGGAAGGAACCAATCTTCATTGGTTGATGCTAAGGTCTAGTAGCGGAATCCGGAAGCTAGAAAAGAAAAAGGTTCGGCGCAACCTCGTTGGAGTAAGAAGTTTGGAGGGCTTAGGTGCACTGGGTAGATTAGGCTTGGAGGGTCTATTGCTGTCCATGTATCATAACTGTATTTTCTAGTGGATTGTTTACCGCTTGGAGGGTGGCAGAGAGGTTTTACACCGAGGGCTTCGGTTTCCTCTTCGATAACACATCGCGTGTTGTCTTTGTGTTTGCATCTTCCTTCATCTCTATCTTTGCCCTTTTATTATCTGCTGTGGATTGTGTTCTGTTTGGCTTAGATAGTTTTTAACCAATTCATATTATAGCTTATGTTAAGTTTCCGCACACTTGTTGTTTGACATATTGCTTGAATTGGTTAAGTTGTAATTTGGGGGTCTAAACGTTCAAGGGTGTTTATACACGTTTTTGAACTATCAATTGGTATCAGAGCGGGTACACTTGTTGTGGTTTTATTACCTAAGTGTGATCCTAGACCCCTGTGTTGTGGTAGTTGTTATGGAAAATACCATGCTGAATTGTAGCTTAAGTATTTGTGAAAATGACTTTATGCATATGTCCGAAAGGTGTTTTACTTATGATCTCATAGAGTTGTTAAAAACTAAGAAACATGCTAGAGTATTTGTTCACATGCTGGAATATCTTGAAAATCAGAATCATGTCTTACACAAGAGCATATCTCGAATCTAAATCATTGATTAAGAAATAGAAAAGAAAGAATAGAATGTTGTGTGAGATGATTGAGAATCTGAAAATGAAAAATCAATCTGAAAGAAGCATGAAAACCGATGATGAGTTTGTGTTTGAAGGTCAAGAATGTTTGTCACATGTGAACCTATTTGTGCATACCTCATTGAAGGTGTTTAATGCATGTTTGTGGTATCTTGACAGTGGGTGTTCTCGCCATATGACAGGGGATAAGTCACTGTTTAAGACACTCAAAGAAAAGGTTGGTGATTATGTGACCTTTGGTGATGGAAGTCATGCTCAAGTCCTAGGCAAAGGAACCATTGAGATACCTGGTTTGCCGCTGTTGAAAGATGTGCTGTACATAAAAGGGCTCAAGGCGAATTTGCCGAGCATCACTCAAATTTGTGATGATGATTTCTGGTACAATTCTCTAAGAAGGGATGCTTGATCATCAATGAAGAGGGGATTCAGGTTTTGGAGGGAAATCGGACTACGATAATAAACTGTTATGGAATAGTTCCCATGGCACCCATATCGTGTAGAAGTGCTCGTGTGGATATGTTGGAGCTGTGGCATCACAGATTTGGGCATGCCAACTTCAAACAAGTAGCAAAAGTCTCCAAACTTGAAGCAATCGAGGGACTTCCTAAGTTTGGAAAAGTGAAGAAGACCGTTTGTGGTGCGTGTCAAATGGGGAAGCAAACTAAGGCAAGTCATGACAAGGTGAATGTGATTGCCACTTCTCGGTGTTTGGAGTTACTTCATGTTGATCTAATGGGGCCTACGAAAACTGAAAGCCTAGGGGGGAAGAGATACATTATGGTCATTGTGGACGACTACTCAAGATACACTTGGGTTGATTTCCTTAGAGAAAAATCAGAAGCATGTGAGAGGTTGGAGATTCTGTGCAAGAAACTACAAAACGAAAAAGGGGTTCCGATTGCCAAAATTAGAAGTGATCATGGGAGGGAATTTGAGAATGCAAGATTCGAGTCCTTCTGTGAGAAGAATGGAATCAAAAGAGAATTTTCAGCTCCCAAAACTCCACAACAAAATGGAGTGGTAGAGAGAAAAAATCATGTGATTCAGGAGATGGCAAGAGTCATGTTGCTTAACAAGCAAATACCTCAAAAATTTTGGGGAGAAGCTATCAACACCTCGTGTCACATTGGCAATAGGATTTTCTTTCAAGTTGGTACAAAGAAGACCGCCTATGAGATATGGAATGGGAAGAAGCCTAAAGTGAAGTATTTCTGGGTGTTTGGAAGTAAATGCTATATCCTAAATGATCGGGAGAATCTTGGGAAGTTTGATGAGAGAAGTGATGAGGGTATTTTTCTTGGGTACTCTACTACAAGTCGAGCGTATAGAGTGTTTAACAAGAGAACAAAGACTGTGATGGAGTCCATAAATGTCAAGATTGATGATGCCTTATCTAAGGTGGAAATGATTGATGATGTAGAAGGGCCGAACACCAAAGAGCCCGATGTTGAGGTAGAAGCTTTGGATATAGAAGGTGAAGAACCTATACCAGAAGTAGAATCGACTCCCATCAACCCAAGAATGGAAACGAGATCGATGTCTAGAACATCAAGTCCTCTTACTCCTCCGGAAGTTCATCCTCCTATCTCTCGAAGTGATGAAGTTTCCACTTCAAAAAGGCCATCTTCAAGAGTTATCAAGAACCATCCGGAAAGCAACATCATAGGATCTCTTGATGACGGTCTTCGCCTCGGGAAAGGAAACATTCTGCTAGCCAATCATGTAACATATCATTGCTATCTTGCACAGTTTGAACCAAAAAGGGTTGAAGAGGCTCTTCAAGATGAGAATTGGGTTGAGTCAATGCATGAAGAGCTGAATCAGTTTGTAAGGAATGATGTGTGGGAACTTGCTCCAAGGCCCGAGAACGTTCATGTTATAGGCACAAAATGGATTTTTAAAAACAAAACTGATGAAGATGGAGAGATAATTCGAAACAAATCTCGGTTAGTAGCTCAAGGATACACTCAAGTAGAAGGAGTAGATTTTGATGAATCTTTCGCTCCTGTGGTAAGACTCGAATCCATTCGAATCCTCATGTCCATTGCATGCACTTTGAATTTCAAACTCTATCAAATGGATGTAAAGTGCGCATTTCTGAATGGATATCTAAATGAAGAAGTATTTGTTGAGCAACCAAAAGGATTTGAGGATCCTCATTTTCCAGATCATGTATTAAGATTGAAGAAAGCCCTTTATGGCTTGAAACAAGCGCCTAGAGCCTGGTACGATCGTCTTACACATTACCTTCTAGATAGAGGTTTCAAAAGCGGGAATGCCGATTTAACTCTGTTTGTCAAAAATGATGAAGATTATCTCCTTGTGGCACAAGTCTATGTTGATGACATAGTGTTTGGGGCAACCATCGAAGATCGTGCTCTGAATTTTCTCGAGGAGATGAAGAAGGAGTTTGAGATGAGTATGGTGGGGAACTCACATTTTTCTTGGGTCTTCAAGTCAAACAACAGAAGGAGGGTATATTTGTATCTCAAGAGAAGTATGCCAAAAACATTGTCAAGAAGTTTAGGCTAGACTCCAAAAAACATGCCTCCACTCCCATGAGCTCATCCACTAAACTGAATGTTGATTCGCCCTGAGTCGAAGTAAGTCCTACATTGTATAGAAGCATCATAGGGAGTTTGCTCTATCTTACAACAAGTAGACCGGACATTGCTTTCGGTGTTGGAGTTTGTGCCAGGTACCAAGCTAATCCGAAGGAATCTCAACGATCGGCCGCTGCTAAGCGAATCATTCGATATGTGAATGGTACTTCAAACTATGGTCTGTGGTATTCAAAAGACTCAAATGCTTGTCTTGTTGGGTATTCAGATGCTGACTAGGCTGGCGGTGTAGACGATCAGAAAAGTACTTTGGTGGTTGTTTCTACCTTGGTAACAATCTTGTCTCGTGGATGAGCAAGAAGCAGAATTCCGTGTCTCTATCTACTACTGGAGCAGAATACATCGCCACTGGAAGTTGCTGCACTCAACTTCTTTGGATGAAGAAATTACTTCATGACTATGGAATTCCTCAAGAAACGATGTGTGTCTTTTGTGACAACACGAGTGCCATCAACCTTTCCAAGAATCCTGTCCAGCATTCAAAATCTAAACACATAGAGATACGTTACCATTTCATTCGGGATTTGGTAGAGGAAAGAGTTGTGTGTCTTGAGTTCATACACACCGACAATCAAAAGGCGGACATCTTTGTAAGGTTGAATTTATTCAACCATCTAATTGGCTTTATTCCATGCCAAATTTGCTTGTAATTCAGCATTTAGTAACCCTGTATTTAGGTGGGTTTGTTGTAAGGGTAGTGAGTGAGATAGAGTGAAGTTTGCTCAAGAGTGTGCAAGAAAACAGAGAGTCACGGCTGGGACTCGCGGGTGGACTCGCGGCCGCAAGCCGCGAGGAAAGCCGCACACGTGCCAAGCATCTTTGGAAGATGAACAGTCATGCTAGCTGGAGCACTACAGGACAAAATAGGACAACTAGCCATACGGTTATCTCTGGCTGGAACTCGCGACTTAGTCAAGCCGCGAGGTCAAGCCGTGAGCCACCCCCTGTTTTGTAAAACCCGACGTTTCACATTCCTCTCCCACTCCAATATAAATACCCCTTTTACCCACGATTGAGAGAGAGCTTCGAGAGAGAATTTTGAGAGAGAAACCCTAAAGAAAAACAAGATTGTTTCACCCACAATTCCTACCTTAGAGTCTCTTCATATTCCTCAACTCTCTTCCTCTCCATTGTCAAATCCTTGAGAGGTTTATACCAAACCTGGTTCTCACCATCATCATCACCGTGAGACAGTTGTTTGAAGTTCTGGGAAGCGATTAGGAAGGAGCCAATCTACATTGGTTGATGCTATGGTATAGTAGCGGAATCCGGGAAGCTAGAAAAGAAAAAGGTTCGGCGCAACCTTGTTGGAGCAAGAAGCTTGGAGGGCTTAGGTGCACTTTGGGTAGATTAGGCTTGGAGGGTCTATTGCTGTCCTTGTATCCCAACTATATTTTTAGTGGATTGATTACCGCTTGGAGGGCGGCGGAGAGGTTTTTCGCCGAGGACTTGAGTTTCCTCTTCGATAACACATCGCGTGTTGTCTTTGTGTTTGCATCTTCCTTCCTCTATCTCTGCCTTTATATTATCTGCTGTGATTTTATTATGTTATGGCTTAGATAGTGTTTAATCTATTTCACATTATAGCATATGTTAAGTTTCCGCGCACTTGTTGTTTAACATATTGCTTGTGCTGATTAAGTTAATTTTTGGGGGTTTAAACGTTCAAAAGTGTTTTGTACACGTTTTTGAACTCTCAATTGGTAACAGAGCGGGTACACTTGTTGAGGTTTTATTACCTAAGTGTGATCCTAGACCCCTGTGTTGTGTTTGTTGTTTTGGGATATATCATGCTGAATTGTAGCTCAAGTGTTTGTGAAAATGACTCTATGCATATGTCAGAAAAGTGTCTTACTGATGGTCTTTTAGAGCTGTTAAAAACTAAGAAACATGCTAGAGTTTTTGTTCACATGCTGAAATATCTTGAAAGTCGAATAATGTCTTACACAGTAGCCTATACGAATCTAAATCATTGATTAAGAAATATAAAAGAAAGAATAGAATGTTGTGTGAGATGATTGAGAATCGAAAATGAAAACCGATGATGAGTGTGTGTTTGAAGGTCAAGAATGTCTGTCACATGTGAACCTATTTGTGCATACCTCATTAAAGGTGTTTAATGCGTGTACGTGGTATCTTGACAAGTGGGTGTTCTCGCCATATGACAGGGGATAAGACACTGTTTAAGACACTCAAAGAAAAGGTTGGTGATTATGTGACCTTTGGTGATGGAAGTCATGCCCAAGTCCTAGGCAAAGGAACCATTGAGATACCTGGTTTGCCTCTTTGAAAGATGTCTTTGTACATAAAAGGGGTCAAGGCGAATTTTTGAGCATCACTCAAATTTGTGATGATGATTTTCTGGTACAATTCTCTAAGAAGGGGTGTTTGATCATCAATGAAGAGGGGATTCAGGTTTTGGAAGGAAGTCGGACTACGAGACAAACTGTTATGGAATAGTTCCCACGGCGCCCATATCGTGTAGAAGTGCTCGTGTGGATATGTTGGAGCTGTGGCATCACAGATTTGGACATGCCAACTTCAAACAAGTAGCAAAAGTCTCCAAACTTGAAGCAGTCGAGGGACTTCCTAAGTTTGGAAAAGTGAAAAAGACCGTTTGTGGTGCATGTCAAATTGGGAAGCAAACTAAGGCAAATCATCACAAGGTGAATGTGATAGCTACCTCTCGGTGCTTAGAGTTACTTCATGTTGATCTAATGGGGCCAACCAGAACCGAAAGCATAGGGGGAAAGAGATACATCATGGTCATTGTGGACGACTACTCAAGATACACTTGGGTTGAATTCCTTAGAGAAAAATCGAAGCTTGTGAGAGGTTGGAGATTCTGTGCAAGAAACTTCAAAATGAAAAAGGGATTCCGATAGTAAAAATTAGAAGTGATCATGGGAGGGAATTTGAGAATGCAAGATTCGAGTCATTCGTGAGAAGAATGGAATTAAAAGAGAGTTTTCAGCTCCCAAAACTCCACAACAAAATGGAGTGGTAGAGAGAAAAAATCGTGTGATTCGGGAGATGGCTAGAGTCATGTTGCTTAACAAGGAAATACCTCAAAAATTTTGGGGAGAAGCTGTCAACACCTCGTGTCACATTGGCAATAGGATTTTCTTTCGAGTTGGTACATAGAAGACCGCATATGAGATATGGAATGGGAAGAAGCCTAAAGTGAAGTATTTCCGGGTATTTGGAAGCAAATGCTATATCTTAAATGATCGAGAGAATCTTGGGAAGTTTGATGCAAGAAGTGATGAAGGTATTTTTCTTGGCTACTCTACTACAAGTCGAGCGTATAGAGTGTTTAACAAGAGAACAAAGACTGTGATGGAGTCCATAAATGTCAAGATTGATGATGCCCTACCTAAGGTGGAAATGATTGATGATGAAGAAGGGCCGAGCACCAAAGAGCCGATGTTGAGGTAGAAGCTTTGGATATAGAAGGTGAAGAAAACTGTACCGGAAGTAGAATCGACTCCCATCAACCAAAGAATGGAAACGAGATTGATGTCTAGAACTTCAAGTCCTCTTACTCCTCCAGAAGTTCATCCTCTATATATCTCGTAGTGATGAAGTTTCCACTTCAAAAAGGCCATCTTCAAGAGTTATCAAGAATCATCCAGGAAAGCAATATCATAGGGTCTCTTGATGACGGTCTTCGCCTCAGGAAAGGAAATATTCGCTAGCCAATCATGTAACATATCACTTTGTTATCTTGCACAGTTTGAACCAAAAAGGGTTGAAGAGGCTCTTCAAGATGAGAATTGGGTTGAGTCAATGCATGAAGAGCTGAATCGGTTTGTGAGGAATGATGTGTGGGAACTTGCTCCACGTCCCGAGAACGTTCATGTTATAGGCACAAAGTGGATTTTTAAAAACAAAACTGATGAAGATGGAGAGATAATTGAAACAAGTCTCGGTTGGTGGCTTAAGGATACACACAAGTAGAAGGAGTGGATTTTGATGAATCATTTGCTCCGGTGGCTAGACTCGAATCCATTCGAATCCTCATGTCCATTGCGTGCACATTGAATTTTAAACTTTATCAAATGGATGTTAAGTGCGCTTTTTCGAACGGATATCTTAATGAAGAAGTTTTTGTTGAGCAACCGAAAGGATTTGAGGATCCTCATTTTCCAGATCATGTATTAAGATTGAAGAAAGCACTTTATGGTTTAAAACAAGCGCCTAGATCCTGGTACGATCGTCTTACACATTATCTTCTAGATAGAGGCTTCAAGAGAGGTTACACCGATCGAACTCTGTTTGTCAAAAATGATGAAGACTATCTCCTTGTGGCACAAGTCTATGTTGATGACATAGTGTTTGGGGCAACTATCGAAGATCGTGCTACTGAATTTTCCGAGGAGATGAAGAAGGAGTTTGAAATGAGCATGGTGGGGGAGCTCACGTTCTTCTTGGGTCTTCAAGTCAAACAATAGAAGGAAGGTATATTTGTATCTCAAGAGAAGTATGCCAGAAATATCGTCAAGAAGTTTGGACTAGATTCCAAAAAACATGCCTCCACTCCTATGAGCTCTTCCACTAAACTGAATGTGGATTCGTCGGGAGTTGAAGTAAGTCCTACATTGTATAGGAGCATCATAGGAAGTTTGCTCTACCTTACAGCCGATGAGACCAGGACATTACTTTCGGTGTGGGCGTTTGTGCAGGTACCAAGCTAATCCGAAGGAATCTCATCCGACTGCTTTGCTAAGCGAATCATTCGATATGTGAATGGTACTGCAAACTATGGTCTGTGGTATTCAAAAGACTCAAATGCTTGTCTTCTTTGGGTATTCGAGATCTTGTCGACTGGCTTGGTGAGTGTAGACGATCGGAAAAGCACTTCAGCGGCTGTTTCTATCTTGGTAACAATCTTGTTTCGTGGATGAGCAAGAAGCGAGAATTCGGTGTCTCTATCTCTGTGAGCGAGAATACATCATTCTGCTGGAAGTTGCTGCACTCAGCTTCTTTGGATGAAGAAATTACTTCATGACTATGGAATTCCTCAAGAAACGATGTGTGTTTTTTCGTGACAACACCAGTGCCATCAATCTTTCCAAGAATCTTGTTCAGCATTCAAAATCCAAACACATAGAGATACGTTACCATTTCATTAGGGATTTGGTAGAGGAAAGAGTTGTGTGTCTTAAGTTCATACACACCGACAATCAAAAGGCGGATATCTTCACCAAGCCTCTCGATGGTCCACGGTTTGAATCACTCCGTAAGACCATTGGTGTTGGTACAATTCCTTGACTCTCTTGTGTGTTGTGTGCTTCACATATTTATAATATGTTAAATCTGTTTGTGTTGGGGCACACATTTTTTTGCTTTTTGTGCAACATGTTTCTTGTTTGGTTGGCCATTTGTGAATACTGTTGCTTCTTTTTATGTTTGTTCAATCAATTTTTGTTTCTTGAGTCCAAAATCCAAAAATCACATAAAAATTAGAAAATCAAAAAGCTTGATTGACTTTGTTGAGTTTTGTCTCAAAACTTGTTTTGCCTTATACCTTTGTGCTAATGGCTTTGTGCATTTTCGAGCATTGCTTGGTTTTATGCACCTATATTTACGTGGGAAAAATCTTGAACTCTCTGTGATTGTTGTAAATAGATCTTCAAACTTGTCATGAATGATTAGTGAATGGTTATGTTGATCTTGAGACATGCATAGACTTGTGTCTATATCTCTTCCCACTCCTTATTTTTTTTGTTTTTATTAAAAGAGCTCACCAAATGTAAATCTCCAAATGAAAAGAGATATTGAGCTGCAAAAGCCTGTCGCACATTCTAGTATTTGACTAGGAAAAAGGGTAAGCGACCTTATGTGAAAGTGAATGTTTATTCCAAAAAGCCAAAGGCTTGTTCATTAAAGTAAAATGTCAGATATCACTCTCACGGTGAGAGATGATTGCCTCAAAAGATCAAAAAGATCAGATGTTATGATGGAAAGTGGAGTCAAATGAAAAGCTCCAAGATATGTTATCAAGTTGTGTGGGAGGTCATATATACATATTTCTATAATTGAGATTGGTCACGTGATCTAGTGCTAATTGTGTATGCCTTGGTTGAATTGATCATTGAAGCTTCACATTAGACGAAGGACTATCTCATTGTTGGTATCCACACACAACACACAAGTTTATGTTCAATAAATGCCATATTCATTTGTGTGATTGTACTTGATGAAATATGTTTCCACATGCTCAATCTTTGTTAATTCAAGCACAAAAAGATTTTTGAGTATTTTAGGTGTTTTTGGAAAAGTATTTTGTTAAAAATCTGAAAATTTCAAAAATCCGGTTTTGCCCTGTTTTGGCGGCTCAGTCGCGGGTATATCAAGTCGCGAGACTCAGTCGCATCTTCGCTGGTCATTTTTGGCGACTTGTTCGCGAGTGGAAGGTCCGGTCGCGAGGTTCACTCGAGAGATTTTCGCGGCTCAGCTCGCGACTCACTGCTGGTAGACCTTCCGTCGCGAAAAACACTTAGAAAATTTTTTCAACTTTTTGTCTTGAGTGTTTTGGCGGCTTGATCGGCGACTTTTGGCGACTCATTTCGATTTGCGAAAATCGCGTGTTTTAGATAAACAGGGCAGTTTTAAAATTTTTATTTTTCCCTCGATCTTTTTGTGATTGTTCATTGTCTTTCTCATCTGCTCTTACACATTGTCACCGTGCCTCCATTTTCGATCTCCAATACTTGTCTCTTTTCAGCTCAAAATCGTCGACTAACAGGTATGGTTTTCTGTCCTGCACTCTATTTTACTTGTTGTTATGGTTTTCCCTCTGGTTTATTCACATTTGATTGTGATTTTGTGATGGGTTTTTAGCTCATCTGTTATTCTTTGTTCATGCTTCGCTTGGTTGCTTGCGTTTTCGATCTTGAGCTAGTTTTTTTTGTTGATGGTTGTGTTCTTTATCTTGTGCTTAGCTAGGATTAGCTAATTTTTGTCCGATCCATTTGTTGATATCGTGTTTCACTATGATCTGTGAAGTATCATGTTGAAGTGTTGTTGAATGTGGGTCCTTTTTCAGTGATTATGTGGTTATCTTTGGCCTCCCTCTTTCTGTGTAGTTCAATTTGGGCCATTTGTGTCCCTCATTGTTTTTGCACGACCATTTTCATCCAGCTGTTAGGGTTTCTTCATTGTCCCCAAATTTACACTAACCCACCTTTGCTAATATAGTCTGTTGGTTTGTGTTCGCCATTTCCCTTGTTTATAATGCAGATTGGTCATGTCTCCCTTCAAGAAGGTCTTTGTGAAAGGAGGGTCTTCCAAAGGGAAGGAACCCGTAATTGATGTTGATGAAGACACACCTCTCCCAAAGTTGACTCGCTCTTCATCACAACGATTCGATCCCAATAAGTTCAGATCATTTGCAGCCTTTCAGTCCTATGAGAATTTCTTTCTACATGCCACTCCATTACTAGAAAGAGTTGTGGATCTGTCCTCACTTCATAACACCGACATTCCGAAATGGTTTGCTCACAAGGATTGGAATTACCTTCTCTACGATCCGGATGTCGTGTATGAAGAGCTGATTAAAGAATTTTATGCTAACGCTATTGTGGAAGGAGATGAATCAAAGTCTTTGGGTTCGGCAAAAGAGCTTCTCTGTCTCTCCTGCATACCTGGCAGAAATTCTTCACATCAACAGACCTATTTTTCGACATTCACCGGTCTATGATGATCTATGTCGATGAGGAGCTTCTCAAACAAAGCCTTGGTCAAGACTTGGAGTTCTCACCAAATGGCAAATCCATCAGTGTTTCCTCTCTTTCTCCGAAACCGAGAGTGCTTACGATTGTGATGTTTCACAATTTGTACCCTTTGTCAAATCTGGGTATATGAACCTCGGACGTGCCTTGTTTCTTCATGATCTCATCTCTACGATGAAGAAATCGACATTTGTGCTCATATCTTTCATGTTCTGCGCAAAACAGTTCTTGAAATGAGTCTCGGATATGCATTCCCTTCTGCAGTCTCATTTCACGGATCTTGAAGCTCAAGGAATTTATCCAACAGGTGATGAGTCTCCTATCCCCAAACCGAGTCCAATCAACATGCGTACATACAATGCAAGTGTTGGACATAGTCGGGAAGAGAGCCAAACCAGAAACTTCACGCATCTCACAATGACACTCGGTTCAAGCAATCTCTCCCTCGATGAGAAACTTGATCGCATTGTCTCCTCTGTCCACGAGTTGAATACAAAGGTGTCCGGACTCGGTGCTTCTCTACATCATCAAAGCAACCGATGGGATATGAAGTTTACTTCTCTTCAAACTCAATTGGATCAAATTCAGAAAAAGCTAGAAGAGGATGACTAGCCTATTCCATGACAAAAAGGGGGAGTGATAGGCATAATCAGAGGGGGAGGATATTACCCTAAGGGGGAGTGTCATTATCTAAGGGGGAGTGTCTTTAACTTTTTCAGTTTCAATTTTTCTCTTTAAGTTGATATATTGTGTTTTGTAAAACTGTTATTCAGGAAATTCTGGTTTGTACCCATTTGCTTTTGTAAGCTGTTAGGGTTATGTTTTTATGCATCTTTGTAGGCTTTATGGAGTATATTGTTCATATGATTCAAGTGCTTCAGAGCTTCTAGAGTTAGGTGTGAGTGAGTTTTGTTCAACTGTTCCCAACTCACATGTTAAGTCTAGAGTCTGTTTTTAGGGTTTTGTCACGGAATAGCCAAAGGGGAGATTGTAAGGTTGAATTTATTCAACCATCTAATTGGCTTTATTCCGTGCCAAATTTGCTTGTAATTCAAAGCATTTAGTAACCCTGTATTTAGGTGGGTTTGTTGTAAGGGTAGTGAGTGAGATAGAGTGAAGTTTGCTCAAGAGTGTGCAAGAAAAGCAGAGTCGCGGCTGGGACTCGTGGGTGGACTTCCGGCCGCAAGCCGCGGAGGCCGCTACACACGTGCCAAGCATCTTTGGAAGATGAACAGTCATGCTAGCTGGAGCACTACAGGACAAAACAGGACAAGCTGGCCATACGGTTATCTCGCTGATTGGAACTCGCGACTTAGTCAAGCCGCGAGGTCAAGCCGCGAGCCACCCCTGTTTTGTAAAACCCGACGTTTCACATTCCTCTCCCACTCCAATATAAATACCCCTTTTACCCACAATTGAGAGAGAGCTTCGAGAGAGAATTTTGAGAGAGAAACCCTAAAGAAAAACAAGATTGTTTCACCCATAATCCCTACCTTAGAGTCTCTTCATATTCCTCAACTCTCTTCCTCTCCATTGTCAAATCCTTGAGAGGTTTATACCAAACCTGGTTCTCACCATTATCATCACCGTGAGACAGTTGTTTGAAGTTCGGGAAGCGATTAGGAAGGAGCCAATCTACATTGGTTGATGCTATGGTATAGTAGCGGAATCCGGGAAGCTAGAAAAGAAAAAGGTTCGGCGCAACCTCGTTGGAGCAAGAAGCTTGGAGGGCTTAGGTGCCTTTGGGTAGATTAGGCTTGGAGGGTCTATTGCTGTCCTTGTATCCCAACTATATTTTCTAGTGGATTGATTACCGCTTGGAGGGCGGCGGAGAGGTTTTTCGCCGAGGACTTCGGTTTCCTCTTCGATAACACATCGCGTGTTGTCTTTGTGTTTGCATCTTCCTTCCTCTATCTCTGCCTTTATATTATCTCTTTGTGATTTTATTATGTTATGGCTTAGATAGTGTTTAATCTATTTCACATTATAGCATATGTTAAGTTTCCGCACACTTGTTGTTTAACATATTGCTTGTGTTGATTAAGTTAATTTTTGGGGGTCTAAACGTTCAAAAGTGTTTTGTACACGTTTTTGAACTCTCAATCTTCACCAAGCCTCTCGATGGTCCACGGTTTGAATCACTCCTTAAGGCCATTGGTGTTAGTACAATTCCTTGACTCTCTTGTGTGTTGTGTGCTTCACATATTTATAATATGATAGGTTTGTTTGTGTTGGGGCACACACTTCTTCGTTAGCTCTTTGTGCAACATGTCTATTGTTTGTTTGTCCATTTGTGAATACTGTTGCTTCTTTCTATGTTTGTTCAATCATTTTCTTCTTTTATGTCAAAAATCCAAAAATCACAAAAAAATTATAAAATCAAAAAGCTTGATTGACATTGTTGAGTTTTTGTCTCAAAACTTGTTTTGCCTTGTACCTTTGTGCTAATGGCTTTGTGCATTTTCGAGCATTGCTTGTTTCTTTGCACTCATATCTCTGTGGGAGAAATCTTGAAATCTATGTGATTGTTGTAAATAGATCTTCAAACTTGTCATGAATGATTAGTGAATGGTTTTGTTGATCTTGAGACATGCATAGACTTGTGTCTATATATCTTCCTACTCTTTATTTTTGTTTTGCTAAAAAGAGCTCACCAAATGTAAATCTCTAAATGAAAAGAGATATTGAGCTGTAAAAGCACATCGCACATTCTAGTATTTGACTAGGAAAAAGGGTAAGCAACCTTATATTAAAGTGAATGTTTATTCAAAAAGCCAAAGGCTTGTTCTTTAAAGTGAAATGTCATATATCACTCTCACAATGAGAGATGATTGCCTCAAAAGATCAAAAAGATCAAATGTTATGATTGAAAGTGGAGTCAAATGTAAGCTCCAAGTTATGTTATCAAGTTGTGTGGGAGGTCATATATACATATTTCTATAATTGAGATGGGTCACATGATCTAGTGCTAATTGTGTATGCCTTGGTTGAATTGATCATTGAAGCTTCACATTAGACGAAGGACTATCTCATTGTTGATATCCACACACAACACACAAGTTTATGTTCAATAAATGCCATATTCATTTGTGTGATTGTACTTGATGAAATGTGTTTTCACATGCTCAATATTTGTTAATTCAAGCACAAAAAGATTTTTGAGTGTTTTAGGTGTTTTTGGAAAGTATTTTGTTTGAAAAATTTGAAAATTTCAAAAATCCAGTTTTGCCTTGTTTTGGCGGCTTAGTCGCGGGTATATCAAGTCGTGAGCCTCAGTCGTGTCTTCGCGGATCATTTTTGGTGACTTGTTCGCGAGTGGAAGGTCCAATCGCGAGGGTTACTCAGAGATTTTCGCGGCTCATCTCGCGACTCACTCGCGGGTAAACCTTGCGATCGCGAAAAACACTTAGAAAATTTTTTCAAATTTTTGTCCTTGAGTGTTTTGGCGGCTTGATCTGGCGACTTTTTAGCGACTCGTTTGATCCACGAAAATCGCGTGTTTTGGAAATACAGGGGCAGTTTTTAAATTTTTTTTTGTTTTCCCTTAATCTTTTTGTGACTATTCATTGTCTTTCTCATCTGCTCTTACCCATTCACACTGTGCCTCCATTTTCGATCTCCATTTTTGCCTCTTTTCAGCTCAAAATCATCGAGTAACAGGTATGGCTTTTCTGTCTTGAACTCTATTCTACTTGTTGTTATGATTTTCCCTATGAGTTATTCGCATTTGATTGTGATTTCGAGATGGGTTTTTAGCTCTGCTCTTACTCTTTGTCCATGCTTAGCTTATGGAAGCTTTTGTTTCTGTTTTGAGCTATTTCATAATTGTTGGTTTTGTTCTTCATCATATGCTTAGCTAGGGTTTGCTATTTTTTTGGTTTATTATCTTGTCTGATCTGCTGTTGATGTGTTGTTTCAAAATGATCCTGTGTGGTATCCTGTTGATGTGTTGTTGAATGTGGGTGCTTCTTCAGCTGATTGTGTGGTTTTATTTTGACCCCTTCTCTTGTGTAGTTCAATTTGGGCCATTTGTGTCCCTCATTGCTATTTTCTGATCATTTTCATCCAGCTATTAGAGTTTCTTCATTATCCCTAAATTTCCACTACCCCACTGCTAATAAAGTTTGTTGGATTGTGTTACGCCATTTCCCTTGTTCATAATACGGACTAGTCATGTCACCATTCAAGAAAGCCACTGTGAAAGGAGGTAGTTCCAAAGGGAAGGAACCCGTAATTGATGTTGATGATTACCCACCTCAAACAAAAGGGACTCGCTCTTCATCAAAGAGATTCGATCCCAACAAGTTCAGATCATATGCAGCCTATCAGTCTTATGAGAATTACTTTCTACATGCCACACCATTACTAGAAAGAGCTTTGGATCAGTCCTCACTTCATGACATTGACATTCCGAAATGGTTTGCTCACAAGGATTGGAATTACCTTCTCTACGATCTGGATGACGCGTATGAAGAGTTGGTAAAAGAATTTTATGCTAACGCAATTGTGGAAGAAGATGAACTTAAGTGCTGGGTTCGGAAAAAGAGCTTTTCTGTCTCTCCCGCATATCCGCAGAAATCCTTCACATCAACTGACCAATTTTCTGACATTCACCGGTTTATGATGATCTCTGTCTTGATGAGGAGCTTCTCAAAGAAAGTCTTGGTCAAGACTTGGAGTTTTCACCCAATGGAAAATCCATCAGTGTTTCCTCTCTTTCTCCAAAATCGAGAGTGCTTACAATTGTGATGTTTCACAATTTGTACCCTTTATCAAGCACTGGGTATATGAACCTCGGATGTGCTTTGTTTCTTCATGATCTAATCTCCGATGTGGAAATAGACATCCGTGCTCATATCTTTCATGTTCTGCGCAAAACGGTTCTTTGAACTCGAGTCTCGGATATGCATTCCTTTCTGCAGTCTCATTTCACGGATCTTGAAGCTCAAGGGAATTTATCCAATGGCAGATGAATCTCCTATCTCAAAACCAAGTCCAATCAACATGCGTACATTCAATGCAAGCATTGGACATAGTCGGAAGAGAGCCAAACCAGAAACTTTTGCATCTCACGGTGGCTTTCATTTCAGCACTCTCTCCCTAGATGAGAAACTTGATCGCATTGTATCCTCTGTCCACGAGTTGAATACAAAGATGTCTGGACTCACAACTTCTCTACACCATCACAGCACTCGATGGGATATGAAGTTTACCTCTCTTCAAACTCAATTGGATCAAATTCAGAGAAAGCTGGAAGAGGATGAATAGCCTATTCCATGACAAAAAGGGGGAGTGATAGGCATGATCAGAGTGGGAGGATATTACCTAAGGGGGAGTGTCTTTACATTCTTCTTGAGTTTAAGTTTTCACCTTAAGTTGATATATTGTGTTTTGTAAACTGTTATTCAGGATGTTTTGGTTTTGTACCCATGTGCTTTTGTAAGCTTTTAGGGTTAATGTTTTATGCATAGTTTATAGGCTTTATGGTATGTACCTTGCCTAATGCAGCCTTTATGCTATGTTGAAATCAGTACTTTAATCTAAATGTCTTGCATTTGATTTATGTCTTGTCACTCTTGTGCCCTTGTAGGAATGTTCCTAGATGCATATACCTTGTGTATTATGCATTGGTTGAGTGTTGAGCATACAAGTATCTTGCCTTGTGCTTGTTAACTTGTATGTCCTTATGTTCATTCAAGTGTGAATGAGCACTTTGTGATCACTACCTTGTGGTGTTCACTTGGTTGATCAAGCCATGGTTTGTTTCTTAACTCCATCTTTGCTTGATCACTTATTGCCTGTTTCATATGCATTCTATAATTTTCTGCTTACAATGATCATGGTGTATTGTTGTGTTTCGGGAGTATTATGTTCATATGATTCAAGTGCTTCATGACTTCTAGAGTTAGGTGTGAGTGAGTTTTGTTCAACTGTTCCCAACTCACATGTTAAGTCTAGAGTCTGTTTTAGGGTTTTGTCACGGAATAGCCAAAGGGGGAGATTGTAAGTTTGAATTTATTCAACCATCTAATTGGCTTTATTTCGTGCCAAATTTGCTTGTAATTCAGCATTTAGTAACCCTGTGTTTAGGTGGGTTTGATGTAAGGGTAGTGAGTGAGGTAGAGTGAAGATTGCTCAAGAGTGTGCAAAAAAACAGAGACTCGCGGCTAAGACTCGCGGGTGACTCGCGGCTGCAAGCTGCCAGACGCAACACACGTGCCAAGCATGCTGGAAGGTGAGCAGTCATGCAAGCTGGAGCACTACAGGACAAAACAGGACAACTGGCCATATGGTTATCTCGCGACTTAGTCAAGCCGCGAGGTCAAGCCGCGAGCCACCCCTGTTTTGTAAAACTTGACGTTTCACATTCCTCTCCCACTCAAGTATAAATACCCTTTTTACCCACGATTGTGAGAGAGCTTCCAGAGAGAATTTTGAGAGAGAAACCCTAAAGAAAAACAAGATTGATTCACCCACAATCTAAACATTAGAGTCTCTTCAAATTCCTCAACTCTCTTCCTCTCCATTGTCAAATCCTTGAGAGGCATTATACCAAACCTGGTTCTCACCATCATCATCACCGTGAGACAGCTGTTTGGATTTCGGGAAAGTCTGTTAGGAAGGAACCAATCTTCATTGGTTGATGCTACGGTCTAGTAGCGGAATCTGGGAAGCTAGAAAAGAAAAAGGTTCGGCGCAACCTCGTTGGAGCAAGAAGCTTGGAGGGCTTAGGTGCATTGGGTAGATTAGGCTTGGAAGGTCTATTGCTGTCCATGTATCCCAACTGTATTTTCTAATGGATTGTTTACCGCTTGGAGGGCGGCGGAGAGGTTTTACGCTGAGGGCTTTGGTTTTCTCTTCGATAACACATCGCGTGTTGTCTTTGTGTTTGCATCTTCCTTCCTCTCTATCTTTGCCTTTTTATTATCTACTGTGGATTGTGTTCTGTTTGGCTTAGATAGTTTTTAACCAATTCCATATTATAGTTTATGTTAAGTTTCCGCACACTTGTTGTTGGACATATTGCTTGAATTGGTTAAGTTGTAATTTGGGGACCTAAACGTTCAAAGGTGTTTATACACGTTTTTGAACTATCACATCTCACTTGATCCTATGCCACAAAGCATTTTGCATGAAATGAGAGCCTCCTTAACATGTGCCCAAAAGCAAGAATCCTCTGTCAGAATTAATGCCACGTTCTGTTTCATCGAATTATTTGGAACACTTGCAAGTTTTGTTGTTTCATTCAGCCATTACTCCAATTTTATGTAATGTTTAGGCCTTCCTCAATTTATGTAGTCTGTTTTTCACTTATTGTAGTAATCGGCTATGTCTAGTGGTTCAATCATCCTTGAGTAATTTGTTCCCTTAAAGAGCCAACCGATTCGAAGGGAGGCACCTACCGTCTGGGGCCTTTTCTCTACTTCATTAACTAGTTCTTTCCAGTAACATGTGAGGGTTTTTGAAAGTTCAAAAACGTGTACAAAACACCTTTGAACGTTTAGACCCCCAAATTACAACTTAACCAATTCAAGCAATATGTCAAACAACTAGTGTGCGGAAACTTAACACATGCTATAATATGAGATTGGTTAAAAACTATCTAAGCCATAACAAAATAAAATCCACAGCAGATAATAAAAAGACAAAGATAGAGAGGATGGAAGATGCAAACACAAAGACAACACGCGATGTGTTATCGAAGAGGAAACCGAAGTCCTCGGCGAAAAACCTCTCCGCCGCCTTCCAAGCGGTAATCAATCCACTAGAAAATACAGTTGGGATACAAGGACAACAATAGACCCTCCAAGCCTAATCTACCCAGTGCACCTAAGCCCTTCAAGCTTCTTGCTCCAACAAGGTTGCACCGAACCTTTTTCTTTTCTAGCTTCCCGGATTCCGCTACTAGACCGGAGCATCAACCAATGAGGATTGGTTCCTTCCTAATCGCTTCCTTAAATCCAAACAACTGTCTCACGGTGATGATGATGGTGAGAACCAGGTTTGGTATAATGCCTCTCAAGGATTTGACAATGGAGAGGAAGAGAGTAGGGGAATTTGAAGAGACTCTAAGGTATAGATTGTGGGTGAAACAATCTTGTTTTTCTTTAGGTTTCTCTCTCAAAATTCTCTCTGGAAGCTCTCTTTCAATCGTGGGTAAAAGGGGTATTTATACTTTGGAGTGGGAGAGGAATGTGAAACGTCAGGTTTTACAAAACAGGGGGTGGCTCGCGGCTTGACCTCGCGGCTTGACTAAGTCGCGAGATCCGATCCACGAGTTAACCGTATGGCCAGTTGTCCTATTTTGTCCTGTAGTGCTCCAGCTAGCATGACTGTTCATCTTCCAGCATGCTTGGCACGTGTGTTGCTTCTGGCGGCTTGCAGAGGGAGTCACCCGCGAGTCCCAGCCGCGAGTCTTTGTTTTCTTGCACACTCTTGAGCAATCTTCACTCTATCTCACTCACTACCCTTACAACAAACCCACCTAAATACAGGGTTACTAAATGCTGAATTACAAGCAAATTTGGCACGGAATAAAGCCAATTAGATGGTTGAATAAATTCAACCTTACAATCTCCCCCTTTGGCTATTCCATGACAAAACCCTAAAAACAGACTCTAGACTTAACATGTGAGTTGGGAACAGTTGAACAAAACTCACTCACACCTAACTCTAGAAGTTTGTGAAGCACTTGAATCATATGAACATAATACTCCTGAAACACAACAATACACCATGATCATTGTAAGCATAAAATTATAAATACATATGAAACAGGGAATATGTGATCAAGCAAAGATGGAGTTAATAAACAAACCATGGCTTGATCAACCAAGTGAACACCATAAGGAAGTGATCACAGTGCTCATTCACACTTGGAATGAACACAAGGACATACAAGTTAACAAGCACAAGGCAAGACACTTGTATGCTCAACACTCAACCAATGCATAACACACAAGGCATATGCATCTAGGAACAATCCTACAAGGGCACAAGAGTGACAAGTACATAAACCAAAATGCGAACATTTAGATTAAAGTACTGATTTCAACATAGCATAAAGGCTGCATTAAGCAAGGTACATACCATAAAGCCTACAAACTATGCATAAAACATTAACCCTAAAAGCTTACAAAAGCACATGGGTACAAACCAAAAACATCCTGAATAACATCATCAAAATATATTAAAGATTAAACCAAGAGTATAAGTAATGAGTTAGAAACAACTATACACAAAATACCTAAAAACATAAGCATATATAAACAAAGTTTCTGAATTTGATAACTTTGACAACTCCCCCTCAACACATTACTCCCCCTTAAGATTTGTTTTTCTGCTTTTCATCAATGACATCTCCCCCTTTTTGACCGGAATGGCCAAAGGGTCACTGGTTATGTTGAGTGGTGAAGGAATGTGAAACGTCGGGTTTTACAAAACAGGGGTGGCTCGCGGCTTGACCTCGCGGCTTGACTAAGTCGCGAGATCGATCATGAGTTAACCATATGGCCGATTGTCCTGTTTTGTCTGTAGTGCTCCAGCTAGCATGACTGTTCATCTTCCGGCATGCTTGGCACGTGTCTTTGCTTCCAGCGGCTTGCGGCCGTGAGTCACCCGCGAGTCCCAGCCGCGAGTCTCTGTTTTCTTGCACACTCTTGAGTAATCTTAACTCTATCTCACTCACTACCCTTACAACAAACCCACCTAAATACGGGGTTACTAAATACTGAATTACAAGCAAATTTGGCACGGAATAAAGCCAATTAGATGGTTGAATAAATTCAACCTTACAGTTTTCATATGGATTACCACATCAAGATCACTCGTGTGGCTTTCATTCTTGTAGCTGTCATAGTATCCATTTTGTTGTCTTTAGCCACCTTCATGTACCATTCTAGGTTGGCCATATGTACTTTTACCTTATTCAACTTCATGGAGGGATCAAAAACCTGCTTCTTAAACAATGCTAACTTCTTTTCCTGGTTTTCTGTCTTTGTAATGATGGCGTTAATATCAATGTTATGGGGCTGCTACGGTGACTTGAAAAATTGAGATGGGTTAGAAGTGGATTTTTGGAAGATATATCGAAAGGACAAAGACAAAAACTTCAAATTGTACTAATTTCTATACATTTAAAAAGATTAGAGCCTTTGGTTAGTCGTTAATCAGTGAGCATTTCATTCTTTACTCTGTTCTAGGTGTAAAAATTATGTACCATACAATGACATAGCTCAAATAAGAAATTTAATTTATATGATCCAAATAGAATTGTAAATGAGTTACCTGTTGTGGCACTAGTCCGATTGCTACTAGTTGTGTAATAATGCCTGCTCGTAATGGTGGTGTAGTCCAATCAAACGATTGCGTAGTATCCTTACAAATTACCTTTCGATTGATATCCTTCACAAATGTTCCATAGGACTTAAAAACCAGATTAGGATCTTGATTTCTAGGACTCCCTGAATAGGTTGCCTTCAACAACTCAAAATGGTTTGAGGGTCCCCAAAACAAGAACAACTTGAGCTTAGAACACAAGAGAAACGTTCCAAAAGGCTTGTAAACACTAGTTTGAGAAATTAAGACTCTGGGAACTAGATCCTGGTTAGAAACTACATGCAAAAAGCAAGAGTTCCATGCTGCATATTTAGATATGGCTTCTTGCAGGTCCTCATCACCAATAAGGGGTGAACCAAAAGTGATGCAAAGTGGGCATTTGGTGGTTAAAAAATTGAATTTTTCTAGCAGCAATAAGGTGAAGAGAGAGGCAACAGATCCTCCTAGAGAGTTTCTAGTGATAATCAATGGTTTGGAATTGGCCATCTGAATTATGATATGAATCTTACAATGTTAATATATAGGGAAATACTTGTTGCACAAAAACTATTTTACACCGTTTTACACATAGCAAAAAAAAACTTAAACCATTCTAACATGAAAATTGTGAGTTAAGTCATATTTTTAGTTGTTTTTTGGGCGGTATGTAAAAAAAGAAAAAAAGAAAAAAACTGTCTGTGTAATAAATACAAATCATGTATAACTGTTCATGTCACATTCTCAAAGTTCAATAAAAATAATAATAAAACTTATATAACATATTGTACACAGTTTTAAATATTATTGTGCCGTGGTAACTATGAATATTCGTCACTAACCAGTGTAACAAGAAATATAAATATACAATTATGTCAAAACCCAAAAGAAGAAAGGTTCCTATAAGAAAATAACAAAATACAACTTCCTAATAAATTCAACATATATAACTTCAGCTCAATGATACATTATTTAAAACTACTATCACTATCAATCAAGTTTGCATAAATTAAATCAACATTAGTTTCTTTATACGAATAAGAAACACAACTTTTGAAATTAATCTTCCAATAGCAAGCGGGGAGCAGGCTTGGAATGGTAGAAACTTGTAGTTAACTTTTGAACCATATTGCACGAAAACTTACAATTAGTACAACTGAAAGCTTTTGCGGAAGCAATATAAAACAAAAATCACATTTTCATTTAAAGATCGTTGTACCACACAACCATGGATTCTAAATAGAACAAAATTGCGTACCTCTCTTAGCAACCCAAGCGTGTTGCCTCCCAAGGTATTCACGTCTCTCTCTCTATTTCTTTTGAGTTTTCAGAAGACCGTAGTATCACACAGTAGTTCTGATGGCCAGCCGCTGAATATGATATTATAAAATCTTATTTTATAGTAGACTTTTAAAACCCTAGAGAGAGATTGGACGTGGGATCCTTAGGGATCCTAATCTTCAACCGTAGGATTTTATCAATAACTTTTTGAACGTTATTGACTTATCTTGAAACTCTTTCCAAAATTATTTCTTAATTTTCTCAATCATATCAAGAAAATATCTGAACTTCTACATATTGCAATAATGTCCATCAACACATTGCAATTGACCCCTGAAGATTAGAGAATTACAAATGAGGTCCCATTTCATACAATTTTATATCTATGTCCTTCCACCATACTATATTTCCACAAGCCACTAGGATTGGATAAATATCATTGTCATGTCCCTAGCTTATGTGACCCTTAATTTCTTGATTTCATAATTTCTATTGGACTCCAAAATATATTTAAAAAAATCTTTAAATATATATATATATATATATACACACAATATTATATATATATGAAAAACATTTTTGAAAAATGTCACCGGCCGGTTTTGTTTTGAGTCCAACTTCAATATGAAAATCAACTGAATATACTATCTTCTTTAGAGACTGGTGGATTCATTGTTGGGCATTTATATATTTTACTCATTACATACATAACCCAACGTGTCTGTATATAGCCTTTAAAATTGGCATCACCAGTTGACATTGTCAAAGTTATGTGCATAATAAATAAATATACACAAACCCCTCATGTTTGAGGACAATAGAAAAATTGCGATAGAACAACCTTTTAAATAACAATGATCACTCCATAAGGTGTCCTTGATCGGATCCAATTCAGTGTATGTACTTGTTACATTACACCCACTTGTTTGCTTAAAGTCACTACTTCAATGATGGAGTAAATCATCCTATCATATAGCAAAGCACAACAAGTGTAGGCTTCAATGGTAATATTCAATTAATATCCACAGACCTAGAACAATTTAATAATATATGAAAAATCATTACTCCCTGTCTTTGGTTCCTTAACCATTAACATGATTTTTTCTACAGAGGTGACATCACATGCCACATTTAAACAATGAAATATACCTATAAAAGTTATGAATGTGAAAATAGAATTTTATCATCAAATAAAAATGCATAGTATTGTTTTTGAGGGCACATAATTCTAACAATCTCCCACTTGCACTCAAAACCAATCATACATATATTTAATACCTATTACTTCCAAATGTTTCTCAAACACCTTTTGAGACAATGCCTTTGTGAGTGGATCTGCAACATTATTGGTAGAGGCAATCTTTGTTATTGCTACATCACCTCTTTGTATAATATCACGTATCAAGTGATATTTACGTGCAATATGTTTTGTCCTTTGATGAGCCCTTGGTTCTACTGCATTTGCAATAGCCCCATTATTGTCACAATAGATAGTAATGGGTGACTCAATAGAAGGAACAACTTCAAGTTCTTGAATGAACTTGCGAATCCACACAACTTCCTTTGCGACTTCACTTGCAGCTATATACTCTGCTTCTGTAGTAAAGTCTGCGGTAGTATCTTGCTTGCAACTTCTCCAACTTATTGCTCCCTTGCCGAGAGTGAACACAAATCCAGAAATTGATTTTCTATCATCAATATCAGATTGAAAATCAGAATCTGTATACCCTTGGACAGTTAAATCCTCACCACCAAACACCAAGAAATAATGTTTGGTCCTATTTATATATTTGAGGATATGTTTCACTGCTGTCCAATGCTCGTAACCTGGATTGGATTGATATCTACTCACAATGCTCACTGCATAACAAATGTCTAGCCTAGTGCAAAGCATTGCATACATGAGACTTCCTACAGTAGAAGCATAAGGACAATTTCTCATTTTCTCTCTCTCTTCTGGTGTTTTAGGACACATTTGATTAGAGAGATGAATTCCATGTCTAAAAGGTGAAAACCCTTTCTTGGAATCTTACATGCTAAACCTAGCCAATATCTTGTCAATATAATTGACTTGTGAAAGTCCCAATAACCTTTTCTTTCGGTCTCTAAACAATTTGATTCCGAGTATATAGGACGCTTCACCAAGATCTTTCATTGCAAAGTGACTAGATAACCATATTTTTATAGATGACATTGCTCCTACATCATTGCCAATGAGAAGTATGTCATCTACATAAAGAACTAAAAATGTAATAGTGCTCCCACTAACCTTTTTGTAAACACATGGTTCATCCATATTTTGTGAGAAACCAAACGATTTGATTGCCTCATCAAAATGGATGTTCCAACTGCGTGATGCTTGCTTTAGGCCGTACATAAATCTCATCAACTTGCACACTTTTGATTCTTGACCATGAGATATGAAACCTTCTGGCTAGTCCATAAAAATTTCTTCTCGAATGTGTCCATTCAAGAAAGCTGTTTTAACATCCATTTGCCATATCTCATAATCATAATATGCAGCAATTGACAATAGAATCCTTATGGACTTTAGCATGGCTCTTGGCGAAAAAGTTTCCTCATAATCAATTCCAGCCTTTTGATTATACCCTTTTGCCACTAGCCTAGCTTTATAGGTCTCCACCTTACCATTAGGTCCTATCTTCCTTTTGTAGACCCATTTACAACCAATAGGCTTAATACCTTCTAGTTTGTCTACTAAGGTCCGGACCTGGTTGGTATACATTGAGTCCATCTCTGATTCCATGGCCCTTTTCCAATTCTCAACGTCCTTATCAATCATTGCTTCTTAATAAGTAAAAGGATCATTATCATGCTCCTCTGACTCCATTAGATAAATCTCATTTAACAAAGTGAGTCTAACTGGAGGCCTGATAGTCCTTTTACTATGTCGAGTTTCTTGTATTTTGCTTGGTTCAGTAGGCACTATTACTTGCTCTTCATTATTCTCATTGAACTCAGCCATTGGGTTATCAATTTGTTAATCAAGAGAAACTTTTGCTCTACTTTCATTTAAGCTATAATCTTCCTCAAGAAAAATAGCATTCCTGCTCACAAACACTTTTTGCTCACTAGGATTGTAAAAATAGAAACCAGTAGACATCTTAGGATAGCCAACAAATAAACATCTATCACTCCTAAGTCCTAGCTTATCCATATTAGACTTTCTAACATGTGCTGGACAACCCCATATCTTTAAGTGATTTAGACTTGGTTTCTTACTAGTCCATAACTCATATGGGGTATTAGGAATTGATTTGGTAGGGACTCTATCTAATAAATAAACAGCAGTCTCCAAAGCATAACCCCAAAATGAAATTGGCAACTCTAACATGCTCATCATAGAACGAACCATATCTAATAAGGTTTTATTTCTTCTTTTAGCTACACCATTATGTTGAGGTGTGGCAGGGGGAGTCAATTGAGAAATAATCCCATTTTCCTTTAGATATTGCTTAAATTGATCCAAGAGGTATTCTCCTTCTCTATCGGAGCGTAGAACTCTTATGCATTTTCCAGCTTGTTTCTCAACCTCATTACGAAATTCTTTGAACTTTTCAAAGGATTCAGATTTATGTTTCATTAGGTACAAATAGCCATACCTAGAATAATCATCAATAAAAGTAATGAAGTAATAGAAACCACCTTTTGCCATGTGATTCATAGGACCACAAACATCGGTGTGTATTAATCCTAATACATCGGTGGCTCTAGCTCCCTTTCCTGTAAAGGGACTTTTGGTCATTTTCCCTTGTAAGCAAGGCTCACAAATTGGATAAGGCTCTACCTTCAAAAGATTCAATGGCCCATCCCTTACCAATCTATTGATTTGGTCAATATTGATATGACCAAGCCTTAAGTGCCACAAATAGGTAGGATTAACATCTCTTTTTCTTTTAAGAGATAACACATTGGCAACAATATCATTCTCAACACAATTAATAGAATTATCAATAGAACTCAAAAAATAAAGACCATCTCGTAAAATGCCAGAAGTTACAAATTTATTATTAAACTTAACAACAAGTTTAGAAGTAAAAAGAAATGAATATCCCGAACAACCAAGTTTTGAAAGCTGAAACTAAATTTCTTCGCATACGGACATATAAGCAATCTTATAAAACAAGAGTTCTACTAGAAGATAACTCTAAATAAAAGGTTCCAATGGCAGTGGTTGCAACAGTTGCACCAGTCCTCATCTTTAGGATCACCTCCCCTTCATTTAGCCTTCAGGTCTCCTTGAACCCCTGCAACACATTG
Organism: Quercus dentata; assembly: GCA_028216015.1. Lineage (NCBI taxonomy): Eukaryota > Viridiplantae > Streptophyta > Magnoliopsida > Fagales > Fagaceae > Quercus > Quercus dentata. The sequence continues at coordinate 83,599,743 of CP116445.1, read as the reverse complement.
CAAATGTGTGAGATTGTACCAGAATCTACACACCAAGAATCAAATGGACCATCCATTAAATTTGTTTCAATAACGAGCAAATTAGGAATAACTTCTGCAGGTTTGTCATTCTTGAGAGAAGCCAAATAATGGCGACAATTTCTCTTCCAATGACCAGGCTTACCACAATGGAAACAATTTCCTTTTGCTTTCTTTTTCTCAGTGTCCTTATTCACTTTGTCACCTTGAGCCTTATTGAATGATCGAGACCCTTTTCTCTTAAAGTTCTTACCCTTAGGCTTAAACTTAAGAGAAGAATAAGATTTTTCAGCCAACATTACAGTAGGCTTTTCTTTCTTGATGAGATCCTCATTTGCTTTCAACATATTGAGTGGCTCGACAAAGTCACTACCATCTTATTCATGTTATAGTTCATGATAAACTGATTAAAAGAATCAGGTAAAGATGCTAGGATCACATCAACTTGGGTCTCACTATCGGTTTACGCACCAAGCATATCCAGTTCATTGATGAAAGAAATCATCTTGAGGACATGTTCCCGAACTGGAGTTCCTTCCACCATTTTAGTGGACATGAGATTTTTCATAGCAGTTTGCCGTGCACTTCTGCTTTGTTCTCCAAACATCTCTTTGAGGTGCAACATCATATCTTGTGCTATAACTAGGCCGTGGCATCGTTTTTGCAACACATTGGTCATAGAGGCCATTATGTAGCACTTAGCCATTTCATCGACCTCATGCCACTTATTAAATGCATCTCTTTGCGCCTCGGTGGCATCGGCTAAAGCAAGTTACGGTGCCTCAAAGTATTAAGGACATGAGCTATCTTATCAGCAGTGAGAACAATGATTAGGTTCCTTTTCCAATCTACATAGTTTGGTCTAGACAATCGATTTTCATCCAAAATCTTAGCTAAGGGATTAAAATTGGTCATAATGAATCTGAAAAATAATACAAAATAATATTTTCACATACATATATCCATCATATTCAGGTTTTTGAATAACTAATGGTACCTCCCACAAGAACAAAATATCATAGATTCCCAGAACAGAATATAACAATTATATTCATAAATAGTTCGAAGTGGGCATCGAGAACCCTTACCTTGCATGCTCCAATAATTTCTTTTGAAATATACTGTGCACACCATATAAAGGCAAATAGATACTATTCTTCATAATTTCATCTCATGTTTCTAATTTTATTTAATTTATCTATGACTCCCGATTTACTTTTGGCCTCCAAATCAAACATGTTTTACACTATTTTAGTGGTCATGTTTATTTGGATAAGTGCAAACCATTATCTAAGTGTGAAATATGTACTAGTATGATTATGTTGCTATTTTAGCCACATTCCCACCAGTCATACACACACCTGTCTTCCCAAGAAGTAAACAAAAGGAACTACTAAACCAAAATCAAGTCTATCCTTTTGGCTTCAACAAAATTTTAATTTAATAGAACCTTTATTCACCGACAATGGAGGGCCATAGGAATTATTCCATAAAATTATCCTATTTAGCACTTAACATATATCAGCACTGGGATGCAACTGTAAAGTGAGTAAATGCACTAAATATCATTCTTTATGTGTCTAACACAACTCCCACCAATTGAGATTCAATACCTTAATTCGGCAACTCTAACCCACTGCTAAAACTGCCATCAAGGATTAATTATAGGAAAAAATTAGCTAAGAAATAATATTTGATGCATCAATCTTTAATATTGAATTAATTGGTCAAGAAACAAACTTGAAAGGAAGAGAAAATTAAAGAGCGAAGAAAAACAAAGACAAATAACTAAGGAAAGAAAAAGAAATGATTTGGGTTACTTGTTACTTACTACTGAGTTTGGGTCATCTTCTCTGTGTTTTAGCTTTAGATCAGCTTAGCAAAGTTGAGCAACATAAGCACTACAACTATAACTATATAAGCTTATCATATGGTCCCAGAAACAAGGAGGGCAATTGCCTAGGAAATTAGATCGATGCATCACAAGACAAGTACGACGACTCTAAGTCATTTTTCTATATTTTCTTCTTTTTAATGGGAATGTTTTCATTTTCTATAATCGCATTTGTTTATGCTCTCCACTACTTTTTTAGGAACCTTTCTGACGATGGAATTTTTCACACCATCATGAGTTATGATTGATGGATATAATAAGTAATTAGTACTATCATTTTACAATCTTTGTCTATCAATTACATTTTATTACTTAAATTGTTATGGTGGTGCACTTTTTCTTTTCTTTTTCTTGTACTTTTTTTTTAATTAAAAAGAGAGAAAAAAAAAAAAAAAAAAAAAAAAAGCCTGTGATGCACATGGCCATCCCTCGTTACAAATTCTAGTTTAATGAGATAAAGCTTTCCATCAAAATAATAAAGCTTCTCTTTAGATAATTAAAAATGTTAGTTTCTATTTATTAACTTGATTTACTTGTTAGTTATTACTTATAAAGATTAGGTCATTTTGTAAGTGTTAATGTTGTAAGTCTTCTCTTCTTACTCTCTCTTTTCCTATTCCCTATGTCTTCTATCTATATTATCTCCCCAAAAAAAAAAAAAAAAAAAAAAAAAATTGATTTACTTGTCTCAAAGCCTCGAAATTAACCTCACTAGGGTTCATCAAATTTTCTTTATCCAATCAATATAATCTTTTTTTTTTTTTTGGCAAATTTTAATGTTATAATGCATTTCGTACTGGAAAAAGTAGAAGCATAGACTAGGGTGGAAGAAGCATAGAAAATAGGTTATAATTTTTCAAATTTTGATAGTGTAGAAAAGAAGAAAGGATGAACCTTCTTTTGTTAGAAACTTAGAGCCCTTCATCATTTTTTATCTTTATTTTTTAAAAAGAAACAAACACACACCCACATACAAGGAATATGAATTAAGGTTCTAATACAAAGATACACCACAAATTTCATTCCCCCATTAATGAAACATGATAGGAAAAAAATAGAGAGAAAATTATATGTGTAAGGGTGCAGTTTGGATCCTAAGCCCAAGAAGTAGCTGGATTAGGGCCCAAAGAGCACAACACAATGAATTTTGTTAAGGACATATTTTGTGTAATTGACTAATCCTTTGACAAAACGCACTTTACTTGTATTTGGGTAGATCTAGAATGTGTTTAATACTTCAAGAAACATGTTGTTCAAGTCTAGTATTAAAGCCATGAAGATTGGATCAAGAAACAAGTGAAGAAAAGCTGTTCACTAAAGCTGGATAGATAGCTCGATACCTACGGACAGATATCTCGATAGTTGCTCAAATGAGATAGGCTATCTATCGAGGTTTAATGAGGCTCAACAGATACTATCTATTGAGGTATCTATCAAGGTTATGGGAATTCATATTTTCAAATCTAATTTTCGGCCTATGTTTATGTATTTGTGTAGGGTTTCTTTTTTCACAACCCTAGACATATATATGGCTTATTTTAGAGGCTGTCACATAAGAGAATACAAGAAGAACATATGAAAAAGGTGATCGATGCTTTATTCTCTCCGAAAGAAGTTACTGCGTCTTTGCGCCTTAGGGTTTTGTAACCATGTGCTTCTTGATCTTCATTGTTGATGAAGTGAAGAACTTTGCAGCCAACATTCTTCTTCCTCAAGTTGGTGAGTGAGTCACGTACTAGGATTCGTGCAAAGGAGTTAGTTACGTACTGGGATTCGTGCAACAAAAAGAATCGCGTTCATATATTGAAGAGTTTAGAGGTTCTAAAATAGTAGAAGGTTTCTGCTATAAGTTCATCTACGGGGATTGTAGAGTCTAGGGACAAAGGTTTTGTACTAGATCTGAATCTTCTCTTTACTATAGTGGATTGCTTTTTGGGAAGGTTTCCCCTAGGTTTTTCTTTGTGAAACTAGTTTGTTTCATTGGTTTTCCTGGTATCTTGTCTTATTTATTTTTTCCGCTACATGATTTTGACATGATATTGATGTTTGTTTGTTTCAATAAAATTTATTCATAATAAATATAATTAATAACTTGAATTTAAAAATTGTTAATTTTATCAACCGGGGTCTAAATTTCCCAACAAATTTGTAGAGAGTGGGCTTAAAAACTAGGTTTCAATGGATCGAGCAATGCACACAGTGGATTAAAGATAGTAAGAAAGTAAAGAAAGACAAACTCTATGCAAAGAAATCCTTCCTCGACAAATCCGAGGAGAGTGGTCGTTAGATATATTTCTTTTAGACTTGGATACAATTTTAGTTCTTGTTGATACAGTGTTTTCTCTACTGATTCCCCGATCCCCGATCCCTGGAGGATCTTTCACATTATATATCCTCTTTTGGTTGATCCTGGCCCTCCATTTGTTGATTATGCAGGCCACTACATGAGTGCTTGTCCCATTAAATGCCCTCTCCAGTCTTTTGTGAGTTGTGGCAACCAAGACAACACTATTCAGGGGTCTTCTCCACATAAATGTGGCTAGAGGGTTTGGTGAGACGCAATAAATGTGGTGCCAGCTACCATCCCTCTAATCACGTCAAGGCTAACCCCTTCTCTAAAGCTCTTCCTCCATAATGTGGCCCCCTTCTGGTTTTACTTTCCGAGTGTATGGGCTCCTTGGCACGATAATGGCCTCATCGGCCTTGGGTATGTCACGTGGCACAATTACCTTATTAAATTTCTGTACCCCACAATATTCCCTCAAAACTCCGGTTTTTCCCTCTTATCCGAGGAGAAAAGTGGGGTTTTGACCTTAGGTAATTAATTCCACATACGTCTTTGAATCTCATACGTGAGAACATCACTTCACATGCCCCCGTAATCGTTCTCGGCGCTTGAGTCTGTAACATCTCATTAAATGCTCCATGAGGTGCCTTGTTCCCTACGTTCTATGGTGAGATGAAGATCCTACGGTTGGTATGTTTCCTCAAAATTTGGGCGGGATAACTCCCACCTAATTCCACCTCCTATATAAGGCGCATGGGGGATTCATTTCTCCGACTTTCCGAATCTTCAAACTTTCAAAACTTTCCAAATCTTCAAACTTTCAAGAAGCTCTTGAAGTGACCCTTGTCATAATTTTCGTAAGTTCCTTTATTCTTAGGTCCTTTCTCCTCGGCCAGTCTCCTCGACCTTTTGTTTTCTGTTTCTACCTTTACAAAAATTTATTTCCCTTCTCCTTAGTCTACTTAGATGGGTAGGTTTTCTCATTTAGTAGATAACCCCACAGGTATGGAAGGGTTTAGGGCCCGATATCATATTCCTCGGGGTGTCTCCTTGCGGTACTTCCCTTTGGGTGATTGGCATACCCTCAAAAGGGAGAGGGAAGTCGTTATTCCCTTGATCGCCATTATAGAAGGGGGAATTAGGCTTCCCATGGGTAGAGTGACTAGGGATTACCTGATCGCCCATAGGTTATGCCCCTATCAATGTATGCCCAACTTGTTTAGAGTCTTAGGTAATGTAGATGCTCTCAACGAGCAAATGGGGTTGGGCCTCACTTGGCACGATGTTATGTGGATGTATGAGTGCCATCTTCTTGCAAATTCTAGCTATTACCTTAAGTCTAGGTCTTCTGACATTAGGCTTATCTTGTGTTTCCCTAAATCAAACAAGGGCATGAAAGATAACTTTCTGATCACCTTAGGTGAATGGCATGATGGTCTTCACCGCCCAACCAAAGAGGGAGCACCAGGTGGGGTACCCTAGGTTTAGGTCCTTTAACACGAGAATTAGTCTTGTATTTTGCTTCTTTCGTTCCTTTAGCAGTTTGCTTCCTTTCATCTGATGACTCATTTTTCTAACTGTGGTTTTGCTTCTCGGCTCATCTTTTCTTGCAAATAAAAGATACATGGCTCCAAACCTTAACTTTGTTAATGTTCCAAATCTCAACAGAGTCTTGAAATTTGAAGTGTTCGTAAACGAGGACAGACAATTGAGAGCTGTCCATCTTATTCTTGACTTCAAGCCCTTGTCCGACAAGTTCCAGGATGTAGGCAACGCGATCGGAGCAGGTGATCCTCAACTGGCTCGAATTGACGTCTCGGTGCTTGGATTCCTAGCCCGAGTAGGCACCGTGCAAGTTAAAGCGCCCTTTCATCGTTCTCCCTGTGTAGTAGCGGTTCCAAGAGAAGAGACAACTTCTTTGCGTCTATCACTTGAGGCAGAGATAGACCAATTTCGGCTTGAGGAAGAGGGAGAGGAGCAGGGAGAGCCTGTGATTCTAGTCTCGGATTCGGAGGATGAGCCTTACATATTTTCAGGCGTTCGTACTTCTGGACTTGTCGTTGCGCACATAGCCAGCAATTCAAAGGAAAAAGAAGAAGAAGAAATGCCGCTGGATAGAAAGAAGGGTCTCCGTGAGCTCCTCGCATGTAGGGCTAAGGGGTCAACGTCCAAAGATGCCTCGGGGTCTCGGCTCCCTTCTCGCTCTTCCTTCTCCTCCTCCTCCTTTAGTCAACCCCTTCGCGCCCGCCAACCTTAAGAATAGGAAAAAGGACAAGGAGGTGGCCGAGGAGGGGGAGGTGGTCCCCTTGGATTAGAGGGTTCCTCCAAAGCTACCTAAGATGGCCAAGGGCAAGGGGAAGGCCTCTTCAGTCGAGAGCAAGGAGGCTGAGCCCGTGGCTAAGGTACGCCCCTTAAATCCAGTGTGGAACCCTTGGCTGGAGTTGAATGGCACAATGATACCCTAGAACTCTTCCGTTAGGGAGTTCCAAAGAGGGAACACCCATTACGTTGCCGACACTTTGGAGTAGCCCCTCCTGCTATCGAAGGACATGGCTGCCTTGAAGAACGCAAGGCAAAGAGGGATCTCTTCCTATCCTTAAAGAAGGACTTCTCTTTGGTAAGTTTCTTGACATGCCTTACTGATTTCATGCTATGTTGTCCTTTTCTTATTTGACAAAGCATTCCCTCGTCGTTTTTGCGCAAGCCATCCAAGAGGTCTTTATGGGCGAGAAGTGGGTGAAAAACACCCAAAACAAGGCTAAACTTGCGGATAACCTCCGCACAGAGACCCAACAAGTCCCCCTGGCTGCTGTCGAGAGCAAGAATAAGGAGTTGGCTCTGAAGCTGGCTACTATGGACAAGGATCGGAGGAGCGCTGGGGCTGACCTGAAGACTGATAAGGCGCAAGCAAAGGAGCAGCACCAAAAGTTTTACTACACAGAGATAAAGGCGGCCACGGCCAAACAGCAGGTGGTGGACTTGAAGGTGGAGCTGGAGAAGGCTAAGAAGGCTGCCCAAGTGGCCCAAGTGGCTCAAGCGGCCTTGAATGCTGCAGGGCGGAAGTTCTACGACCTCAAAGTGCAAGAGATTGAGGCCCAGCTGAATAATAAGTTGGTGGGGTCTGCAGGGATTACTACCTCGAGGTGTGGACTAAGGCCCCGACGCAGGTGGGGCTTCTACCAACTTGGAGTGGAGGAAGGCCGAGAATGTTTATTATCCAAAAGACCTCTAAGAGGCTCTTGAGGTAGCTCCGAGCCTTAGGACAAATGCCGCCCCTACCACACCTACACCTGAGCAACTCCCTACCACCCAAGCTTCTCTTCCTCCTCCCGAGGCCACTAAAGGACCTTGCAAGGTTGGTGACCCAGGTCATGGGGTGGACGTGACCAAAGGCAAGGAGGCTGGCTAGGGTAGAGCTCGGTCAAAGGACAAGGGTAAAGGCAAGGAAGCTACTCTTAAGCCAAAGGAGTCTGAGTTGGTCAAGCCTCAAGCCATGGCCTAGGAGAAGAAGGCCACCTTGGGTAAGGCTACCGATCCTCCCACCTTCCCGATCGAGCAAAGAAGATCCTCCTTTAGCTAAGGCCTAACTTAGAATTTTTCCCTTTTTCTTTGTACTTTTTCTTCTTGTACTTTTCTTTTCTTGTGGCATTTTGCCACTATTTATGATGTATCTTTTCTTTTGTTCAATGAAAAGACATTAACTTTTACTTTATGAGCCTTTCTTTTTTTTTTTTTTTTTGCAATATTTATTTCTGATTGGCTGTACTTACTGTTTTGTCCTTTACTGAAATGTTAGATTGATGATGCTTTTAAGGGTGAACACCCATACTTTAACAAAAGTTAATAGTAATGGATTGTTGTTAATTCAAATAAATTGAGCCCACGTAGATAGTGAGAAAAATAACTAAGTGTTGGTGCCAAAATCTATATAATAAAATGCTTAGCAAAGAAAGGTGTGTCTAAGGTCTCTCATTTTAAGAGTACCTTATGAATGTACCTTCAGGATCCTTTAACCAAAACCTAGGGTGAGTCCTCGTGTTCTCGTGATGATGAATATGCTGAGGTCCTATCCTTGGTGAAATTGCAAGGTATTAATTTACTCAAGGCATGGGTTTGAGGGACAAGCATGGCTGAGGTTCTATTTAACCCTTAGAGGATTTAATTAAGGCGTTAATTTAGCCAAGGCATGGGCAAGGTTCTGTTTAATATCCACACAAGTAATCAGGAATATTAATTTACCCAAGGTATATGGTCCGAGGAGTCAGGCATGACCAAAGTTCTGTTTAATATTCGCACAAGTAACCAAGAATATTAATTTACCCAAGGTATGTGGTTCAAGGAACCAGGCATGACCAAGGTTTTATTTAATATTCATGCAAGTAATCAGGAATATTAATTTACCCAAGGTATGTGGTTCCAGGAACTAGGCATGACCAAGGTTTTGTTTAATATTCAAGTAAGTAATTAGGAATATTAATTTACCCGTAGTATGCAGTTTGAGGAACCAAGCATGACCAAGGTTCTGTCTAATATTCACGCAAGAAATCCACACAACATATAATGTCACAAATAAAAACATTGCAAAGTTGTCTTTCATTAATAATAGTACCTTTGTAGGTTATATACATTCTAGGGTTGTGGTACAACATTTTCGTCTAGATCTTTTAGGAAGCACGCATTTATACCAGGTACCAAGGTGATACAGTATGGCCCTTCCCAATTGGGCCCTAACTTTCCCTATCTTTGGGCTTTTTTGCAGTTCCTAGAACCTTTCTTAATACCAAGTCCCTAGGGGCCAATGGTCTTAACTTCACACTTGAATCATACCCTTGTTTGAGCTTCACGATAGTACGCTAATTGAACTATGACATTTTCTCTCTATTCTTCAACTAGGGCTAGGCTCTTTTCTAGTAGGTTGTTATTGCTGTCTAGAGCAAATAAGCTTGTCCTCGGCATTGGGAATCTAGTCTCTAAAGGAATCACAACCTCGGTCCCATAAGTCATTGAGAATGGGGTTTCCCCTGTGGACTTACAAGGGGTAGTCCGATATGACCAAAGAATATGTGGCAGCTCTTCTACCCATTTACCCATTGAATCGTCCAACCTCTTCTTGAGTCCATTTACTATGATTTTATATTAATGACCTTGGCCTGTCCGTTCCCTTGTGGATAGGCTAGAGTCAAGTACCTATTCTTAATGCCCAATTCACAATAGTACCTTTTGAAGGCTTTGCTATCAAACTGAAGATCAATGTCCAAGATAAGGGTATGAGGGATCCCAAATCGAGTGACAATATTTTTTCACACAAATCTCCGAGCATCCATGTCCTCGATATTTGCTAGTGGCTCAGCTTCAACCCACTTAGTGAAGTAATCCATGCCGACCAACAACCATTTCTTATTCCCTGTTGCCTTAGGGAAAGGCCCTACAATATCCAAGCCCTATTGGGCAAAAGGACAAGGGCTAGATAGAGAATTGAGGTCACCCCCTGGTTGATGAATATTTGGAACAAATCTCTGACATTGGTCACACTTCTTCACGTATTCTTGTGCCTCTTTTTCCATATTTGTCCCCCAATACCCTTGAGTAAAGGCCTTGTGAGACAATGATCTGGCCCCTATATGACTTCCACAAATCCCTTCGTGTAACTCTTCTAAGAGTGGTTCCACCGCCTCAAGATGAACGCGAAACGAGGAGCCTTTCTCCACAATTTATCGCCTTCCCCCTTCTCCTCGGGCAAGATGTCATCCTTAAGAAAGAGCACAATAGGATCCATCCAACTAGGCCCCACCCTGATTTGGTGAATAAGGACCCTCCCCTCTCTCATCTCAATAGGTTTACATAGATCGTCAACCAGGATAACCCGAGGTAAACTTTGTGCTGAGGAGATTGCAAGAGTGGTAAGAGATTAGCATGCGTGTTTCTGCTCCTTGGGATTTGTTGTAAGGAGAAAGATTCAAACCCTAATTGCAAGTGCCTAACTTGATTCAAATATCCTGCATTCTCACATCCCTGGCCCCCAATTTTCCATTTACTTGGCCTACAACCAACCTCAAATCTGAAAATATCTTCATTGTTCTTCCTTCCATTTTTTGAACCATAGCCATTCCCACCAACAAAGCCTCGTACTCAACCTTATTGTTCTTGGCCAAAAAGCCCAGCCTTAAGGATTTCTCAATGATGATCCTTTCAGGAGATATTACAACTAGCCACACTCCTGATCCTTTTTGATTTGCTGCGCCATCAACATACACCTTCTAAGATAGAGGTTCCCATTCTTGCAAGAAGATCATCCCAACTGATTTTCCATCCATGTTCGGCCTTTCACCATTTTCTTCTAACGAAGGCTCAGCAAACTTAGCCACCAAATCTGCAAGGACCTAGCCCTTTATAGAAGTGTGAGGCATATACTTAATATTGAAAGCTCTTAGGATCGTTCCCCATTTTGCAATCCTCCCTATGTAATCAGCTTTCCGAAGTAGTATTTAAAGAGGGAGTTAGGTTGGAACCACAATAGTATGAGCCTGGAAGTAATGTGGGAGCTACCGTATAGCATGTACTACTGCCAAGATGGCCTTCTCCAATAGTAGATAGCAAACCTCTACCTCATTTAATGATTTGCTCACATAATAAACTAGTCTCTGCACCCCATTATCAACTCGTATTAGTACCGGACTCATCGCATGTGAAGCTATAGCAATGTAAGCAAATAGAACCTCCTCTTCCTCGGGCTTGGACATAATAAGTGGCCAAGAAAGATATTCCTTCAATCACTAGAAGGCCGAGGAACATTCCTCTATCCATTCAAATCCCTTCTACTTATGCAATAAATGGAAGAAGGGCGTACACCTGTCTATTTCTTGAGAAATGAATCGATTCAAAGTGGCAGCCATCCTTGTCAACTTCTAGACCTCTTTGGGATTCCGAGGAGGCTACAGGTCGTTAATTGCTCTAATCTAATTAGGGTCAACTTCAATTCCGCGGTGGGTAATCATATAACCTAGAAACTTGCCAGAGCCTACGCCAAAAGAATACTTAGCGGCATTAAGGCGCAATTTATGTTTCCTTAATATCTCGAAAATATTCCCGAGGTCATCTATATGCTCGGACTCTACTTTATTCTTTACTACCATATCATCTATATATTTTTGCCCAACTAAGACTCAAACATCTTGGTCATCATCCTCATATAAGTAAACCCCGCATTTTTCAATCTAAAGGGCATCACTTTGTAATGGTAGTTTCCCGTGGGTGTAAGGAAAGTAGTTTTCTCTTGATCATCCTGAGCTAATGGTATCTAATGATATCCTTGGAAAGCATCCAAGAAGCTCATCCGAGGATGGCTTACGATTGCATCCACTAGCTGATCTATTCGAGGCATGGGGGAGGGATCCTTTGGGCAAGCTTTATTTAAATCAGTAAAGTCTACACATACCCGCCACTTCTCATTTTTCTTTTTCACCACCATTGTGCTGGCCAACCACTCGGGGTAATACACCTCCTTTATGGCCCTAGCTGCTTAAGCTTTAGCACCTCCTCCTTAATAACGTCAGTATGTTCCTTAGATGAGTACCGAGCTGATTGCTTTTTGGGGATGACAGATGGATTGACGTTTAAATGATGACTAATGAAATTTGGATCCACCCTAGGGGCCTCGTAAGCACTCCACGCAAATACGTTAATATATTTTCTAAGAAAATCTATCAGCTCTTCTCTCTCCCAAAGAGGCAAATGAACTCTGACGTGAAATAATTTCTTCTCGTTATCACCAATAACAACTTTTTCTAGTTTCTCACACTTTGCCCCTTCCGCCACTACATCCGTGGGTAACACTGGCACCTTTGATTGCTATAAATCCCGCCCAGCAGAGGCCTAGGACTCACCTCTAGTCTGAAGTCTAATCATGGCTACCATGCACTACCCGCCCATAGATTAGCTTTCCACTAGCGTCTTTACTCGATCCCCAAACATATACTTTACCTTCAGGTGCAAGGTGGAAGATACGGATCCCATGATGTGAAGCTAAGGTCTTGCCACAATAGTAGTATAGGGGGAGTAGGCATCTACCACAATGAAGTTCACATCTACGACCTCTATCCCTATCTGAACGGGTAGTCAGATTTGGCCTTTCGGAAAGACAATCTTCCTGTCAAACCCTATTAGAGGGGAATCATAGCAGGTCAGGTCCTTGGACATCGGCCAGCCCCTTAAATAGGTTAGGGTACATGATCTCTATGCCGCTACCTTGATCTACCAACACTCTCTTCACATTATACCCACCTATCTTGAGGGTGACCACTAGGGCATTATCATGTGGCTGTAAGGTTCCAACCTTATTATCATTCGAAAAGCTCAAAGCTGGCCGAACTTCCATTCTACTCCTCTTCAGATTAGGGGATGAGCCCTTTGCAGATGGTCAAGCCATAGACATTACCCTGGATGGCCGAGAACCAGTCCTTCCCGGAGCAGAAAGAATGGCACTAATTTATACCTAGAAGTGGTCTTATAGAAGCATCTCTCCGAGCCTCCAACCCTACCCGACCACCCCATCCATTGGGTTGATACACGAATTACTTCAACTTTCCCACCTTAACTAATTGTTCCGGATGGCTCTATAAAGTCCTACAATCCTCGGTAGTGTGCCCTTGTTCCTGGTGGTCCTAGCAATGAAGACTCTAGTTACGCTTCGTGAGGTCTCCTCCCATCTTAGTTGGCCATTTAAAGTATGGCTGGTTTTTAATTGTTTTTTAAAACCTGATGCACGGGTTCTTGGAATACAATACTAACCATCTAGGTGGTAGCCAAGCCAAGGTGCCCTACAAAATCTCTCCGAGGTTAATCGCTATTGTGCCTATTCGACCTGAAATCCTTCCGCTCCCGGAGGATCACCTTAGCCTTTCCCTTTCCTTGCTATTGATCCACCTTGACCCGTTTGTACTCGTCAATATGATCCATGAGCTGATGCACGCTCCCAACAGGCTTCCTTGTCAAACGTTCCAAAAGGCTTCCTTGTCAGAGATTTTCTCAAATTATGCTCGGCGGGTAGGCTGACCTTAAAAGTCCTAATGGCCATGTCATCGAAATTACCATAAATCTCATTGAACATCTCCCAGTACCTATCAAAATATGTTTTCAAGATCTCCCTCTCCCGTATGGTCATAAACAATAAGGAGTCCAAAGGTCGAGAAACCCTGCTGCAAGTAACAAAACGAGCTCCAAACGCCCGAGTAAGCTCCTTAAAGGAGTTGATAGAGCCTTTCCTCAAGCCATCAAACCACCTCATCACCACAGGCCCCAAACTGGATGGAACACCTTGCACATCAATGCCTCATTCTTTGAGTGTACAACCATTCTCTGGTTGAAGTGGCTCACATGTACATGGTGAACGTTGGCTGAGTAAACTAGTGAGGAAGCTTTCCACTTTCAATTCTACGTGTAAAAAGTGACTTGGAAATTTGTGAAAGTTCAAAAACGTGTATAAACACCTTTGAACGTTTAGACTCCCAAATTACACTTTAACCAATTCAAGCAATATGTCAAACAACTAGTGTGCGGAAACTTAACATATGCTATAATATGGAATTGGTAAAAACTATCTAAGCCAAAACAAAATATAATCCACAGTAGATAATAAAAAGGCAAAGATAGAGAGGAAGGAAGATGCAAACACAAAGACAACACGCGATGTATTATCGAAGAGGAAACCGAAGCCCTCGGCGAAAAACCTCTTCGCCGCCCTCCAAGCGGTCAAAAATCCACTAGAAAATGTAGTTGGGATATATGAACAGCAATAGACCCTCCAAGCCTAATCTACCCGATGTACCTAAGCCCTCCAAGCTTCTTGCTCCAACGAGGTTGCGCGAACCTTTTTCTTTTCTAGCTTATCGGATTCTCGCTACTAGACCATAGCATCCGCCATCCTTGGCATCTTCCAATACTTCCCAAAACTCCAAAAACACTCAACACTCTAAATGGGTGTGGGTAGTGTTTGGATAGAAATCTCCTCTCAATAGGTATGACAATGAGAGAGGGAATGAGAAGAGACTACAAAGATTTCTCTCTAAGAATGAGTAGCTATCTCTAATTGGGTGGGTGTTTTGAAGAAACCTCTCTTAGGGTTTTTCTTTTCGAATAGCCACGCATATTTTTTGTGGGGGTATTTATACTTGGTGTGAGAATGGAATGCGAAGAGTCAGTTTTTCCAAAAACAGGGCTGACTGGCGACTTGACCTCGCGACTTGACTGAGTCGCGAGTTCAAGTCGCGAGCTAACTTAATGGCCAGTTTGGATTTTTGTCGTGTAGTGCTCCGGGTGGCATGACTGTTCAACTCCCCTGCATGCTCTGCACGTGAGCAACTTTTGGCGGCTTGCAAGCCGCGAGCCACCCGCAAGTCCTAGCCGCGAGTCTCCGCTTTCACCGCACTGTCTTGAGCATTTCTTCACACTCTGTCACACACTACCCTTACATGATTCCCACCTAAATACAAGGTTTCTAAGTGCTATATTACAAGCAAATTTGTCATGGAATAAAGCCAACACATGGTTGATTAAATTCAACCTTACAATTTGGTTCAACGCTCTACTCAGAGCATCGTTTCCTAGGCCTTTGCGAGACGGGCTTTTATTCTTGCACTCGTAATGGTGATCCTTATCACACGAAAAAGACTCATTGGGGAGAGTCCTTGACCTGGGCCTCAGAATCGCTATTTCTATCATCATCGGAAGAAAGGTCGAACCGAGGGAGTCCTTCTCCGTCATTTGGCGGTGTAGCCTCCTACGAAGACGGTCAATCTCCAACTGCATGCTTTTAGTATTCTCCTCATGAGAGATGTAACTCCTGCCTTGAGACTGGCTCCTACTAGTATGCGTGGTGTGCACACTAACCTTGTGGTCCCTCCTTCGTTCAAGATTGAGAAACTGGTTTTGACATTGAGAACCAACAGACTCCTCTCGGTTGGATCCCGAACCTACCATAGCTAGACGTTGATCTCACTAAAGCTCCAGTGTTCCCATAGACGACACCAATTGTAAGGGAGCGGTTTGGGTCCTAAGCCTAAGAAGTAGCTGGATTAGGGCCCAAAGAGCCCAATACAATGAATTTGTAGAGAGTAGGCTTAAAAACTAGGCTTCAATGGATTGAGCAACGCGTAAAGTGGATTAAAGATAGTAAAAAAGAAAAGAAAGACAAACTCTATGCAAAGAAATCCTTTCGAGGAGAGTGGTCCTTGAATATATTTCTTTTAGACTTGGATACAATTTTAGTTTTTGTTGCTATTGTGTTTTCTCTATAAATTCCCCGATCCCTCATCCCTAGAGGATCTCTTACATTATATATATCCTCTTTTGGGTGATTCTATCCCTCCATTTATTAATTATGCTGGCCACTACTTAATTGTTTGTCCCATCAAATGCCCTCTCTAGTCTTCTGTGAGTTGCGGCAACCAATATAGTACTGTTCAGGGGTCTTCTCCACATAAATGCGGCCAGAGGGTTTGGTGAGGCACAATAAATGTGGTGGCAACTACCATCCCTCCAATTATGTCAAGGCTAACTCCTCTGGTTTTACCGTCCGAGTGTATGCACTCCTTGGCACGGTAATGGCCTCCTTGGCCTTGGGTATTGAAAGTTCAAAAACGTGTACAAAACACATTTGAACGTTTAGACCCCCAAATTACAACTTAACCAATTCAAGCAATATGTCAAACAAGTAATGCGGAAACTTAACATATGCTATAATGTGAAATTGGTTATAAACTATCTAAGCCATAACAAAATAAAAACCACAGAGATAATAAAAAGGTAAAGATAGAGAGGAAGGAAGATGCAAACACAAAGACAACACGCGATGTGTTATCGAAGAGGAAACCAAGTCCTCGGCGAAAAACCTCTCCGCCGCCCTCCAAGCGGTAATCAATCCACTAGAAAATACAGTTGGGATACAAGGACAAAGCAATAGACCCTCCAAGCCTAATCTACCCAAAGTGCACCTAAGCCCTCCAAGCTTCTTGCTCCAACGAGGTTGCGCCGAACCTTTTTCTTTTCTAGCTTCCCGGATTCCGCTACTAGACCATAGCATCAACCAATGAAGATTGGTTCCTTCCTAATCGCTTTAGAAACCCAAACAACTGTCTCACGGTGATGATGATGATGAGAACCAGGTTTGGTATAATACCTCTCAAGGATTTGACAATGGAGAGGAAGAAAGTAGAGGAATTTGAAGAGACTTTAAGGTATAGATTGTGGGTGAAACAATCTTGTTTTTCTTTAGGGTTTCTCTCTCAAAATTCTTTCTGGAAGCTCTCTTTCAATCGTGGGAAAAAGGGGTATTTATACTGGAGTGGGAGAGGAATGTGAAACGTCAGGTTTTACAAAACAAGGGTGGCTCGCGGCTTGACCTCGCGGCTTGACTAAGTTGCGAGATCCAGTCGCGAGTTAACCGTATGTCGAGTTGTCCTGTTTTGTCCTGTAGTGCTCCAGCTAGCATGACTGTTCATCTTCCAACATGCTTGGCACGTGTGCTACTTTTTTGGCGGCTTGCAGCCGCGAGACACCCGCGAGTCCCAGCCGCGACACTCTGTTTTCTTGCACACTCTTGAGCAATCTTCACTCTATCTCACTCACTACCCTTACAACAAACCCACCTAAATACGGGGTTACTAAATGCTGAATTACAAGCAAATTTGGCATGGAATAAAGCCAATTAGATGGTTGAATAAATTCAACCTTACAATCTCCCCCTTTGGCTATTCCATGACAAAACCCTAAAACAGACTCTAGACTTAACATGTGAGTTGGGAACAGTTGAACAAAACTTACTCACACCTAACTTTAGAAGCTGTGAAGCACTTGAATCATATGAACATAATACTCCCGAGACACAACAATACACCATGATCATTGTAAGCAGAAAATTATAAATGCATATGAAACAGGCAGTATGTGATCAAGCAAAGATGGAGTAAGATACAAACCATGGCTTGATCAACCAAGTGAACACCACAAGGTAGTGATCACGGTGCTCATTCACACTTGGAATGAACACAAGGACATACAAGTTAGCAAGCACAAGGCAAGACACTTGTATGCTCAACACTCAACCAATGCATAACACATAAGGCATATGCATCTAGGAACAATCCTACAAGGGCACAAGAGTGACAAGTACATAAACCAAAATGCAGAACATTTAGATTAAAGTACTGATTTCAACATAGCATAAAGGCTGCATAAAGCAAGGTACATACCATAAAGCCTACAAACCATGCATAAAACATTTACCCTAAAAGCTTACAAAAGCAAATGGGTACAAACTCAGAACATCCTGAATAACATCATCAAAATATATTAAAGTTAAAACCAAGAGTATAAGTAATGAGTTAGGAACAACTATACACCAAAACACAGTGTATCAAACCCATAAACATAAAAAAAAAAACATAAACATATATAAACAAAGTCTCTGAATTAGACAACTCTCCCTCAATTCATTACTCCCCCTTAAGAGTCTTTTTTGCTTCTAAATCATCAATGACATGACATTATCACCAGAAAGAAAACTTCTCCCCTTTTTTGACAGGAATGGCCAAAGGGTCACTGTTCAGGCTGATTGGAGAAGTTGTCAAGTTTTGCAGACAAGACATCTATCCGGTCCTGCATGGCTATCATTCTGTCAGAGTGCTCGGTCTGGATATCTCTGATCCCATCAAGTCGTTCCAGAATGATTTGGAAAGCATCCGGAGGTATATACGAAGAAGTTGATGCTCTAGACCTTTTGCTACTCCTCCTGGGTGTTGAGGTTGATGCATGCCCCCCCTGCTCTCGCTTCGGTCTCCATTGGGACACCCTCTCCTTCATCACTTTCATCTTCTTCTCCTGGAAGCCTAACACTTATCCTTTTGCGAGTTAGCTTGTTAATTGCAGAGGGTGTGGACATGTGGCTGATGTCTTGAGGGATTGGAACACCCTTCCTTCTAAATATCCTCATTATCAAACCGGGAAAGATCGGTTTTGGCCTAGAGGTTGTTCTTGTCTCGTCCACAATGATGTCAAATATGTGGGAACTTATATCTATGAACTTCTTTTCTTTGAGATCCATCAGAAAAACTGCTCTAGCACAATTGATTATAGTCAATTTCTTAATGGGATAGAGGTTAAACATCATGATTATTGTTAGACACCTCATGTCCACTTTGGAAAGGCAAAGTGGTATTCAAACATTTCCCTCTCTCTCTCCCCCCTATCCTTTGTTGAACTGTTTCAATAGAAACACTCCTATCCTTGTAATTGATAAATTCCTCATCATCGAATCCTTCAATCCCTAGTACATCATCTATGACATGTGCATCCAAAATGAATTCTTTACCTCTAACCCAAAGAATTTAACTCATTCTCCTTTATAACAAAGCATTGGAGTAAAATTCCCTAATCGGGGTTCACATACCAAAGGGAAATCACTTAGAAGCTTTTCCCATCCTCTTCCTTCAAAACAGTGGGGATAAAGGTTTGTCTTAAGTCCTCTAAATCTACAAATCTTTCTTGAATAATTCCTGCATGCAAGAAGTTATCCTTGTATCTCTCAAAGTGATGAACTGACCTAAACAGTTTAGAATCCATTTTTAATCTTTTGTCACCTTCTTTGCAGTAGATTTCTTCTTCTGAGGTGAGGGAGCCATCTGTGAACAATCAGAAAGGGCCACAACAGCATAGAACAGTATATGTGTAGAACCAGTCAGTACCATGAATTAACAAAGAGATATCATCCATACAAATTAACTCTGAACACTTAAACAACAAGCTACTTAGATCAATCACATGGATAACCCAAGCCTAAGATAGGAAACACATGAACAACATGGAGAAACTATCCTAAAGGCAGATATATGTCATTGAGACATATAGTGGAAAAATGGATATGACACACAATCAGTATTTAGAGACTAATAGAAGCTCACAACAGATTAACACAATAGAACATGCATATTAGCACAGAAAAACTCACAGCCTCAAAAGGAACAAATTGCAACAACTCAACAGCTCAAAGTTCAGAAAAATAAAATAAACACTTAGCTAAGCACAGGATGAAGACCAATAAGTAAACTACTAAGATCAAATCAAATACTAGCAACAGCATTTGCAAGCTAAGCATGAGCAAGGAGCAAAAATCCGAAACCCAAACCCATTTCTAAATCACAAGCATATGCGAAAAATCAGAGGGAAAAGCACAAAATCAAGTAGAAAAGAGTGCAAAACTGAAAACCCATACCTGTGACTTGAAGATTTTGAGCTTTAAAAATGCAACAATGGAGATTGGAAATGGGAGCATGGAGTGTTTGGGAGTGAGATAGTTTAGAGAGAAGATGAACAGTTACAAAAGTTCGAGGGAAATCTGAAAAAGGTTTAAAAACTGCTCCTGTTTCTACCAAACACGCGATTTTCGCGACTTGATTAAGTCGCCACAAAGTCGCCAGCTCAAGTCGCCAGACCACACAAGAACAAAAATTTGAAAAATTTTCTAAGTGTTTTTCGCGATTGGAAGGTCTACCCGCGAGTGAGTCGCGAGCTGAGCCGCGAAAATCTCCGAGTGAACCTCGCGATGGACCTTCCACTCGCGAACAAGTCACCAAAAATGACCAGCGAAGATGCGATCGAGGCTCGCAACTTGACATACCCGCGATCGAGTTGCCAAAACAGGGCAAAACAGGATTTTTGAAATTTTCAGATTTTTCAAACAAAATACTTTCCAAAAACACCTAAAACACTTAAAAATCTTTTTGTGTTTGAATTAACAAAGATTGAGCATGTGAAAACACATTTCATCAAGTACAATTACACAAATGAATAAGGCATTTATTGAACATAAACTTGTGTGTTGTGTGTGGATATCAACAATGAGATAGTCCTTCGTCTAATGTGAAGCTTCAATGATCAATTCAATCAAGGCATACACAATTAGCACTAGATCATGTGACCCATCTCAATTATAGAAATATGTATATATGACCTCCCACACAACTTGATAACATAACTTGGAGCTAATCATTTGACTCCACTTTTAATCATAACATTTGATCTTTTGATCTTTTGAGGGAATCACCTCTCATTGTGAGAGTGATATTTGACATTTCACTTTAATGAACAAGCCTTTGGCTTTTGGAATAAACATTCACTTTCACATAAGGTCGCTTACCCTTTTTCCTAGTCGAATATTAGAATGTGCGACAGGCTTTTGCAGCTCAATATCTCTTTTCATTTGGAGATTTACATTTGGTGAGCTCTTTTTAGCAAAACAAAAATTAAAGAGTGGGAAGATATATAGACACAAGTCTATGCATGTCTCAAGATCAACATAACCATTCACTAATCATTCATGACAAGTTTGAAGATCTATTTACAACAATCACATAGATTTCAAGATTTTTCCCATAGTGATATAAGTGCATGAAAACAAGCAATGCTCGAAAATGCACAAAGCCATTAGCACAAAGGTACAGGACAAAACAAGATTTGAGACAAAACTCAACAAAGTCAATCAAGCTTTTTGATTTTCTAATTTTTATGTGATTTTTGGATTTTTGACACAAGAACCAAAAGATTGATAAAACAAAATTAAAAATATTCACAAGTAAACAAGCAAAACACCCAACATCAAAAACAACAAACAAAACAAACAGACATTGTCACAAAGCATAGGAAGTATTAATGCATGGACATGTTGTAATGCTTATACATGAGTACCCTTTTTCACCCACACGTCACTTGCGTTTGGGGTGATTTCCTTATAGGATTGGGTACGGGAGTTAGGGCTTTCAAACCTTCATGAGAAGCTTTCCAAGCAGTTGGTGAATGCACCAATCATCTTCATCACGTTCATCATTCCGGGATCTCCATTTTTAGATTGATCACCCGCCCAAGTTCTCCTATCATTTCTCGGGTCCTCCGACCTTTGAGGAGTTGCACTGTTCTTTGCTCTCAGCTTTTGGCAATTTGGTCGAGTATGCCCTTGAAGTCCGCAATAATGGCACACATACGTTCCTCTAGGACCTCTTTGTGGTCGTGAACGTGACTTGGCACGAGATTCAGACCTGCCCACAGATCGATTACGGGGATTCAGCATCCGTTGGTTCACCACATTCTTCTTCTCCTCCACCTCGAGCTTCTCACCAGTAAGTTCAGCTACAACTGGATCTTTGGCCTTTACAAACTTCACTTCTTTAGTGACATTTCCAGATGAACTACTTCCTCCGGTATATCCCAATCCGGATTTGTCTGAAAAGCTCTTTTGAGATGATATAACATCATCTAGCTTCTTGGTGGTGACCCTCTCTATTTTAGCATTCGCTTGCACAACCTCATTCTCAAGAAATCTCACTTTTGTGTAAGCTTCGGACAGCTCACCATTCAGTGTTTCAATCTCACATTTGGCCTCCCTATATCGGATTAGGAGACTTTTGTAGTCCTCCTCGGCCTTCTTCATTTTTCTCACAGCAGCCTTGGCCACCCTTGTGTACTCACCCGACTTCTCCAAGAGTGAGTTATAATTCTCTTGAAGATTTGTTGTGCTTTCATCTTCTTCAAAGATTCGATTCTTCAACAATTCCTAGTGATTCATCATCACTATGTTCTCCAAGGTCTCATACAAGCAGATTTAACTCATCCGAAGACTCAACATGAGCAATAGTCATAAAAGCTGAATAGTTCCCCTCTCCATCACAGCTCTCTTGAGATTCTGAGTCGACGAACCCGAGTCACTCAAGGTCGTGGCATACACTTTACCTTTCGATTTCAAATAATTCGGACATTCCTTCTTAAAATGTCCATGCCCGTTACATTCAAAACAAGTAACACCTTGTGTGGGTTGGGATTCTTTTCCATCTTTCTTTTGAAATCCCTCTTCTCCCTTCCGAACTTTGGAATTTTCTTTTATCATCAAATTTGCCATTATTTTTGAATTTCAAGAACTTTCTGAAATTTTTGACAAGGTAAGCTACATCTTTGTCAACCACATCTTCTCCCGATGAGTCTTGATCTTCCACCTTCTCATTAATGGTCTTTAGAGCAAGAGATTTACTCTTCCGTTGATTTGGCAGCGACATCTCATAAGTCCGCAGAGAGCCAACCAGCTCCTGTACTTTGATGTCATCAAGGTCCTTGCTCTCTTCAATTGCCGTCACTTTAGCACGAAAACTTTCCGGCAATGATCGAAGGATCTTCCTTACAATCTTTGAGTCCTCCGTTTTCTCCTCCAAGTTGAACTTACTGACCACCACCTCATTTAGCTTCCCATAGAAAGAGTCAAAAGACTCATCCTCACTCATTTTGAGCTCCTCAAACCGAGTGGTCAACATTTGCAACTTAGTGTCTTTCACTTTCTTCGTGCCTTCATAGGTGGTTTCCAAAATCTCCCATGCTTCTTTGGCAATGCTAATATGAGAAATCCTGTGAAATTCATCCGGAGACACACCACAGAAAATAGCATTGAGTGCTTTATTGTTAGCATTAGATGCAGCAAGTGCCGCCTTATCCCATGTGGATTTGGCTGCCTCAGGTTTGGTCCAACCAATCTCACAAACATCCCAAACGGATTCATAAATAGAGCACAGAAAAGCTCTCATGCGAACCTTCCAAAAAGCATAATTACTACCATCAAAATATGGAGGTGCATTTAGGGATTGAGACCTATCCATCTCAAAAGGGAGTCAAGGATCACATAATGGTAATGAAAGCAATAGCAGTGTACCCGCTCTGATACCAATTGAAAGTTCAAAAACGTGTACAAAACACCTTTGAACGTTTAGACCCCCAAATTACAACTTAACCAATTCAAGCAATATGTCAAACAAGTAATGTGCGGAAACTTAACATATGCTATAATGTGAAATTGGTTATAAACTATCTAAGCCATAACAAAATAAAAACCATAGCAGATAATAAAAAGGTAAAGATAGAGAGGAAGGAAGATGCAAACACAAAGACAACACGCGATGTGTTATCGAAGAGGAAATCAAGTCCTCGGGAAAAACCTCTCTCCGCCGCCCTCCAAGCGGTAATCAATCCACTAGAAAATACAGTTGGGATACAAGGACAGCAATAGACCCTCCAAGCCTAATCTACCCAAAGTGCACCTAAGCCCTCCAAGCTTCTTGCTCCAACGAGATTGCGCCGAACCTTTTTCTTTTCTAGCTTCCCGGATTCCGCTACTAGACCATAGCATCAACCAATGAAGATTGGTTCCTTCCTAATCGCTTCTCGTAAACCCAAACAACTGTCTCACAGTGATGATGATGATGAGAACCAGGTTTGGTATAATACCTCTCAAGGATTTGATAATGGAGAGGAAGAGAGTAGAGGAATTTGAAAAGACTCTAAGGTATAGATTGTGGGTGAAACAATCTTGTTTTTCTTTAGGGTTTCTCTCTCAAAATTCTCTCTGGAAGCTCTCTTTCAATCGTGGGTAAAAGGGGTATTTATCTTTGGAGTGGGAGAGGAATGTGAAACGTCGGGTTTTACAAAACGGGGGTGGCTCGTGGCTTGACCTCGCGGCTTGACTAAGTCGCGAGATCGATCGCGAGTTAACCGTATGTCCATTGTCCTGTTTTGTCCTGTAGTGCTCCGCCTAGCATGACTGTTCATCTTCCAAGATGCTTGGCACGTGTGTCTTCTTTGGCGATTTTGTACCATGAGACACCCCGAGTCCCAGCCGTGACACTGTTTTCTTGCACACTCTTGAGCAATCTTCACTCTATCTCACTCACTACCCTTACAACAAACCCACCTAAATACAGGGTTACTAAATGCTGAATTACAAGCAAATTTGGCACGGAATAAAGCCAATTAGATGGTTAAATAAATTCAACCTTACAGGTATGACACGTGGCACTATTACCTTATTAAATTTCTGTACTCCACAATATGTATAAGTAAACTTGACATTTTTACTCCTACAATTTATCCAAAAAAAAAATTAGATAATAATATATTAAGAATTTGGCACTAATATTTGTTGTTTCTCTCACCTCTCTCTCTCTCTCTCTCTATTACCAAAAACTTCAAATGAAAAAAAATAAATTTGTCTCTTTTTCACATCTTTCCTGGACCCTTCCTCCGCCCTGGCCATTACACGAGTTATCTATCAATGTTGTTAGAAATATTTAAACTTTCATTGACTAGCAAGGTGAAATAGTGACTTCTTTTTGGGTAAGGGTCTAGAAAGTCTAATTGCTCATCTTTTTTTTCTTTCTTTTTTATTTAGGGATTACCCTTGTCTTGGGTAGAAAAGCTCTTTAAAAAGTACTTCATTGGCAATATTTTAAAAATATTTTTACAAAAAAGTTCTAGAAAGTAAATTATTATTGGTTCTAATTTAAATTTACAAGTCACCACTAAAATTATTTTTTTGCTTATCAATAATAACTAGTAACAACTTATTACTTCAAATTCATGGTAAAAATGTTATTTACGTATTATTTTTCGACACCGATATCCATAGTCATATGATAAGACAAAATTAGATCAAAGAAAAACCCGAAATTGGCGGAAGTTGTGTAGAAAGCGGGGACTCGTAAGTCATAAGAACTTGACGAAGACTTGTGGAAGCACACTAGTTACAAAATTATGAATAGAATGTATGGTACTCATTAAATAGTATTTTATTTGGAGCAAAAATTATTGAAGCTTGGAAAAAGCTACCCAATTAAATTATATAACAATATATACCTCTGCATTTTGTCGAAAGTATATATATGTGTCGGTTCCAATTCAAACTTAAAATTCTTTGCTTTCACATCATTTCCCCTTTCTCACGGCAATTCAAGAAAAATTCATAATTCAGAGAGGATTAAAAAAAAAAAAACACGAGATCCTCTATTAACCTTCACTTTCATCTCATTACTTTTTCACAGTTTCAAATTCGAAGTTCTCTACATACTCAAAAATTTTGTTTACAGAGCTACGGTATAGCTCTTTTAAAAAAAAAAAAAAAAAAAAAAAAAAAATAGCATCCCAGTAACTCAATTTTATAGGTTCACACTCCAAAATTTCAAGAAAATTAGGTATAACTAAAGATGCTCTTCGGCAAACAGCATCGCATATGGGGTTGGACCTGCTTCATTTCAACTGGGACATAATAGGCATTTTATAAGGGGTTGGACCTGAGGCCATCAGTTTCTTTCTTTCTGCTTCAATTTCAATCTTAATAATTGTAATTTATATAGTTAATCAATGCATTTGTACAAACGCGGTTGCAATTTATACCACATTAACGATATAATAATACGATTAATATTGATAAATGATCTGCGGATATGATAACTTGAAGATACAATGAACCAAGCAAGCCCTGTTATAAACATGCTAAACTATTGCACAATGAATGGGAACATCTGGAAAATCCCATTACTATGAAGTCCTTACACAAAGACAATAAGCAGTAAAGCACTTACGGGAAGCAATGACGAAGATGCCAAATGAGAAACAGCTCTTAAATCCCAAAAAAGCCGCTGTAATAAGAATGAAAAAGCTCACCTTGAAGGAAAGCAGGAAGCTCACTTTGGTGCCAAATATCTTAATCTGATGTGACTTTTTACATTGCTTTCTGAGAAGATTCGAGTGCTGAATTGCACTGGATATCTTTTGTGTATACATTTGTGAGAGCAAACAGCAACAGAACAAATACAACTTGGGCACTCACTATTCCATAGTGACTGATGCTATTACCAATTTCCATCCAACTTCCCGTGTTCCGGACCTGATGATCAATAACATATGACAATAGTCAATAGAATGCCTATTTTAATGTACAAAGTCTTAGACTGAAACCCCAACAACCATTTCTCAATATAAGGTGATGATGGTGATAATGGAAACTTAAATTTTATATTTCAACTAGTAACCTGCCACTTTCCTTTCAAATATATACATATCAACTTGTAAAAACAAACAAATATTGATCAACAAAGTCATAATAGCTTATTAAGCTAGAAAACTGGAAATATTAGTGAGACAAATTAATGGAATTAGGTAGCTTTAGATTTGTTAGGTTTAAAAATGCATGATTGACCTGACACCACACATTATAAATTACCACTTAGCCTAAACTATTAAGGAATAGTAAATTTAATCATTATTCTAATATTCCCCCTTCGTGTATAGACTTTACTCCCACTTAGTAAGCAGGATCCAATATGTGAGATTTTTCATCTTTTACTCTTTTAGTGGACATAACATTTAAGGAGGGTAAGTACCATTTGTACTTACGAGAGAGAGAGAGAGAGAGAGAGATCTTTGAGCTAACTCATTTAAATGGAGGTAGTGACATTTGCCCCCAAAACTTAAATATTTGGAAATAATAAATTTAATCTTTTTAACTATTATTCTAACAATATACCACACACACATACACATATATAAAGAGCGGAAGTGCCATTTGAGTTAGAACTCATTAGAAAGTAGGCATATCTGCATAATCTAAAATTACAAGTAGGGCAAGTCTTGCCAGCCATTTCATTTACGTAAACTAGGCTTAGCAGTCAGCGCCATTCAATTTACTACAAAACTTTATCAATACTCTTGATTAATTGATAGAAAGTTTTTTCTAAGCTAGATGATGGGAAATTTCCAGACCCACTAATTACATGGATTTGCAAGATAAAAACGCGATAAGCTTAAATAATGATTTCACAAGATACACTTTTCAAACATGATTGCCAAAATGAGGTAATCTATCTAAATGAGTACCATGGTACCAAATTAATTTTATATGTAATGCGTTTAGAAATAAGGACCAACGTAAGCAGAGCTTCATTTGGTAAAGAAAATTTGTGAAATAAAGAAAACAGTTCTTACTAGGAAAAAGAAGTGAATGGTCATTATGTCTGAAAATGATATAACGAGAAAATAGCATCCCAAACGTGGAATTTGGTGTAGTTTAGTTATGGAACTGAAAGCACATCTGCATTTTGGCTCAAAACAAGCAACATAAGAATCTAACTTTTAAGAGATTGATTTGGAATCGCAAATTCCTCAACTCAAAAAAAAAAAAAAATGAAGAAGAAAATAAAGAAAACTGCAAAGTAAAACCAGTATGATCAATAAGCTAAAGAAACCAAGACTCCTGCCTATCTAGATAGACAATCCATGAAATGGTTCTTGCCGATTAAATAGACCATGTACAATGACTATTACTGTAAAGATAAAAAAAAAAAAATCCTCAATAATGCTAGTGAGGCATTGTCTTTATGTTTACATCCCATTGCGAACTGGAAATAAGTTACCAAATAGAAGAATTGGTGTGATCAAGTCTGTATTTTGCTAATATGGAAAAAGTTATAACTTAACTTACATGACAAGCAAGAATGGTATATAGAGCTTGAATACAAGTAGGGCTGCCATCAGAAATGGCTGCATTAATTTTGAAAGCAAACCATATCAGCTCAGTAACAGATTTCTAACAAGAAAGTGATACATGTTGTAAGGAAGTAAGTTCAAGCTTTACTTTCGCTGAAGACTAAAATGGTGTTAGTGAGGGTAGGAAATGACTGTAATGCTGAGAGAGATGATGTGGTATTGGTGGATCTTGGAGTGACAACACTCTCGTGGGGCAAGATCCAGTCCTTCCCGGGGCTGCAAAGATGACATTGATCGTTCCCCGGGGGAGCCTTGATGAAGCTTCCCCACGCACCTCGGAACCTGCCTGGCTCGCCCTTCCATTTGGAGTGGTGCAAGAGTTGCTTTAATTTCCCTTCCCGGACCAACTGCTCCAAATGGTCCCATAAATTCCTGCAGATGTCTGTCGTGTGCCCATGGTCCTGATGGTAATGGCAATACAAACTCGGGTTGCGTTTTGTAGGCTCTCCCGCCATCCTGTTCAGCCATTTGAAGAATGGCTCGCCCTTTATCTTCTCCAAAACCTGCTGAACAGGCTCCCGAAATACTGCATTAACAACCTGGGCGTCCGCCGAGGCCGACTGCCCAGGAAAATCCCTCCTCGGTCGGTTATTATTATAACGATCCGACCTGAAATCCCTCCTCTCCTGAGGGATCATCTTGACCTTTCCT